>VHZZ01000004.1:382912-393722 GCA_009801015.1 Silene noctiflora
CCTAAAATGGATGAACCACACCAATGGTAACATACCATATTTGGCATGAAAAATGACTAAATTACCCTTATATCCACTACCTATTTACAACTTTACCATCCACTCATCCACTCTCCAACTACAAATCCACCTAAATTCACGTGGCCCCAATCAAAGTTTCCTACTTTACCCCTCATTTTTCCACATTTTCTTAAATAACCACTTTTTCCCTACGTTACCATTTGTCTGGATCGGAGGAAGTATGTTCTTTTTTCTCTATTTACTACGCTCACTAATTTTATGAAGACACCTAATTAACTAACCGTATATTCTCACCTATATCACAAGTTGAAGACGGATAATGTCTCTATTATAAGGCAAGTGGGATAGTATCGCTTTCATTTTATAATAACGTTATCGAGTCAGTTAAATAAAACTTTAATTTATTTATGATAGAATTATTACTATTATTTTTTAATATTATTGTGACAGTTAACACTATAGTAATTGTATAATGTGACGTTTTTGGAAGCATACATCAACAACAACATTGTTTAATTGTATGAGTTGTGACCACCACACTTTCTCTCTCTATTCCCTACGTTCGTTTTTCTCTAAAATCCTTACTGGTACACTTTCTCTCTCTACATTTTTTTACTCCATACATTATATTTCTTGATTTCATTTCTGGGTTTTCTTCTTATTCCAATTTTATAATCTGGGTACTTTTTATTTTTTTAATTTAGTTACTGTTAGTTACTGTTATAATAATATAATTTTGTTAATCAATTATATTGTTAATTAATGCTTTTTGATGGAATTATTTACGTTAGTCCATTGTGTTGTGAATTTGTGATGATTATGATGTTGAGTGATATTTAAGCTAAGATCGTTTCATAATGTAAGACGGTTCTTTTATTGGTTAAACACTCGTTTTAAACTATCAAGAAACAAAAAATGAGCTTTTTATATACAAAAGGATCGTCTCAAATGCCATATGTTGCAATTTTGATTCTTGATGATTAATGTGCAAATCCCGAGATTTTCGTATGATTGTGAGCTATACTAATGATTAACTAAACTCATTGATATTGTTTTTTGGTGGGTATTAATCATAGTTTGATAATGTTGTATCTAAGCATAATACAGTATCATGTGCTGAGGGTAAATGTACAAATCGCGAAATTTTCATACGATTGTGAGCTATACTAATGACTAAATAAACTCATTGACATTGATTTTTGGTGGTTGTTGATCATAGTTTGATAATGTGCTATCTAAGCATAATATCATGGTCTAGCTGCTTAACTAGTTACATTGTATGCGGTTTTACATAATTGAGAGTGGTGTAGACGTGAGCTACTTAGTTGGTAATGGCATTGAGCGGTGGAACTCATGATCTGGGTAGAAACCCGCCTGCATCAGAACATAGTTGAGAAGTGAGAATGGTTTAGGTACAAGTCATTTGTTTTATCACTTGAAGTGGGAGCTCAACTAGGAAAACTTACTACTTGAAGCGAAGTTCAATTGGAATAGACTATTGTACCACTCCGTAGAGAATGGTACAAGTTGTTTTAATGGCCACATTATGTCAAGATGAGTGATATATAGTATGAGAGAATGATCTAGGTACTAAATTGTCTCTTATTGCTTGAGACAGGACTCGATTGTGGAAAACAGTAGCCATAACAATGTCTCTTACTGTACTGTTAAGTAAAAAATGATCGTTGTGACTTGAGCTACTTCACTTCATGTTCGTCTACTTTCATCTGATTGCATACTTTCTGCTGTCACTTACTGAGCACTGAATCAAGTGGGATTGATTAATTAAGCGCAACTCAATTAGTTGCAAAAAGTTATTCTAGTACTTCCAAATTACGGTTGTTTTGGAAGTAGTTTTTCACTGATCTTTTTAGATCCTGATATTACGTAAATATAGTTGCAAAATATGGCCTTTTAATCAAGTCGTAATCCATCCAATGGATAGTTAGACTTTACATTTAATGTGTGCGCTACTACATTGATTTGCGAATTGGCGTTTCTTTTCGTTTCCTTGTTTTGATGATCGATTTGTCTCCCTGTTAGTTTAGCTTCCTTATCAGCTCACCTTTCTGAAATCTCTTTCACAATGCAGGAATGGAAGAGAGCGAACTCAAGACTGAGAGTCGCTTCTCTCTCTATTCTCAACAAGGATAAAATGCTGAATGGAGGTCATCTTGATATAAATTCTATTCAGTTCTGTTCAGATTCTTTGAAGGAAAGATTAAAGCAGACAATGCTTAATCAAGAACTTGTGTTTATGGGGCAGGTATTTATCAGTCAATTACGTGTCTTA
Organism: Silene noctiflora; assembly: GCA_009801015.1. Lineage (NCBI taxonomy): Eukaryota > Viridiplantae > Streptophyta > Magnoliopsida > Caryophyllales > Caryophyllaceae > Silene > Silene noctiflora. The sequence goes on from VHZZ01000004.1 coordinate 385,227, forward strand.
TTTTTTTTACTTTCTTTGCGTTCGCTTACAATAAATTCGGGTTTTTTACAATTGCCAATATCTTTCCGAATCTGCCCCCCGGATTCATTTCTTATTAATGCTATCGAAAATCTCGTGAGTTCTTTGGGAACTAATTCAGCATTATCTGTCACAAGATCTGTATAAGTACGATCCCAAACAACCGAGAAAATAAACATAAACTCATTACCTACTTGATTATTTTCAGGTCTTAGAACTCCATCGGCTGTACAGGGCACAAACAGCGATGGCTGAGGACAGTAAGCGGAGGGGTTTAGATCATTACACCCCCCACATAAGGGGTGTGAATTCAAGTCCTGTAAACTTGAACAATCAAGTAAAATCTTTCATGGTGAGTCAGGCTTATCTTCGATATCTCCTTCATGCTGCTATATTTTGTCATTTTATCTTACTTTCTCGATCTATGTCTCTTGTTCAATTTCACTTTTTTTCCATGTTATTTTTCTCTTGATTGTATCAGGCATTCTAACAAAATTTCGAGATTCTTGGCCTTGCTTCAGTCTGTATAATTTTTGTGCTTCCTCGATGATTTTGCCATCATTTGCGCATTAATTTATGATTTCTTGGCCTTGTTTCAGTCTGTATAATTTTTGTACTTCCTCTATGATTTTGCTGTCATTTGCGCATTAATTTATGGTTTATATCTTTGATTAATTGTCCGTTACATTGATCTCATTCTACCTGGGAACCTTCATTTCAGAGTGGCATTCAATGTACTACTCCTGGCTTTAAACAGAAGTCCCTTGATCTGCAGCTTTCGGCTGATGAGTTCATTTGCCAATCGGCTAATGGGGCAGGTGGAGGTTCTTCAATTGGATCAAAGAACAGAAATGCAGTTCCTATTGATTTAAACCTTTCTTTGAGTTTTGGAGAAGAAACCAGTAAAAAGGGTGAACATAGATCTTGGATGGGAAAAGGGGCATGTGTGCCTCCGCCTGAGATTATTGATCTTGAAGACCCAAATTTGATTGTTTCAAACTATGATGTAAATCCTGGGGTTTCTTCTGGTTTTTCTGCCTCAATTTCATCTGTCAAAGAAAAGAACGTCTTCGGAAGGTCTGTAATTGGTGACAAGCACAACTCACAAAGCTTCTCAAATTGCGGGGTCAGGCATGTATCTAATGGGGCTACATCGAGCAGACCCTTCATAAATGTCGATCAATCCGTTCAGAGACAGACGTTATATAAATCAGGTACTATGTCTGACAATAAATGTGTCTCAAATATCGTTTCAAGCTGAGTCCAACGCTTTAATACGTATCTGTATTTTGTATCTAGTATCATTGATATACATTACTCATTCAGGCTTTACTAATGAAGATCTGGTATCCTTGAACAAAAAAGAAAAAAAAAACATAGATCAGGATATCAGGTATCATAAGTGTATACTTTGAGCGCAGAATTCTCAGATTTTCTGTCTCTTCATTCTTGCAGGATTGAATGGAGACGTTTTGGCTTCTGATACATCAATTCCTCATAATAAACCCATGATGTTGGACCTTAATACAATTCAGCTCGATGATTTATCAGATTTGTCAAATGCTAATTCTGGAGTGTTCAATTCATTGGCGGGGACTGTTTTTTCAAGTTCTGGGAGAGAACTAAATGTTAATAACTGTGCGCAAACACCTGATATTCTTGTACAGAATAATCTGAAATCTGGTAACAAGATCAGTATAGAGAGAAATAAGGCTAATAAGCCTGAAGATAATCGAGGCAAAATCATAATTATAGACCTTGATTCTGATTCTGATTCTGGTGAGGAACTTTGCAGTAGTGGGTCTGACCCGAAAATTGAAAGTGTGGGATCATCGTCAAAGCTCGCGAACGAGCTTTTATGTGAGTTTGAGATAGGTGAAGCAGCTAAGCCAGAATTAGGCTTAGAGAAGGATCCAAAACCACTCTGTCAAAATATATTGGTCACTGAAAGCCTTGATCTGAACACTATTTGTTCCAAGAGTAATATTGAGAGTGTGGGATCATCATCAAAGCTCTCAAACGGGCTTTTATGTGGATTTGAGATCGGTGGAGCAGTTGGGCCAGAATTAGGCGTGGAGAAAGATCCAAAACCCGTCTGTCAAAATGTATTGCTCACTGAAAGCCTTGATTATAACACTCTTTCTTCTAAGAGAAAGGATGAAGCCGTTGAGCCAGAATTAGGCTTAGAGAAGGATCCAAAACCATTCTGTCAAAATGTATTGGTCACTGAAAGCCTTGATTCGAACACTCTTTGTTCTAAGAGTAAAATTGAGAGCGGGGGTTCATTGTCAAAGCTCTCGAACGGGCTTTTATATGGGTTTGAAATGGGTGGAGCAGTCGGCTCAGAATTAGACGTGGAGAAAGATACAAAATCACTTTGTCAAAATGTATTGGTTACTGAAAGCCTTGATTCTAACACTCTTTCTTCTAAGAGTAAAATTGAGAGCCGGGAATCATCGTCAAAGCTCTTGAACGGGCTTTTATTTGGGTTTGAGATGGGTGGAGCAGTTGGGCCAGAATTAGGCGTGGAGAAAGATCCAAAACCATTCGGTCAAAATGTAATGGTCACTGAAAGCCTTGATTCCAACACTCTTTGTTCTAAAAGTAAAATTGAGAGTGGAGGATCATCGTCAAAGCTCTCAAACTTGCTTTTATGTGGGTTTGAGATGGGTGAAGCCGTTGTGCCAAAATTAGGCATAGAGAAGGATCCAAAACCGTTCTGTCAAAATGTAATGGTCACTGAAAGCATTGATTCAAACACTCTTTGTTCTAAGAGTAAAGAACTAGAAGTGGATGAAACGGATCAGAAAGCTGCTGAGTTACTAGTGCAATTATCTCGTGAGCAGCCAGTTTGCGATGTAGGTTATGTGACCAAATTAGACTCAAAGGTTTCTAGGGTGCAAAAAAAGGAACATGATCGGCCTCAGCATTCATTGGATTCGTACGAGGAAATGGTATTGAATGCTAAAGAGTGTGGTCCTGAAGATTACTGTGTTTCCTCGAATGCATTTGTCGTGGATGTGTCTGAGACGGATAGCAGGTATAAGCTGAAAAGAGGAACCCGGATGAAAGATTTCCAGAAAGACATACTGTTCAGTTTATCCACATTATCAAGGCATGAAATCCGAGAAGACATAAACATCTTTGATGGTGTTATAAGATCGCGAGAGTACAAAAGAATGAGGGCTAATTTCGCTGATGAAAGCGACTGGTGTACGCCAAGAAAGAGCAGAAGATCTAGAATTAGTAGAAGATAGCGTCTTCCTAGTTGCGACTTCCCAATGACAGATTGATCCGGACTGGTTGCAAGTTTATTACTTTCATGCATTGAACTATGGCATACATCCCTTACCAGTTACCATCTAAGCTAGCCGGCATCTGCAAAGATCAGTAATTCGGTAACCATGGCAAAGTCTTATTTATAGATAGATCCCTTATTTCTTATGTTTAAGTAGTAAATTTCGAGCTATTTAATCCATTTAACTCATATAATTTGCATTTCAGATAGCGTAATTAGCGAAATCCTCAGTAGTCTTGTAGAAGTTATCATGCAGGAATTGAATGAAATATTGTGCATAAAATGTCACCATTTTCATACTAATTTGCCATGAAAGGAATTATTTTTTAAAATTTTTTTTTTTAATTAATTTTACAATATGATCAGATTCAGAGCAGATTGTCAGGACCTTTGTATTTGCATATCTGTTTATATTCAGAAAATGAGCTTGCATGTTCATAAAATAACAGTTGACTTCTGCAATACAGTATGTCTGATGTTGCATGATCCTTCTATGCAATTGGGTCAATGACCACCATGTTCTGACCATTCTGAAGTAGGGGCGAAAAATTTCAGCGAAGTTGAACCGGTGATGCCATAACCTAAATTTTTTAAAAATCGGAAATTTAATTTTTGAATTTTTCCTTGCCATAACTAAATATTTTCTCTGATGGCACACTTGAGAGAGGAGAAAAAAAAGTTTGTTGTGGAAAAAAGCATACATTTGTACTCGAGTTCCTCAATTATCAGTCTTAGACTCTTAGGCTCTGTTTGTCAATGCATTTCAGGTACCTTATTTTTCCGTAGACGTTTGACAAGAAGTTTATTTAACCAAATAAGCTACGTGAAATGAAATGCTACTTAGAGTAGCATTTGAAATTTCAGGTACCTAATTTGCTTTTAGTTTACTTTTTTACCCCTTAAATATATAATGTTAAATAATTATCATATTTTTTTAGGTAATTTTACCAAAATCAGTTAACTTTTCAGTTAATTTGCCAAACATTTTTTTATATAATCACTCAGCTTATTAGCTTCTAATTTTCAGCTACCTTATCAGCTAACTTTTCAGGTTTCAGTTAAAATATTTTTCCAAGTTTCAGCTACCTTTTCAGTTAGTTTTACCAAACATTAAACTAAATCTATTTTTTAACCGTTCTGAAGTGAAAAGTAAAATTAAACTCATGGGATTTAAAGCGAACTGAAATTAACTATATAAAAAAAAATAGAGGTCTTACTTTATTCGGAGTATATATTCATTCATAATCTCTATACTATAAAAKCTAAAACATTTAGAGAGATGTGATTGACTCATGAGTTTAAGGGATGAAAAAACAATTTTCTTTTGTAGGGCCCCTCGTGTTTTAATGATCAATTTAATTATTGCTTTATTTGAAGTTTCTACAAATTAGTACAATTGCTTGATTTCCTTCATGAATAATACACTCACATATTTAATTATACTTTTATCGTATGATTTTAGTGAATAGAAAAAATTAGTGATATTATACAAAATAAAAAATTTTACAAAATAAAAAACTTACAAAAAAAAGGAATAAGTCTTAATAACCAATATTGTTTTAATATGGTGAAAAATAATCAATATCAAATCGCTCTTTCATTTCAGTAGTCATATTATTCCGTTAAAAAAATCGTTTAAATAAAATGTAAAAGAGATTATATTAAATATTGAAAAAAAATATTACTCAAAAAATATTACGATAAATATAACATAAAAGCTAAAAAAATTTAAAATAAAAACCATCATTATTTTGAAATAAAATGATTAGGATTCCCAAGTAAATCGATTATTTTGCAAAATTACAAAAACAAAATAGTACGGTAAACTTGAAAAAAGAAAAATATTTATAGACAAAATTATTAAAATAAAAGAAATAAAAAACATTTTCGTATTTCCTAATCTAAAAATCAACCCGTGCATTTTTTTTCACGGGATTAAAACTAGTTCTACATGACTACATGTAACATGTGAATATATTATAGCAAAAATTGTCACTGAAGACGGGCATTATCCGTCACAAAGTAAAGACGGATAGTGTCACTCTCACAATATGCAAGTGACACTATTTATAGAATGCTTCATTCTCCCCCACTTGTGTTTCAACCTGTCTTATTGTCAGAAAGGTACTTATCCGTCTTCAACTTATGACGGATAATCTCCGTCACAAGCAAGACGCTTTGATATTTACCTCTACCTCTCATTTGCAATCATCATAAGTCTTCTTTTTCAACTGAAGATAATCTTTTGCGTGACAAACATTCTTCCTATATTATCCATCCAATAGTACAATAATAGCTAAAAATAAAGATCTTGGTGAGCATAATGTCAACACAAAAGAATATGTTACCCAACTTTCATCCATAGGGAAGTCTAAAAAGTAAAGTTATTCACACATCCTCGTATCTAATTGAATACGACTCATTTGATTCGTAAAATTTATGAGTTTATACAGAGTATTTTTAAAAACTTATAAAAGTTCAGCCTAATAACATGTCCTAAACTAGTTACTCTGTTTGTTCTTAGACAAATTGTGGTGAATTATGAACGGGTTAATCGGATCGAGTCGAAGTTAGATACATATACTTTGATGTGTTTAAGTTGGATAAGTTTGGGTGTGTGTTATATTCTTTGGGGTCGGTTAGGTCAGGTTATTTCAAGTGGATTCGTTTAAGGCGTGTCGTTATTGATCATTTTGGGCATTTTTTACTTATGTTCGGGTCTTAATAGTATGGTATATCTCAACCAAAAGCTTAAGCTGATGGTTGAAGTTCCTTGATTCGTTTTATATTCTTTTTTTTTTTTGGGCTTGAAGTGTGGGTGCAGGCGGGATTCCCTGGCCTATTCTGATTATCCACTTTACTACTTTAGAATGGAGGTTGCCAGGATTCGAACCCGTGACCTCCGGTCACACTGACTCTGATACCATGTCAAGAAACCATCTCAACCAAAAGCTTAAGCTGATGGTTGAAGTTCCTTGATTCGTTTTATATTCTAACAATACACAAATTATAAAATAAGACAGTTTTACTCCGTAAAATTATTATTTTTTATAAAAAAAACATCGTATTTATTACAAAATTGATTAATAATTGACCTGTTTTTATAAAAAGGAGTGTTTTATAATGTGATATCGTCTCGGACAATAACATCCTTTATTATCTATAAAAGCCAAAGCATTTAGAGGCTTCTCATTGACTGCTTAATTTTAGGGTAAATGGACCCATGATCATTTCTTCCAATTAATTACTCCCTCCCCTCCAATTTCATTCGCCTTTTATTTTACAAACTTCAGATTTCAGAATATTCATATTCATATGTTAAATTTATGATAAAAAGTTTATTTACATAAAACTTATCTAAAAAAGAAAACACAAAAAAAATAAAAATAAAAACGAAAATCTATACAGAAATTCATATGTTCAACAACTACAAATTAATAAATTTTAAACTAATAAATTAAAAAAATTAAAAAATACCGAACCGAATGAATAATAACAAATAAAATATAGACAAATCAATTCATAAAAGAAAAAAAAAAAAAAATCGTTATCTAAAAAACTAAGTATTTCTGCATTTTTATAATGTCAAGCGAATGCGTTATTTTTTACACATATCATATTTTTATTAAATATATTCACCTTCTTATTGATTTTTCAATTTATTAAAATTAAACCCGTACATTTTTTGGACCGTAAAACTAGTAATCAATAAATTCAAAGTAGATTTGTTTAAAATTTCAAAAAATTTAGTAGTAGTTCAATGCATTGACTGAATAAGTACGTCGTACAAGATTTTCATTGAATAAACAAAATCATTTTCCCTCTGCAAATTTGTGATTGGTCATTGTACATTCGTACTTCTCGTTACCCTAACGGGAAGCAATAATATCAGCAAAATAACTAAAGCCCAAATACGGTCAATATCCGTCCCAAGTTTAAGACAGGTTAAATAATACCCACTTATTTCCGGATACTCTTACTTTTATCTTATCTACCCATGTGGTGATACTTGACCCGTTACAAGCTTGTGACGGATATACCCATCACAAGGGAGACATATTGTAATTAAAATAGATTCGTCATATTAAACCGTGACTTAGTACGATCGTATAAAAAGTAACCATTTTGTATCAAAATGATCATTATTAATCATAAATAATTACATTATATTTGTTATATTTTCATGAATTAATTGTTCTTTTTTTGGGTTTCTTTAGTTTTTTTTTTTACAAGAAACTAGAATGATTTCTTTCACATGGTTATAAAGTTAATTCTCGATAAAATCGTTAGTATATTTCCCTTATAAACACCTGCGAAATTGAAGTTAGTAGGGATGAAAATTTTCAACGAGAGAAACTAGCAGCTTCATGAGGTAAAATAAAGAAAACTAGCTTTTGAACCCGTACTATCGCACAGACAATCTTCAAAATTGCATTATAAATAATATTTAAATTATAATTGTCCTTGAATCTGCGTTTTTTTCTCGCATGCCAAAAGGCACGGTTTTTTCTCTTAGACAAAGTTTCATAAAGGCGCGATTTTTTCTCAAATTGTAGATCTCGAAATGACAATTATTTGACAAAAATCCAATATTTTGATTTTCGTTAAAGACGAACGTTACTGCTAACCCCCTTTAACTTCATACCAATTGAACAAAAGTAGGTGACGAGTAATAAACTCCAAAGCAAGAGGCTACAGCCTACAAGTCTACAACTACAAATTGCAAAGTATTTGGAGCTTTTTTATTTTGTTTGTGACGGACACTATCCGTCATAAACTAAAAATAGATAGTGCCATTTTTACAATAAGGCAGGTGGAAAGGTAAGTGGGGAGAAATAAAGCACCATATAAATAGTGCCGCTTGCATATTGTGAGAAAGTATTATCCGTCTTTAGCTTGTGACGGATAATCGAATAATATCCGTGTTCAACGAGAATTTGTCTTAAAATTATCGCTTAGTCACTTTCTCAAAGGCAACAACATTCGTCATTCACATTCTATAGATCTCCCAACTTGCTTGTTACTATCACCGTATCTTTCTTGGGCAATTCTCGTTTGTGACGGAAGGTATCCGTCACAAGCTTATGACGGATACCTTTTTGTCTCACAAAATGCCCATGAGAGGAGAGAGGAAAGCAAGTGGGGGGTGCCCCCACCTTGTCCCCCTATTCGTTTTGTGA
>VHZZ01000004.1:408657-420829 GCA_009801015.1 Silene noctiflora
ATACTCGACTCAGCTGATTCTTTACGTTTTGAAAGTTTGTGACTTTGTGTAATGCCGTCACACGACTCAGCTGATTCTTTCTGTTATCAGGTTCTGAAGTAGGAGTACTCTACTCTGCTGATTCTTTACGTTTTGAAAGTTTTTGTAATACTGTCTTAACTGATTCTTTATGTTTAGTTTATTGAGCTACTTTAGATACATAGTTTATTTGATTATCGCTTCTTATGGTTTTGAAATCTCCGTTAGTTTACCTTCGTTTGTGTGTGCAATTTCTGACTATTTTTTTAGCTCCTTTATAAAGTTATGATATGCTCCTGAATTTGTAAGAAGCTCAGTCTGAATTTACTCAGTTTTTTACAAAGTGCTTGAGCTTTTGAGTTGCTTCATAGCGGAGATCAACAAATTGCGAGGGAGCTCAACAAATTGAGAGAGTTCAAAAGCTTCTGAAGTGTAATATGTAGCTACGGTTTGGTTATAAAACTGGTGGGATAATTCTTTTCCCGTTCAGCTTAGGTGTTTATTGTATCTGTAGAATTAATTCAGTTTTAGTTACATGGACTGATGTATGACTTTTTGGCCTACTGTGAGTTTCACAGGGTTCTGAATGAAGTGTTCTTGCAAATATGTTTGCAGTTGCTGTTTTACATTTTATGCTAAAGCGATATGAATATACGACCAAAATGAGAGTAGCTTTGTTGCCATAGCTTGCGATGTTGTTTATGTTCAATGCTACTGAGTTGGGTTTGTTAGCTTGTAGTAGAATTGGTAACTAGTAATGGCATCAAAAATCAACCCGATTTCTTGTACAGTTGTAGCCTGTCAATCGGAATATTGTCTTGCCTTTGATGTAGGTGTGTAATCAGTATATCCTTCCGGTTTTTATTAGCTGTCATTGGTCCGAAGGGTACATGATATGATGACGAGACCTGGACAGAGGTGAGATTGCTCCCTCAAATTAGCGTTATTTGGATGGGATGAGGAGCTAGTGATGGAGTGTTTATATAGGGAGAAGAGTTGGTCGGAAGACTAGGATATTTTAACAGCTCAGAGCTTGTGAGGGACGTGTTACGGTTACCTACCAGGAGCAACTTCTGCAGACAGGGCTATAGTATATCCCTCTGTGCGGTGTTTTATTCAAGGATCATTGGTGGGCAGGAGGTTGGAGCATGGAAAGGAGACGGAAGAAAGTGGAACCGTTGAATGGTCAGGAGCGGCTCAAAGGGTACATGATATGGTGATGGGACCTGTGCAGGGGCGAGATTGCTCAGTCAAATTGGCGTTATTTGTAAGAGTTGAGGAGTTAGAGATGGAGTGTTTATATAGGGAGAAGAGATGGTTGGAAGAGTAGACATTTTAACAGCTCGGAGCTTCTGAGGGGTGTGTCACAGTTACCTACCAGGAATCCACTTACTTCCGCAGACAGGGCTGTAATATATCCCCCATTCCCCCTATTCGATGTTTTATTTAAGGATTGTAGGTGGCTGGGGAGGTTTGTCACGTGGGAAGGAGACGGAAGCAAGTGGACATACATACATGAACTGTTTAATGGTTCAGGACTAGTCGGAGATGGAGTGAAGGACGAGGAAGTGGTGTAATATATGTGCTGCAATGCTGCATGCTATCCTTATTGGAGGCACATAACTGGGCCAAGTCTGAGAATGCAGCCATGTTGACAGATAGAATGATAACCATGATGAGAAATGAGAAAGTACGGACAGGCTGATGAGGAGGCGGAAGAAGGTTGAGGCACGAGGGATCGATGTCATGTCAAGGAGGCCAAGACATGGTTGGGGTAGACGCCAGACGGTAAGATCATATTTACCAACTGTTGCCAATCCTCGCCATAGGGATTGACTGTTAGACGGTTGTCAGCACTTCCTCGGTCCCATTTGATTGTATCATTTTTCCAAATGGAACATTTAAAACTAGTGTCCGTCTTGCTTAAGACGGCCACTATCTGTCTTAACCTTAAGACGGATAGTGGCCCTCTCACACACTTGCAAGTGGGAGCAAAGTGGGACTATCCATTTTCCATCCACTTGCCTCCCCACCTGCAAGTGTGTGAGAGGCAACTATCCGTCTTTAGGTTAAGACGGATAGTTGCCGTCTAAAATAAGAATTAGTGTTAAAACTAAGAGGGTCGGGCAGATAATAATTTCATGTTAATTAGTACTCGTACAGTCGTACGTAGTACTATAGTTCACCATAATTAGTGAAAAACTTACTTAATTAGCGAAAACCCGAAGCAATTAGAAGCTTCAATAATTGTTTAACTCTCACTTTAAATAGCATGATTTGCTGGACACTCCAATTTAATCAATCTTTTGCTAATTCACTCATTCTCAAATTTCAATAGTTTACATTTAATTATGTCCAACACTTTATTAATACACAAATTCTCATTTGTGACGGCACTATTCCGTCACAAGCTTGTGACGTCTCACATTGAGCAAGTGGGAAAGCAAGTGGAAAAGTGACTGTGAGACGTCACAAGCAAGACGGACTGATATTAATAATAGTACTAAAGAATAACATAATGTTTGTGCTTATTGTAAGAGATTAGTACATTTACACCATTTTGATTAAACAGATTAATGACTTATAACAGAAAGTAACAATATAGGCATACTTGTTTCGTCTGACCCGGCCCAACCCACATGTCCTCACATGGCCCGCCCGGCCATGTCCACGATCACCTTTTTGTTTGTTATATATCATCCGATTTAGTCAGGATTCAAGCTTGGTTAAACCACTCGAGCGGTTAAACTTTTCCTCGTAAATTTTAATAGTGCTGCATTTCTCCTTTGTCCTGCTTTTTACAACATTGTCACATTATCCGGAAACAAAAACAGGCATATTCTGCTTGCGATGGGTCAAGTATTACTTATGTGAAGTAGATAAGACAAAAACAGAGTGTCTAGGAAGTAGAAAGGGAAAATGCACATGGTACCCTTCAAGTTTGACATTTTTTCCAAAATACCCAATTTTTTGTTCTGGAAAACTTTAAGAGCTCATAACTCGTGTTTACGAGTTCATAAAGTTAAGATTTTTTTTTTTCAAATTGATCATCTTTCACAGTACTACGAGTTGAAAAAAAAATTGTCGAGTTCCGAACTCGTGACCAAGAGTTATGGTCACTCAAAATTTGTTCGGTCAAAAAATTTTGACATACACAAAATCCTAGCCACGGGATCCAAATACGACAATTTGTTTTCAAATAGTAGTTCTCAGAAAGATAATCGATTTGAAAAAAAAAAAATTGTCACTTTCTGAACTCGTAAACACGAGTTATGGCCTCTTAAACTTTTCCGGAACAAAAAATTGGGTATTTCGGGCAAATTGGCAAACTTCAAGGATACCGCGTGCATTATCCGAAGCCCATCACAAGGAGACTTGCTGAACAAAAAATAGTGAGACTAGTCATTACTTATTAGGTCCAACTTGTGCGAATAATGTTAGTTTATGGTCAGACTTTTCGATCTCTTCTTATAACTTTATGATGACTTCATGTTCACTTACCACAATAAATACACCTTTAAATTAGATTTTGACCACCCGATTTAACCTGAATTGAATCGAAATTAAATTTAATTCGACATACCTGAAATAGATTTAACCCAATTGAAGTTAAAATCATAATAGCTAGAGTCAATCCCCTATATACTAAAAGATTATCATATCTTAAAAAATCTCGCTCAAAATTCCCGCTCATGTACTCTGACTAATTCTTATTCTTTAAATATACTCTAACCAAATCTTTTCTATATATACCCGCTATTAAATGACTCCACTAACTAGCTCGAATCTTATTTAATTCGACATAAGATTCAAACCTAGACCAGCCTCCAACAACTCAGCTGATTAAGACAACACCTCGAACTAAACCCAGAACAAACATAACAACCACCCAAATCAATTCAATTCGAGTCAACCACAATTTGAAACTAAACTGAATAACCCGATTGTCAGATCAACACCAACCGACCACCACCCCCAATAACTCAACCGATTAAGACAACGACTCGAAACAAACCAATCCAAAATCAAACTTAACCCAACCACCCAAATAAACTCAATCCAATCTAACCTCGACTCAAAATCAATCCAAATAACCCGTTTATCAGATCTAGAAATGAATGAATTCATATATAAGCAAACAACAAACTCCATTTATTCTCCTCTTCTCTTCCTCTCTCATCCTTCATCACCATTTCCAAAAACTCTCACACTTCCACCATTTTCATCAGATCCCCAAACCTCGCATTCCTTAATTACTCCTTAATCACCTTTCTAATTATAAAATGTACCTCCATTAATCACTCTTAACCTCACATAATCACAAAAACCAACAACATTATACAAAACATTAATCATCCCAAAAAATGCGCGTCAAAGAAATGCATTCCCTTTGTTGCGTACCCTTAGACGGAGGCGGAAACGGGTCTCCAGCGGTTATTGGGTCACCGGAACTGGTATTAACCCGACCCGGATCCGATGTTAGTGTAGCGGGTCCACTTTATAAGTGGACTAACTACGGTAAAGGGTGGAGATCAAGGTGGTTTTTATTACGTGGCGATGGTGGATTGTCGTATACGAAGATTCTCTCGCCGCAGAATCTTGAGAGTTTATCGTCTTCGCTTCCTCGTGATGTTACCGTCATTGGTGATCTTACCTCGGCGAGGCTTATTCGGGTTGATAGCTGTGGTCGTCGTAGTAAGGCCAGTAAAAAAGTTAACAATTCTGTTGTTCACCTTGAGGTATGAGTCGTAATTATTGTGTGAGACGGTCTTATCTTTTTATTGAATGCGTTTTTTTTTTTGGGGTGGGAGGGGGGACGGGTCCGTTTTTACAAATTAAACAAATGCGTATTATAAGATTTTGTTATGTGGGTTCAATTTTTTTTATTAGATTATGTGATGTTATATTTTGTTTCAATAAATCTCTCAAAACGTCTTGTTTGTGACAGACAGTATCTGTGGGTGCTCATTTCTCCCAGAGAGGGACACTATCGTCTTCAACTTGTGACGGATAGTGTCCCTTTTCAACGAGAATTTGTGTAAATCTTTGGCAAAATTTAATTTTGTGATGATGTAATGTGAGCAATGTTTTCAATGAATTTAGTGCCTGTCCTTTGATTGAATATTCCCAGAAATATATGAAATTTTTGAGCAATTGTTTATGCATTGGAAATATGTGTAGGTTGTATCCATGTATTTTTTGAGTAATATATTAGTATTACTTTTATAAAAATGTATGTATATATAACTGAAAGTGGGTCACAATCAACAGGTGCAAAGCTAGGTGTAGAAATTAGGGGGACCTTTAGGTTTACTAAGTTGTGGGGTCATATACCTCTATCCGTCACACACACCCACGCCTAAATTTTTAATCTTTTTCGTTTTTTTGTGTGAGACCGTTGTACGCGTACAAATAAGCCATTAACGCGTTTATAAAGTATGGTATACAAGGGGGTGGAAAGAGGGTCCGTTTTATGCATACAACAGTCTCATTTGAGTTTTTATGTTGTTTAGGGCAGTCTTGTATGAAACCGTTATATGCTTAGTTGCATACTAATAAGCCATTAACTCATTTATAAAGTGTCGTATACAGAAGGGGTGTAAACTATTTAAAGTGAGCCTGTTATCCGCATATAGCGGTCTTGTTTGAATTTTATGTAATAAGTGTACGAATAAGTCATTAAGTCATTTATAAATAAAGCGAGTCTGTTTACAACGGTCGATTTGAGTTTTTATGTTATTTTACGTTTTGTTCTAAGTTGATGTGATCGTTGAAGGGGGCCAAGAAAGATAGACAAATTTTGCTGTATTACTAGTACTAGTGATTATTTATTTGACTTGGTGTTGGTACAAGTGGTGTGACATGTTTAATAGTTTGGAACTTATCTGAGGAGTAAGTTCATCAGGGTTTGATGGGATCTTTTTAATGCAATTGAGCTGCATTACTGTTTTTATATTTATGATACCTGCCAATTTGTCTGATTTATTTAATTTCAATTTTGTATTTGTGGATATAGAGTAAACCATGAGCTAAATTGCTGCTGTTTATGTGGTGGGTCTTTATGTGTTGTTTTCTTCACCTTTGTATGTTAGTAGCTCATTTTGGCTCCAATGTAGCCATGTAGGTCCATTTTAGATAGATAGCTTAGTTTTGGTTTAAGATAAGGTTATGTTGTCACCTTTAAAGTTATCGTGAGATCCGTAGTTACGCGTATGGTCTGTTTTGTGCACCGACTTGTTATGGTACACTGACTGGTCATGCACTCATGCTACATTGCGTATGACAGTTGTATACCTTCATTGTAAGATAAAAAAAACATGAGAACCTTGCATAATATAGGAGTATGACACTAGGACACGTACCCTTGTCGGACACTTATAACTAAGTCTTCAGTAACCTGGACAACAACTAGAGAAAGTTGTGGTTTAAGATAGGGTAAAGTTTTCACCTTTGCCATTCTGGTTAGGTCCACTCATCTACCATTGGTTTGTATGGTGACTGCATAAATTTTCTGAGACAGGCCAAATGATGTACCAAATGCTTGGTTAGTTATGTTTCTTGGTATATTGTAGTATTGTACTTCAGTATTTTCAATGGTGCTTGAATCGAGTCATGGAAAACATTTGTGCCTGATGGTGATGGAGAATTCTTTATTGAAATAGTTGAGAGTTGAGACATCTAATTCAGAAGATTTCCAAGGGTTGGATTTTGTGACGGGTGAAAAAAAATGCAAACTTCCCTTAGGACCTTGATGCGCGCACGCCAAAAAAACTAGTTACAGGAACTCTCAACCATATTACCACTAGGCCAGTGAACAGCCAAATTCCTGAAAACCTAGATAAGATTCATGGTGGGAAGAGAAAACAAAGGTGGGATATCTGGGGTAGGAAACATTCGCGGTGAAATAATGCGTGTGTTATCGGCTTTATCTCCAACTGTGTCTAGGATGTCAGATCTCGAGCTTCGTCTGATGACTGCTTTCTCTGTTTAGCTTTAACTTATGAACCTGGATTAGCAGTAGAAAGTTGTTCAATTTACAGATTTTCTGCAAGTAAAAGTGGATCTCTACGAAAAAGTTTCTGTACCTCATTGTTTCATATTTTGAAACAATCATTGTTTGTTATAAGTTGTGGATGTGAGAGTTTATATTTGATGATCGTTACTTTTACAATACAATTTCATCAGGTGTCAACGTTTCGAGGAAGCAAGTCTGACAATAAGAGGTTTTACATATTTACAGCTACAAAGACCCTTCATCTTAGAAGTAATTCAAAGCATGAAAGAGAGTTGTGGTTGAAAGCTTTGGCCGCAACAAGAAGTCTTTACACTACGAGAGGGTTAAATGATAACTTCACTATTTCGCCTAGCAGTATCTCTGTTTCGACAGAAAGACTAAAGAAGCGGTTGCTTGACGATGGAGCCAATGAGGTTCTTTTGAATGACTGTGAGCAGATTATGCTTTCAGAATTTACAGAAATACAAGGACAAATGAAGGTTCTTTGTGAGGAAAGGACCAAATTGCTTGACACATTAAGGCAATTAGAGGTATTTTCCTTGCTTTGCTCTACTGACCTTAGTTTTATTTTTTGTATTCGGTAACTCCAGATGTTCTTGAATCTTGATCACAATACTAATGCTCATTCGTCATTCATTTCTTTTTTGTTTCGACTTTTGATAACTGATTTACTAATGTGTGCACAGGCATCAAACACTGAAATTGAAGTCTCGGGAATTAATGGCGCGGAGTATCCCTTAACAAAGCAGGAGTACGCTCGTGGACAACGTGCAAAATATAGTGGTATTTAATACTATATGGTGCTTCTTCTGTCTGTTCTCTCCTTTTGTTTAGAGTTTTGAACTTTTTTGGTGTAAAGGGACGAGGAATGTTCATGCTAAGTTGCTGATAGTTTTCAGACCTACGTCATGAGCATGCCTTCAATGACTTTATCCAACTAGGCTAGCTGATACATTAGCACTTTAAACTTTTAGAAGTGTTTTTCAAGATCTATGTGGAGTTTTGACAATTTCTCATTGCAACTCTCATGCGGCTGCTATTCAATTAGAGTTTTTTCTGATAAGTTCCTTAGCGTTGCTAGGCAGAGTACTTTAAACCATGTCATTTTTTATTTGCAAGGGTCAAATTCCCCTTAGTAGAAGCGTGTTGCAGTGGGATTAAAACTACAAAGTGTCAAGCTTTATGAATATAATTCGGTCAATATAATTGGCTCCATTTATACGATTTGTAGAATACATAATTGTTATTTAGTGGAGAATTTATTTTCCTAATTCATATTCCTGAGCATATCTTCACCCTAGCACAGGGTTTGAATATAACCCGCAGAATTGTTATGGCTAACTGTGAGCCATGAGTCCATGACGAGTTCTGATGTGAATACCTTTTCTTAAGCCGTATTAGGTTAGATTCTCGGTGTTTTCATTGTAGATTTGTGGTTGTAGTTCCATGACAGCTATGTTGGTTTTCTCATATCTTGACCATCTATACTCTGTGGATGACTAGAATGTAGCACGACCGAGTCATCTGAGGGTGCTGAAAAGCCAGACATGGAAGAAGCATCCGAAGAAGAAGATTATTGCTATTATGATGCACAGGACTTTTTTAGTGAATCTCCAGCTCACAGCGGGCTCAGAACCAATATTCAAGGCGGTGTTGTGATCGAAAGGCGAACAAAGCTTCCTAACCCAGTTGAAAAAGAGAAAGCTGTCAGTCTCTGGTCTATGATTAAAGACAATGTTGGAAAAGATCTCACCAGAGTGTGCCTCCCAGTTTACTTTAACGAGCCTATATCATCGCTTCAAAAATGTTGTGAAGACTTGGAATATTCTGAACTATTAGATCGAGCATATGAATATGGAAAAGCTGTAAGTTATTTGCTTCTGTCTGATGTTTGGTTGTTTTTCTTTCCGGTTTCTACAATAGCTCATAGTTAATGCCACGAATCTATAGCATTTAAAAAAGGAAAGAGCAGCATTTGTTAGCCACGTCCATGTGAAAATTACGCCAATTATATCTATTCTGTTTTAAAACCCATTGGGATCTTAATCTTTTATAACCTGTGTCGACAAACGACTAACATCAGTGCTCTGTTGAAGTCCAAGATTTTTCAAATGTAATGCGACATGACATGGATTTGTCATGTCAGCCTAAAGTTCTTGTTTTGAATTAATACTTATGGCTCTGAGACTAATCGAAATGGCTACACTTTCTAAATCCTAATTTTTGAGGATGGCTGCATTCGACAGTTTACATTTGCGTATCTAGGATCCACCTAGCGCAATCTCTCAAGTGTTAATCCTTAGTTATGAATACAAATCCAACCTTCAATTAATGATGAAAGGGGGAATGAGATATTTCGTTATTATTTCTAGTACAGTCGAATAAGTAATCACAATTTTATTTTTATTTGTTTTTGCTTTCAGGGGAACAGTTTCATGAGAATTGTAAATGTTGCAGCTTTTGCTGTTTCGGGTTATGCATCTACTGAGGGACGCCTGTGTAAACCATTTAATCCTTTGCTAGGAGAAACCTACGAGGCAGACTATCCCGAAAAAGGATTTCGTTTTTTCTCTGAAAAGGTTTGTGATTAGACATCTTATTTTTTGAACACGAATTCATCTATTCTTTCTTGGTTACCATGCATATTGTTTAAACAGAAGATACTCTGCTGGGTGTATGGGGTAGCATAATAGAGCCATACATAGGTGCCCTCTTCCTGAATGTAAAATAGTTAATATAAATTAAAGTAGATGATTCCATTCCTAGGGGTATTTTGTTTGGAATCCGATGGGAGTAAAACAAGATGGCTGGCATAATTGTCTTTTTCATTTTATCATAAAGTAGCAATTGGTCAATGCAAGTCGCCGCAATTTTCACTCTGGGTTATCCGAAAGTAGTCTCTTCATGATTTCAAGTCATTGGCAAGGTTGCCTATGTTGGCTCCCTGCTTATGTCATCAGTGGTAGCCTTTTGGTAACTAGGGTAATGTTGTTGAGTAAAGTAGATCGTTCTCACGCTGAAAGAAATAGTAAATATTTTTTTTCCAATCAAGAGTAAAAAAAAGGGCAGCACCAAGCAGGGTGCGCCTATGCTTCATATAAAAAAAGCAAATTTTAGGGCTACTTGGCTACATGTAATGAGTTCTAATTTTTCTGTATTTGCTTTGGCAGGTTAGTCACCATCCTACTCTCATTGCCTGTCATTGTGAAGGCAGGGGGTGGAAGTTCTGGGCAGACAGCAACATCAAGAGTAGATTTTGGGGGCAGTCAATTCAACTTGACCCAGTTGGACTTCTGACACTTCAGTTCGATGACGGAGAAATATTCCAGTGGAGCAAGGTGCTGTCTGTGATGTTCATGATTTTGCAAATGTTCTGCTCTAATCTGATTAGTTTACTACTTGTTATATCTGTATGAACTGTATCCGTCATGTTCTGGGAAGAGATTTATTTATGTGCTTGCTTGATGGTTTCAGGTGACAACAAGCATCCATAACCTAATCATTGGTAAAATATATTGTGATCATCATGGGACTATGTCCATACGTGGCAACCGCCAATACTCTTGTACCCTTAAATTCAAAGGGCAATCCTTTCTTGACCGGAACCCTAATCAGGTCAGTTCCCTTATCCAGTTATCCTTCGTCATTCCTATTATATGCGCCATGATTTTTGCTTTTTTTTTTTTTTTTTTTCTTCTCTTGAATTTACAAATTTACTATGCTGCAGGTTCAAGGATTTGTTGAAGATGACACGGGGAACAAAGTCGGAACAGTATTTGGGAAATGGGATGACAGTATCTATTTCTCTAAAGGAGACGGAATCAAGAAGGTCAAAGATTTAAGTTCATCTGGTGATGCTTCCTTGCTTTGGAGAAGGATCAAACCTACCCCTAATCTGACTCGATACAACTTAACAAATTTCGCCATTACTCTCAATGAATTGACGCCTGGACTTGAGGTAATTGTGATTGTCGTTGATCAGGTTTCTGTGAGCATTCTTTTTGTTAGTTGCCTGACTTTGTCCTTTCTACAATGAATTAAGGGTATACTTCCTCCAACTGACTCAAGACTTAGACCAGACCAACGACATCTGGAGAATGGGGAGTATGAAAACGCAAACGCTGAGAAACTACGCCTTGAAAGGAGACAGCGAATGGTATTCAGTATTCACGCCCTTCTTTTAAATTACCAGTAAAAGGCGTGTATAACATCATGTATGTTCTAAAGCCAAATCTTTGTTAACTGCAGTCAAGAAAATTACAAGATGATGGATGGAAACCCAGATGGTTTGAGAAACAAGGTGAAGACGGTACATATCATTACAAAGGTGGCTATTGGGAGGCTAGAGATCAGGGAAATTGGAATGAATGCCCCAATATATTCGGAGAAATCAACGACGATCTCAACCCATCTTCTCAGGATTGACTATTAGTCAGGTGCACCATTCTTTACCATAACCTGATTTTTTTTTGAAGTGTTGTAATTCATGATATGAATGTTATCTTGGAACCATACTGGTGGCCTTCTGTTAATGAATTGGTCTCACGTGTAAGACCGTCTCATACATACAAGTTTTCGTGATTAAAGAATCACATTCGATTGCCACTTTTGAGCAATCACATAAGTGTAACAGCACAGAGAGTCGACTTTTAAGTTTTTACGCTGTTTCTGCGTTTTTTTGCTGAATATCACAAGACTTTCTTCTAAACATGGCAGTGCTATCATACAATGAAAATACCAATGAAACTCTCCTCAAGCCGGTGAAATGGCAAGTCCCAAAGAAGAAGAAAACAGTACCAGAAACACCACATTGCTGATTTCAAAGCGTAAATTCAAATATTTTAGCCGTAAAATCATAGGTATGTACTAAATTTTTTTTTTCCGTTTTTCGTGATCGACTACTACTGGTCACAATTTTTACAGCAAAGAGGAGAGGCAAAAGATGGGATTAAGGGTGGATAGAAGAGATTAAAGTAAAAAGTACAATTGTACATGTAGTTCAGTTCAGGCATATTTTGTAATGGTATATAATTGCAGCTCAAGCTAAGTAGTACTTCAATTTAGCCCTCCAAGCCAAGGGAACATGTAAAATCTAAAGGACTATTCTTTTTTACTTTTTTACTTTTTTACTTTTTTACT
>VHZZ01000004.1:512680-541897 GCA_009801015.1 Silene noctiflora
AAGGAGTTTTAACTTTTAACCCTGGTCATAACTCATAAATACAACATTTCATGATTTTATCAACTAAGCGAGTTGACATTTACAATCGGCGAATATTAATTAATTCAGCGCGTCTTACTTTAGACGGGCTGTTTCCCGTCTAAAATGACAAAAAGTGACAACTCTAGTTATAACATTTTGTCATTAATGGTTACATTTTATTAAAAAATGGCACCATTTTATCCGTTTTATTTCAAATGGGAAACAACCCGTCTAAAATAAGAATAAGAATTTGTGTTAATTTTAATGACAAAAGGACTATTATAATAAATAAATAAAATAATAAAAAAGAAAATGAGTAAATAAAGTAGTAAAGGAAATGTAACAATCAAAGAAGAAGCATGTGGTCTGATTAGCAGTTGTCCTACAAAAACAATGCAAACCCTGCGGACCCAATTCATTGCACAGTAAGACAAAAGCTCTACACACTGACACCCATACATATTCATCCCCACATTGCCCCTTCCATTTCCGATTATTACCGTCTTATAGTATGAAACCGTATTAATACATTCATTACTCATCGTATTATCAAGTTTTACGAATAAAAAAACCGTCTTACTGATAATGAATGTATCATAATAATGCAGACAGTTTTGAAATCCATCAAGCCGGAATCTCTTCGACACATATGCATCCGGGTAGCCTTGATCTTGATATCTGTTGTCGCGGTCTAATCTCAGGGAAGGGAAGGGAAGGGAAGCAATCGGAGGAATTGTTTAATAACAGAAGATCTTAATCCCACTGAACAGAAGATTTTAGCGGCGGAAAATATAAAAAACAATGTTCAAGTTGATTGTACCTATACTAATAGAAAATTAGCTTTCATCATCAGATCAATTAACAATTCATACCTCAAACAGATTACGCAACGTAACAATCAGCTAACAACATATGCTGTGCTCCATTAACAGAAACTCAGAAAGGGTCAATTTTCGGACCAAAGTTGTGTTAAACAGAAACAGTCTAAGCATCGGACTAAGGCAAATGCAGGAATTCGGAAATAATCAATAAAATGGACAGTTGAACCTGATTAGTTCATTTCTTATCTTCATGTACCATAATAACATCAAAGCGGAGATCAGATTCTCCAAACTAAACCAGTAGAATGTTGACAGACATAGAAGGCTAGAAGCAGCTACTAAATTTGCAGTTAAATATGTTCTTGTACAGAGCAAAATAATACGTCAAGACCCGAAATGCACTGAAGGATAGGAAGCTTACAAGCAAGGAGACTAAAACAAAGACTTGGGCGGGCGTTGTCAGCATCAATCATCATAGAAATAGCTCGATATGTGACTGATATGTATAGGCTGAATTACACCTCCTTGCCTGATAAAGTAAGCGACTTCTCAACACCTCCATGCTGAAGCTGTAACAAGCTCTCCCCTCTGCCAGCTCAGCACTAGAGACGCTTGTCGCTTCTCTACATGAAATCCCCTTCCCGGACTCCTCTTCACCACATAATCCGCTTGGGTTTCAGTGAAATTACTGAACTGCAAAGGAATGAAACCAACTGAAGCAAAGAGGTTCTTCCAATGGGGCATCTTGTCGGGGGCATGCAGACGGCCCAAGACCGAGTTTTCAATCCCTGGCTGGACGAAAAACTTCTCTACCTTACTCACAACATCGGAAGCTACATTGAGACCATCAAGAGACTCTAGTAGATTAATGCAGGATTCTAGCGATTGGATTAGATGTTGCGGGAAAGGAAGGTCACACCGGTCAAACCCTCTATCGAAAGACACCACAATCTTCGGGGATTGTTGCTTAATGAACCGGAGTATTGATGGGAGTACTGAAGGCCGGGTTGAAGATGCCCAAATGGGGATATTAACAGCAAAACACTCGTTCTCAGAGGTACTAAAATTGGGAAAGGAGGACAAGGACGGGTCAAACGAGTCCAAATTCACAATTTGAAGCTCGAAAGCAATGCCTGTATCATTGGCGAATTGGACAAGGTTTTCACGAACAAGGGCAAGTTCAAAAGGGTGAGTTGTTGGAGGAACAACAGTAGTAATACGCAAAGACGGAGCTCCCTTTTTCCTCAAGGGGAGCTCCTGAATCAACGACGCCCATTGCGCCCCACAACCAATATCGAAATCAACAACATGAATAACATCAACATCATCAAGAGCCTCAAGAATCGCTTGAGTACAAGTAAAATTCACAAACTGAGTAATAGGAGAAACCTCGGAAAACACCTTATAAGCATTCATCTTATGAACAATATCATAAGGAGTAAGCGTCTTAGGCGGGGGAACAGTAACTGGGTTGCTCAACTGAAGGAGCATTTGTAAGGCTTCCTTAAGGTACAATGCCGCCCTAATAAGAGGCGGCCTTCCCTGAATCGAAAGCTGTTGATTGAGCCGCGCCAATATCTCTTGCGCGAGTGAAAAATTCCCAGTTTGGATTAAATCAGCTGCCTTAAACAACTGATCTTTAACACCCTCCTCTTGTCCCTTAGCCCTCATCATAGGCTTTTGCGCCGCGAATAATTCAGGTGGCAACCCCATTGGTAATTGGGTCAACCCACCCATCTGGCATTGTCCCCGCTGTTCAAGAAACGGATTTTTTCCACCCTGCATTAGTCCCGGGTCGAGAATAACCCCCGGGTTATGCCTTTTCAACTGAGGTTGAAACTGCTCAAACTGCTGACAGTAATTATTATTATTATTACTACCCAACATTGATGGTGAAATTAAAAAACTAGGGTTTGAGACGGTCTGAACCTGTTGCTGGTTTAGCAACAATTGGGGATTCAATATTACCGGCTTCTCAACCACACCCACATTAAACGGTGTCGTAAATGACACCGGAATCAAACCACCGCCGCCACCACCACCGCCACCACCAACACCAACACCAACACCAACAGCATTGCCAGAATGTAATTGATTCGGATTCGGATTCGAATTCAACCCATTATTATAACTAACTTGGTCAACAACACCAAGACCAGCATTGCCTTCCTGCAACAAATGTTTCAAACCCAAACCCGGGTCATCCGGGTCACCCATGATCCAAGGCAATAATGCCCCATCACCATTTGGGAATAAACTATCCCATTCCTCTAACCCAATCCCACTCCCTCCTCCTTCTTCTCCTCCTTCGCCGCCTCCAACATTATCAGAACCACCGTTAACGCATACTGGGTCCGCCACGCCGCCGCCGCCGCCGCCGCCTGTGAATGAGGAAGAGAGGGTGGAGGCCGACGTTGGCGGACTTGGACTCCGACCTCTTATAGTATCCAGAGCAGATGTTGGTTCACTCTCCACACAACTTGTTGTTCTTGAACAACTATTGTTGTTCTTGTTGCTATTATTCGAATAAACTTGCAATTGTTGCGATTGTTGTTGGGGTGATTGTTGTTGAAGAGGAAATTTGTTTAAAGAATTCCACTTGGGAGGAATTTGAGTAACCTCTAACACACCCTTTTGTTGAAATTTGTAGGGCATAGTTTGCATCTACAAAATTAAATTCAACCACATAAACAAACAATATTAATTAGTATAATTACCATAATTAAAAAATAAATAAATAAATAAATAAATAAAACTATTAGATTTGGAAATTTGGAAATAAAAGTTGAGAGATTTACCATAATTTTTCTTGATCTAAACACCCATTTCACAAAAGAGTGTGAAATTAGGAAAGAAAAAAATTAAGCAAATTTATTTCTTCAACATTACCAAAAAAAATTAAATTTTTTTAGGGTTTTTTTTTTTTCTTGTATTTAAATTTAAATTGGGAAAAATGGTTTTTGTTGTAGTAGCAAATTGTATCATGTATATTTACACTAGAAAATTTGGATGAAAGAAGTAGTTGTATGAAGGCTTGTTTGTTTTGCAATGGATGCGTGCATTGTAAAAAAGTAAAATAAAGTTGCCTTCTTCTCCTCTCTCTCTCTTGTATTTATGTTTTCGCACACTATCCGTCTAAAGCTGAAGACGGATAATGTCTCTCTCACAAAATGTAATTGGATACGGCAAGTGGATAGAAAATGGATACCCCACTTGCCCTCCCACTTATCCGTCTCCAGCTTTAGACGGATAGTAGTGGTCTGAGACGGACTCTTATGTTTTTGTGTTTTGCCTTTAATTTATATAATTATAATGTTAATATCTCTAGTTTATCTAGAGTATAGGTTATTGTGATTTTTTAATTTTTTAATTTTGTGTTTTACAAGTTGAAATAGTTGTTTTATCCTTCAACTTTTTGGTGCAAGCTAGAGGTGGACAAAGAGCGGGCTGGCGTTGCTCGACCCGGTTTAGCCTGCACCTAGGGCTGATTTTTGGTCAGCCCTCGAGCTTGGTCCTTAACCTAGCATGACTTGTCGGTTGTCTCACAACTAGTGTTGGGCTGGAGCTTCAATTATGAAGGTTTGGTTTGGTTAACCTGTGAAGAAAAAGAAAAAAAAATAATCCAGCCCGCTCTGTCATGAGCCAGCCCTAGACTCCTAGGCCAACATGAGGAAGCCTGACCCCGCCCCCTTCCCTTATGTGGGCCGGTCCCAGGCTACGGATGACTAGGCCTGGTCAGCCCCGCTCTCTAGTTCTAATCCAAACTATGGGGTAGCCGAATTGATTTGATCACGATCTAGAGTTAGAAACGGGGTTTGCTCAAAGCTTACAAAATTGACATTTTTGTTGCTCGAAAATGATCGAGCTAATCTTGAACTTAAAACACATTTTGCTTGTATATTTTTTTTTCAATTTTCACTGTATACAAGATTACTAAAATAAATATTTCTAAGAAATAATATAAATGTACTACTAAGTATAATTTAAAATACAAAATTACATAAAAGTTTTAAATTATTAAAAAAAAAAATACCTCAATCCTCTCTTGCTAAGGTTCACTCTTCTCATTTCAAATAAATGAAGGACTACAAAAATGTTTGGAGGAAAATGAAAACTGAAAATAATGCGGTGTTATAATTTGTGTTGACCGCAAAAAATCAGACAAAAAAAAGCATAAAAGCGATTTGCCTAGATTTTGTCAAGCTCAATGCTAACCTAAAACAATTTAACTAAACTTAAAACGAGTATTCACCAAACCAATTACCAGTATTCATCCAACTAGCTCAGCTTATTTAGATACCTAATCAACAAATATATTATTTTTCACCATTATTTATTCAATAAATTACATTTGACTTTATATTTTTCCATCAAAAAGTAATACATACATTGTATAATACGGTCGTGAATTATGACTTGTGAGAATTGAGAGAACGATAGATTCATAGCGACTTCTATTTACTAGTGCATTTCACATTAATAATACGAAATATGAAAATTTATTCATTAAAAAAAACATAAAAATTTCCATAAATTAGACCAACTAATATAGAATTGTTCTAACTTAATCAAAGTCTCGATTTTGAACCCTGAGATATGAGAATACAACAATGTTGACCTTCGTAAAGCAAGACTCCGGATTATTTCACTCTTGTGGTCTTAACCAACTAATAACTCTTATATTTTTTTTTTTTCTAAAACGAGTAATCTTATAATTTTCTCTTGCATTCTCTATCTAATAATTCTCTCACAAACTAATAAATCAATACTCGTATATATTTAGTTTAGTTTGATATTATCGATTAAAAAGACAAAGTAAAATAATATATTATATTTTATAGTCCTTAAGGTTGATGAAAAGGTAGTACTGTGAAGACAAGAAATAGACCAATAAACATCACTGTTTTATTAAATTAAAACTGAAATTATTAATTAGTTTATTTGTTTAATAATTTTGCAAAACTTTGTCAAATTGTTGGGCGAAAACTGGAGAAGTACTCAGCTTCCGCACCTTCCGTGTTCCGTCTTTACTTACTATCTAAAGGTCTTTGTACATAGGATCCACAATACACAAATAACACGGGCATTATCCGTCATAAGTTAAAGACGGATAGTGCCTCTCTCGCAATATGCAAGTGACGCTATTCATGAGGTGCTCCATTTTTCCCCCACTTGCCTTACTGTGGGAGGGCACTATCCGTCTTCGGCTTGTGACTAGAACTGTTAAACGGTGCGGGCCAGCCCGACCCAGCCCGGTTCCACAAGCCCAAAAAAATGCAGCCCAATCGGTTCCAGCCCAGCCCAGCCCGATCTTTATCAGTGTCAGGTCCCGGCCCAATTTTTCCAGCCCAGCCCGTTTTCCAGTCGGATTCATTTTAGTGTCGTGCTCAGCCCGACCCAACTAAAGTAGCCGTTATTTTCTTCTTTTTTCTCTCTTTATTCATTATTTTCTTTATTTTAATATATATATATATATATATATTCCAGCCCGGCCCAACCCGCCCTCCATTTAGTGCTGGGCCCGGGTTAGACAAACCAAGCACAGACACAGCCCGCCCTCAATTTAGTGTCGGGCCTGGGCTGCACCACCACAACCCGGCCTGACCCATCCCAACGCATAACCCTACTTGTGACGAACACTATCCGTCACAAACAAGACGCTTAGTCCACAGTAAGAGTTCTATAAAAATTTTGTACATTCAATTAATTTAACAAAAGATAAATAAAAAATCTAAGAGAAAAGTCTTAATGTTAAATTGTTAATAGTATCGACTATCGAGTACCCCTTAAAATCGTTCTTCCATAGACAATAAAATATAAGATTGAGATCGCCTTTCTTCTACGGAGTAATTATTTTTTTCTTGACAATAAAATATAATAAAATAATGGCTTTTCAAATAATATGTGCCCTAAGGTGTTGGGACTTGATTAGAATTTGGAAAGTAATTAGAAATATTTTTTAAGAATATAACATCGGAAATTAATGTACAAACTAGTGTTTATCATAATAGTATAGATCCCGCGTAATGCGCGGTATATATAGAGTATTTATTTTTTAATGCGTTATTTATAATGAAAAACTAGAGGTTTTTTTTTTTTTTTTTATTTTTTTTTTTTTTTTGGTAAATATAATGGAAAATGAAAGTTATGAGAGGTGTATTTTTATGAAATCTATATTTTTTTTAATCGTAAAATTGAAGATTTCATTTTATAAATTTTCTCCAATTATTTTAATGATTTTTGTTTTCACAAAGTTAATGGTAAGTATATGTCAAGTTATTATCTAAAGTTATTGCATTTAATAAAAAAAAATTACCAACTTATAGTTTATAATTTAACATCAATTTTTATTTTATTTTGATGAAAAAATCATAATTTTTAATTTAATTATAAGGTTAAAGTTAAAATATAAGATTATATTTTAATGAAAAGATAATAGTTTAATCAAAGAAAGAAAATCTTACTTGTTTCTTTATTTAGATAGGCGCATTTAAAGGGAAAATTAAGATAATTTTTAT
Organism: Silene noctiflora; assembly: GCA_009801015.1. Lineage (NCBI taxonomy): Eukaryota > Viridiplantae > Streptophyta > Magnoliopsida > Caryophyllales > Caryophyllaceae > Silene > Silene noctiflora. Next base: position 520,041 of record VHZZ01000004.1, read on the forward strand.
TCTTTTAGTAGTAAGGGGGATTAATAAAATATTTGCACCAGAAAAAAAAAAAAGATTTATCATAATATTTGCACTTGATAAGAAAGTAATTAGAAATAATTTGCACAAAAAAAAAATAATGAAATAATTTTGTAATATTTCTTTATTTAGTTTTCTATTGTGTGCTCTAAGGATACACATAGAAAAACAGATTTATGCCCTATTCTTTTGGACTTAATTTCAACTTATTTCAGCCAAGTTCAGCTCTCTTCAGTCAGTTCAGCTTCATTAAGTTCAGTTCAGTTCAGTTCAACTCTTCTTTTCACAAATTAACTCTTACTTCAGTTCAGTTCAGACAGTTTCATTCCAAAAAACCGAGGCCTTATCCATTATTACCTTAACACATACACTCTTGTTAGTTGTTATACACAAGTTAAAGAAGAAAGTAAAGTTGCAATAATGAATGGTAAAGGAAGATCGCATGCATGACATGCAAACAAAGAATATGTGAACATGACAACTTGTTTGCTTCTTCTTATTTATCAACCAACGTTTTCCTCCATACATTCTAGATGTATTACTATATCCTCATCAATTGTATCCACAAATTCGTATTTAAGACGATACTATGTAGTCGTCTCGGTAACAACAAACAATGTGTTTCACAAGTGGTAATAGTCAAATCGGTTTTACACTTAAAATAGATAGTGCTGTCTTAATCCCCCTTACTGCTAAGAGAATAAAAATTCTCTTAGTTTTCTCTCAAAAAAACATTTAGCTAAATAAGGAAATAACGAAAACTTTTTTTCATTACATTATTATCTATTCAATAAATATATTTCTATAATTAAACTATAATCTTTTAATTCAATCTATAATTATGATTTTTTCTTTAAAATAATTAAAATTGGTAATAAACTATAAATTATAAGTTGCTAAATTTTTCATTAATGCGATAATTAATACTATAAAGAATAAGTTGAGCCATATTTACTATTAGTTTCGCGAGAAAAAACAAATTCATTAAAAAAAATCACAACTTAACTTAATTACTTCTCTTTGATTAGTTTCCCGTTTCATTTTTTTTGTTTTGTATAAAAATACAATGAAGTGAAATATTAAATATTAATTAAGTACAAATTTAAAAACTATAAATAAAACACTAAAAAGATAAAAACTTTATATATACCGCGCATGCATTGCGCGGGATCTATACTAGTTAAAAGTAGTTAAATAAGCTGATATATATTACTCAATGCTTGTTACTCGATCGATATGATAATTATATGGGTGTTATCCTATTTAATAAAACAATTCCAAAAGTTAAATAACTTATGGATGTAATGTGAAACTGGGTAAAACTAGTTAAATACAAAATGTCTTTGTGAATATACACTTTCGAATATCATGTGTTCTTCCAATATTACGCGATTATAATAACTAATTTTGAAATTTGAAGTGACTCGATAATATCATACTGAAGTTATTGTTAATATGTAAACCAAACATAATCTTTTAATTATCAACGGAAATACAAAATATATCTGTTAAAAGTCATACTTAATTCAATAATAATCAATTTAATTTGTAAATACGATATATTAAAATATGTCATGAGCTAGTTGTTGTTCGGTTTATCTTACACATAAAACAAAATTTCACAATTTCTTGCTTTAAACTGTCTTAAGTTAAGACGATAATCACAATAGATTTAATTATTATTTAAATAAAAATGGGCTTGTAAAAGGTCTTAATTTAAAACTGCCTTAATCGAGATCTATTGGAATATTTAATAGCATTGTCTCTGTACTTCTTGATAGACCTGACAAAACTGACTCGACTTGAATAACCCTATCCACTTTAACCCGACGTGCAACTGATTATTATCCATGAATAAGTCAATAATATCTTGAATGACCATATCCACTTTAACCCGACTCGAAGTCAACAAATCCAAAATTGATCCGACAAGAACCAGAACCCGAACCCGATTGATCCGTTTACTGACCAGTTATTGATAAGTTTGGAGTACAAATGAAGGACCTGGGACCCAGCAACAAGAATTGTGGTGAGGGTTAATTGGGCTTAGGCCCATCAAATCTTTTTTTACTGTCTTCTTTTTAACCCTTTGTCTGCCGGCCGTTAATATCTCCTTACTATTAAATCTAAGTCATTTAAAAGTTTCTGATTCATTCTTTGATTTAAGAGATTTTTTTTTTTTTTCTAAAGTTGGCCCTACCGGAAATTTGACATGAATTATTTAACATCATTTCATTCAATTATATTTCCGAATATGACGTCTAATTATCGTACTAAATAATATATTTCATATGTTATTTAAAAAAAAAACGTACATTATTTTGCACGAGATTAAAACTATTTGTTACTATTATTATTGAGTTAGTAGTTGTTGCTTCACTCACAAAACGACGAGTTTAATTAAAACCAAAAGCAAAAGCTGTCAACTACTTACACCTTTAGATGATTCAGTGACTTTGTGGGTCCTACTTGTCATTTCTTGTCGATTAAATTACTCGAGGTACTACTGTGCACGTGATGGGTAAGAGTTAATCCTTCAACTCACGTGTCTTCCCAATTCTAGCGGTTTATGACGGATATACCCATCTTAGATTTAACACGAGTAGATAAAGACAGAATTTATAAAGATGAGTTTTTTTTTGTTTAAAAACTAGCTGATATTTACCTCATTTTCATAAATATACCTAAACCTTTTTCCCTAAAATCGAATCTAGTTTCTCTATAAAATTGAACAATGGATTATAATACTCCAATTAATGAAGTAATTTTGTGTTGTTTATCAATTATTAATATTTTTTGTTGAAATTATTAGGATTTATTATCAATTACTGAAATTAATGTTAACTTCTTTATTCAATTTTTTTGTGCTTTTATTCTTCATCGTTCGCACTAGACTAAATTTGGAGTATATCATTTGGTGATGCCTAATCTTAAATAGGAATTCAAGGTTTGAGCAATTATCGATATTTATTATGTGATGCTTTATGTTGTAAGCAATAAGTATAATGCGGCGCAGTTTGATTTTGTTTATCAATTGTCTCTTCATCGTTTAATTTCCATTTTTACACGGTTTCATGTACTGCTAACACTAACGGAGCAAGGGGTCGGCAGTCTTGACGGAGCCAGGGGTGTTGGTGGTGAAGGGAGAAAAAAAAAATTGATGAAGGAATGAAAAAATAGCAAGGGTAAAATTGTAAAAGGCGTATGTGAAAGAGTAAAATTCGTATGTGAAAAAGCACGTCCCTTTTAATTTTGCGAGAAACTACCTAATATTTTTTAACTTTTGTCGAACACTACCAAATTGAAATTATTATTAGGATATTAGGGCCATTAGGGTTTAGCTAGGCTACGACGGCTATCGTCTAGGGTTTACTCAATTAGTCTTTATTATATAAAGACATGTATTGAATCAGAAATCACATCAATAATACGAATTCCCTTATGAAATCCTCCCCTCTCATAATCTTATCATGGTATCAGAGCCTCACGCTCCGGAGGCCTAAATACACAAAATTCCGCTACCCTGCCGGTGGGTGTTTAACCTAGCTTGCTACCATGCCAACCGGCGGGATCTTTGACAAATAAACACATATTATTTTAGCTAAAGCTTTCCCTTTACCATTTTAGCAAATTTTTTTAAAAAAAAAGAATAAATTCAAATCGTTTCGTATGATACGATCGATTTTGGTTATTGGATGAGTACATCAGTACGTCCAACATAGGCAATTTTTTTGATGATTAGTCTTGTTTTATCGGCCAATACCCTCTCTTTGAAATTTGATTAAAATAATCCAACGTCTTTTAAGGTGGTGCTTAATTTATTTGGAGTCCGAAAAGATTAACGTTCTCCAGATCTTAAAATTGACGGATAATTTTTCCGTTTTATTGATATTTGTTAGGTTCGATTAGTGTTCCTACAAATTAAYTCATATTCGACAAGTCCGAAAAACTTAACGTTCTTGTTCGAAAAAATTTCTAACGAGTCTTATACTCGTTTATTACCACCTTCGAAGACGAAGAAGATTAATGAAGATTGAAGAAGATGAAGATTCAAGATTTCATTTTTTATTGATTATGATTTTYTTKTTTTTTTTTTTTTTCCAATCGTAAAGTTCGTACTACGTACTGCCTTTACGATTGCGGGAGGGTATTAGGATATTAGGCCCATTAGGGTTTAGCTAAGCTACGACGGCTATCGTCTAGGGTTTAGTCAATTAGCCTTTATTATATAAAGACATGTATTGAATCATAAATCACATCAATAATACGAATTCCCTTATGCAATCCTCCCCCTCTCATAATCTTATCAATTATCGATCAAATCATACAAAATTCTAACTCGAAAACATTATTTTTGGCATATTATATACACCATTTAGTATACTTAACCACTGTCAACTGTGTTGATTAACTACTAACTTAGTTACTTCAATTTTTTACTACAATTTTGACTAGTTTGGCCGAGATTGTGACTAATTTGGACAAAATGATGACTAATTTGATTGCATTTTGATTTATTTGTCGGAAATTTAGTTAATTTAGCAAAAAAATTGTCGAATTTGCTCATTAATTTCAATTTGGTAGTGTTCGACAAAAGATATAAAATATTAGGTAATTTCTAACAAAATAAAAAGATTTAAGTAGTATTTATGAAAATGAGGTAATACTAGGGTAGTTTTTGATAAAAACACATTTGTTGTGTTGTGTTTCGAAAAAAATCCGTTCATAATCGTTTTTTTTTTCTAACGTGCGCCCTAAAGTCTAAGGGTACACCTTAACAACCTAAATGTAATGTGGAAATATGTATAAGATATTGTGATGAAATATTCGAGTATAATGTCGTAAACCATTGAATGTGTTCGGATTTGGAGATATCGTGCATGACTCTAGTTGTCACGGTACGAGTAGGCTGGACATAGGCGAGACGACTAGGCGGAAGGGGGAAGCAAAGGGTTGTGCAGGCCGTGCGGCTGTGCATTAATTGGCCATGGGCTTAGTCGTATGGACATGGAAGTAGTTTGGGTTGGCTTGATTGTGACATAGTTGGAGGCTGGCCAGTATGGTCCATTGGGCTAGCTGATGGGTCATAGCCCAATAGGTGAGGCATAGTTAGTCTCGGTATGTTGGTTATTCGGCCGTGTTCGAACCGTGTCATTTTGAGTCGGATAATTTTCTAATCCGCTTCAAATGTTATTCATGATATTTCGACTGTAGACCCTCTAAAGTCTAAACACATACAAAATCCGGACCATTGTTTAGCGCGGTTAACCAAACCATTTATAACCGTTAGAAACAGTGCGGTTTAGGTTCGGAGTTTGGCTGCACCGAACCGTGTCCGAACCGAGGTAAATTAGTGGTTTGATGAACCGAACCTTTTTAAACACTCCTATCTATGTAGACCGTAAAACGATACTCCGACCCGGAACAAATTTTTCTCTTTAAACTTTGCAATATTTCAAAAGAAATTCAATCATAAATTGAGAAGAAGGCCTCTAAATGCAAGTTTTAGTAATTTCCATAAATTATTGCATGTGGAATTGTGGCGAATTATTAATTCCCAAAAATTATGAATAATCTCTATTTTTATTAAAAAATAATTTATTAAAAAACGAAACGTGGGATATATAACAACAAGTATTGTTTTTTTGACGGTAACAAGCTTGTGACCTTTTATAACCGTTTTGTTTATTTAGATCGGATGTTAGACGTCACAAAGATCAACCGTCAGAAGAAGGAATTTGCGATCAAAATTATACTCGTAGATAATACTAAAGCTGCATGATTCAACAAGGGTGTGTTTGATTTTGTTGTATTCCTGTTATCTGCTTAATTTGCATGTATATTTATCTATCTGTGTTTAATTTTGAATTTATTGATTTAATTTATGTACAAAATTATGGATTGTGGGTTAATTATCTTCTTTTTTCATTGATTGTTTGTTTATGGGATTAAAGATCCAAACTTTGAGTTGTTTTCTGTGTATTTAAGGGTGATTAATTTATAATATACTCTAGTTATTGTAGAAAAATGTCAAATATACTCATCCTTTAGGGCATTAGCAATAGGGGGTTTGTCAGAGGTTTGTAGATGACGTGTCGAGGTTTGTCTACAAACCCCCTATTGCTAGACATAGGTTTGGAGGTTTGTTGATAAGAATGGTTACTATATAGTATACGGGTTTGTCTATATACGGGTTTGTAGAGTGACTTGGCCAAAAATTATGTTAATGGAATTATTATGTGGGTCCTATAATATAAACCTTGGAAAAGTTTGTCTATTGTTAGCTAAGGGTTTGTTATTGAAAAGGTTTGCTAACATGGTGATGTGTTGAGGTTTGTCTATTGCTAATGCCCGTCTTTGAAAAATTTCAGAAATCTCTCTTTTCAGCATGGGTGAGCGCCCCTGCTAGCCCCTAGTTCCGCCACTGTTTATGTTTGCTTAAACTACCCGTCACAAAGAATAGAATTGGTATACAGTTAATTGGGACGGAGAGAGTATATAATAGATACCGATGTGGCGTAGTTATAAAGGATTAGGCAAGCTTGGTATAGAGCGGTAGAATAATTGGGTTTTGGTCAAATTGTTTTTAATGTATATTGGGAAAATGAATAGAGCTTCAACAGCTGAGCAAGTTTCAATAGTTTCGACAGTTGAGCAAGTTATGTTTTATTAGTTTCGACAGTTGAGCAAGTTACGATAGTTTCATTTGTTTCAATAGGTTCGACAGTTGAGCAAGTTACGATAGTTTCATTAGTTTCAATAGTTTCGACAGTTGAGCAAGTTATGTTTCATTAGTTTTGACAGTTGAGCAAGTTACGATAGTTTCATTAGTTTCAATAGGTTTGACAGTTGAGCAAGTTACAATAGTTTTATTAGCTTCAATACTTTCGACAGTTGAGCCAGATTGTGGTAATAATCATGAGTTGTAATGCTTAGGATTGTGTTTAAGAAGCTCTGTTTAAAGGGATGCTTGCCATGTGAGTGGGGGAACCTCTGAATGTTCTCACACTAAAGTAACTCGTCTAACAAAGACGAGTTGAGAACATTACCACGAAACGTTCTCCCGCTTTTCGTGCAAAAATGAAATGCCAAGTAATATATTTATTGAAATTGTTTGTCAATTGTTACTGTTCACTTGTACTTTCCTGTCTCTAAATTATTTAACTTCTGCTCGTTTTTTTTAATGTGCCAGGTTCCGGGATCAAGAATGAGCGACCATTTAAGTGGATTGCCTGATGAGATTCTCTGCTACATCCTCTCCTTTATGACTTTGCGGGATTCAGTGAGAGCAAGGTTATTGTCTGCTAGGTGGAGATATCTTTCTGATTACCGTCCTGCTCTCAAGTTTGATGCTCTTAATGTGTTGGGTAGTGAAAAAGCTTTTGATAAATCATATGAGTCCAAGTTTGTAAGAGCTGTTGATCAGTTTCTAGATATTTGGAAAGGGTCTAACCTAAGTGCGCTTAAAGTCCAGTTCTGGCTAGGCATGAAACAAGCTTCACATATTGATAGGTGGGTTGAAACTGGTATTAGGATGGAAATTAAGGAATTGGAGCTCGATTTCTCACATACCCCACCCGATGAAACATATGTGCTTTCGGATCAACTATTTCACTCTCTAAAGGCCTTTTCGTTGAAACGTTTACGACTGGTTCGTAGTGTCCTAACATGTTCTTCAGGGTGCAGTAATTGGATAAGTCAATTAACTACTCTCGAGTTGTTCTTTGTACCTTTGCATGAGAAGGAAATAATGTGTATCTTGTCTGGTGGCTTGAATCTTCAATCACTTAGCTTGTTTCATTGTTGCAAGTCAAGTCGATTGTGCATAAGTTTTGAACTGCCCCGTTTAAAGAAACTGATGCTTTATGAAGATTTGAGAGAAATTGAGCTCCATTGTCCCAATCTTGAGACACTTGAATATGATGGCCGGGTAAGGAATTTCAAATTTTCACATGTCCCTATTTTGACAAAGGTGAGTTTGAGCCTCAGTTTTCATCCTCGGGGCGGCTCATTGGTCTTTGATAGTCTTGCAAGACATGCTCCTATGCTTCAAGAGTTGTCACTTTGTGTGATGACTGAGGTTAGTTGTGCCAAATATGGATGCTTTGTGATATAATAAATCCTCATTGTCTGTTGCTTTATGAATATTTGTTGTTTATTTTCAGTTACAACCGATGCCTGGAAATTATGCTATGACGTGTTTAAAGCGACTGAACATAGATACTCATGTTCCGTCTGGCTTTGACCTTTTCACCATCACTTATTTGTTAAATGCTTCTCCTTTCCTTGAGACGTTACATCTGGAGGTTTGTATTCTGTTTTCTTCATTCCAATTTCAAAGTTTCAAGCTGATTTTACATTAGTATAGAAAACCGTTTACCCATCCTCATAGAATGTTTTACTCATCAATCCTTCTCCAATGTGTGCCTTTCTGTTGCAAACATCTGTATGTTGTATTTCCGTTTTTGGTTGTTAACCGTACGATTGCTTTTCGGATTTGACTCCGTACTTATGGGCTTCTTGACCAAGTCCACTTCCTCCTTGTTAATTAGCTCATATTTTCTATTTAATAGCCCATGTGGACTAAAACCCGACAACTTCTTTTCAAAGAGTCTTCGTCCTCATTTTTGTAGAGAGAATATCGGAATTATCTTCCTCTTTCTCGTTCAGATCAGACCTGGAGCTCCTTTCGGGGCACATTTAGCTGAACATTGTAGACTTGTTTTCTTGTTTTTAGCCATGTACTCCTATCTTTTTTAGGAGAGACCTTAGGCTTGAATCTTTCAAGTCTTAGACTCTTAGCTGATTTCGGGGGGTTTGCTGAGATCTTTTAGGAGAGTAAATTTATTTGCTTGAGTTGGTGATATTTCTGGCTAGGTTTAGTCCTAACCTGATCGGTCAATCCTGAGACCTGAACTGTAATTGCAGGGCTGAGTTGTAAAACCTTGTTTACATTTCTGACCCGTCTTGCATTTTAGGATTTAGGTCTGAACTCTAGAGCTTAAAAATCATGACTCGACAATTGCCCCCATTTTCTTGAAAAAAGATCAGAAATAATTTTGGAGACACTACAATCAGGGTTATGACGGTAGGTGAAGAAATAACTGTTGATGGACAAGAAGATGTAGATGTAGGTGAAGATTGCTGTAAATGTTGACGTAAGCAAAGGTTGCCGTAGAAGTATATGTAGGCAAAGATTGCCATAAATGTTGACGAATATATATGTAGATGTAGGCGTATCGCGTATGTACCCGTTTTCAATGCGTGTAGTACGAAAGCTCTCATAGTTTGAAAAGTGCGCCTCAGTGCCTCACTGGCACTAGCCAAAAGGCATCAGTGATCCATAAGTGCGCCTTATAGACGAGGCACACTACTATGCATTGGCGGCATTTTCTTCTTATTATTCTTTTATTATTATGCCCTTATCTTCTTTGGCTCATTCGAATACTTACTCCTAAACATGTTAATTTTCTTTAAAATCCAAAATCGGGATATCATTTCTATGTGGTTCTCTCCCTTAAATTAATCGACATATTTTCCTGGAATTCTTTAGCTTTTTACATTTTAACCTGTTTGTTAATCCTTTACATTTTCCGTTGTGCACCAACAGTTGCATCTGCGTCATCACACCAACCAAAGTCCTCAAAGAAAGTATTCAGATTTCCCGCATTTGAAGTTGAAAGAAGTCAAATTTGATGGATTTCAGAGCGCGTGTAATGAGATGGAACTTGCCCAATATTTGTTGAAAAATGCTGTAGCGCTTCAGCGGATGGTCATTGTAAGTCGCTGCGACTGTTCCTCAAGTGGAGAAGTGGCAAACAGGTATTGCCCCTGTTTTTCGTGGAGACAAGTTATAGCTACCACCCTACTTCAAGATATTAAAACAACCGCGGAATTGGTTATTTTGGGCGTTTTATTTAATGCACCGAATCTGGTTGATAATGGGGTTTCTCGAGAGTGAGTTTTTGTCTCGTTGGATCCCAGGTTCAAACTAAATGTTATTGTGGGTGACTGTCATTTCATGTCGGTTTGTGGCCTTTAGTTGTTCTACTGCAGCTCACATAATGACCCAAGGTGGTTCGGTTATGATTGGCATATATTTTGAGCTTCTCGATTTGGGTAATCTGCCATCTGTAAATATGACCCGGCACCTGGGTTCTCAACCCACTAGCATCAAAATTGTTCATGTGGCACCGGCTTTTCCCAGCAGGCGGAACAAGCAACTGATTTCGTTTTGCTTTGGAGCCGTGTATACGAGTAAGACTATAATGTGATCTTGTAAATCGCTTAGTTTTCGCTATATTATGTTGCAAATGTAGCTAAGGTAATTCAAATCATACCGAACAGTTGTAAGCTCGTTTTGATAGACATATTTATGAGATTTTCATCGTTGTACTAATGATTCTGTGGGACTTATGAAGACAGTTTGTTTCGAGTAATGTTGATTATCATGAACTGAGAGTCGGATTAACATAGCGCTCGTAATAATCAACTGCACGTAATCGGCGATGTAATGAGTTTGACACTGAAACCCATTCATCCTTAATGTTCAGGGAACGGAAACCTGAGTTTGTCACTCTTAAGACGAATACCAAGTGATTTGGAATTCGGTCGGGCCCGAGCCTAACCAAACCAATTAAGTATTGGCCCGTCCCAGCCCAGCCCAGCCTTGTCCCTATTTAGGCCCTGTTATTTTGGATTGAAATTGTCTGAACTGAACTTAATAAAGTTGAGCTGAATTGAACTTAACTTAATGGAGTTGAACTGAACTGAACTGAGGTAAGGGCAGAACTGAACTGAACTTAATGGAACTGAACTGAAGTGAAGTAAGGGTTAATTTGTGAAGAGAAGAGCTGAACTGAACTGAAATTAAGTCCAAAAGAACATAGCCTTAATGTCGTGCATGGGTTGCTGACACATAGCTCGACCCTCCCCTTAGCCCAACCCAGCCAGCACTGGTTCACCCTAGCGCACAGTGATAATACTTAACCCATTTTAATTTTAAAACAGATATCTGTTTTAAGAGAGACTAAATGTATATTAAAATCCATTTTAATATTAAAACGGATATCTATCTTAAGAAAGACTAAATGTATATTAAAATACAGCTCATCTAACTAATTTGTGAATTACTATTGTTTCCCCTTTCCCAAACACAATCCAAGATTAAACACTAAATCCACCTTCACACCGTCATATTCTATGGCTCCGAGAATAGCCTCCGATAGTCCCACATAGCTTTGCAAAAGCTGACCCGATTTGAAGTACTCGACATAAATCTTCGAAACCAAACTCGATACAACTCAAAAATTAGGTGAACCGAACCTTCCCGGCCGAATGGAAGGTCAACCGACAACTGAAAATTACCTCTTTTATCCCACGGTGAGGCCAATTAGGAATCAATGAGGATTGAGGAGGGCTTTAAAAAGAATGTTTATTTCCAAAAAGAATAAAAAAAAATCATTAAAGAGTACTTAAATATTGCGATCTCATTATGGGAAAAAAAAATATTGCAATCTCGATCCTAATTTTTCTCTTTATTTATTTTCTTATAAAAAATATGAAAACTCTTGCATATTCAGGTAATTTTGGCTCAGTCAAGAAGCTAAAGCTGGATAATTCGGAAGTGGTATGTTGACTTTGTTATTTATTTGATAATTTTTTTGTTTGGACATTCGGAACCGGCCTCGTTGTGCTGCTAAGTGCTAACACAAGAGAGCAAGATGACTTTTAACCGATCCTATGGCTCGCTATCTGCGGGAGTCCTTGAGACACTGAGATAAAATTACGTACTTTATCATGAATTTATCTGCGGCTTTTAACTTAATATCAGTTAGGGTATGACCTCCTCTTGCTAAAACTAGGGTCCTTGAGTGTCATTAGCATCAGGAGTAAATATAGAGCCGACAAGTCTGACCGAATTTAGAAACCCAACTCAAATTCGTAAATGTTGCATAGCGAAGTTGACCGAGATGATGACAAAAGTTAACTAATAAAAAAGATTATATTTGTTTTACGTATTAAATTGTTTTCTTGGAATAGAAAATTTATTTTGAATGCGGTTATATTTATTATACTTATTGAATTATTATTACTCGTATGTTGAAAAAAAAAGTATTTTAAATTCATCTATATTTGATGTGTACTATTATCTAAGTTCGCAAATCCTAAACATATACAAATCGAATAAACCGTTTACGAGTTCATTTTAGAAGTATTCGCAATTCACCCAAATACAAATCCCAAACATTCCATATACAAAGCGCCTTGCTTCTAACTGATACTATTCCTCATAAGCTGAAGACGGATGTTACGATAAGACAACTGGGAGGACAAGTGAGGGTGAAATGAAGCACCCCATGAATACTGCCACTTGCATATCGTGAGAGGGACACTATCCGTCCTCAGCTTGTGACGGAGACGGATAGTGTCCGTCTTAAATGAGAATTTGTGTTCCACATAAGCCCATAATAAAGAAATTTCCGTTATCCAAACTAATTAATTTACCTTTTTTTTCTGTTTTTTTTAATCCCTCGTCAATCTAAAAATAATTAATTTACCTTTTTTTTTCCTCCTTTTTCTTTTTCTTTTTTCAGATCCTTAAATTCCCCTTTTCTCAAACCCTAATTTCCCAAATTTCCCAATTTAATTCACCCTCATCCTTCAATTCAGTTTAGTTCAATTCGAATCGAATCGAAATCGATTCAAAACCTTAATGCGATGGCGCAACAACCGCCACCGCCACCATCACCGTCGTCGCCACCGCAATCATCTTCGCGATTGAACCGATTATTAACCTTACTCGACACCGGTTCAACGCAACAAACTCGGTTCGCAGCGGCGAGACAAATCGGCGATATAGCGCGTTCGCATCCGCATGAACTCCACGCGCTTCTTCGGAAGGTGTCGCAGTATTTGCGGAGTCGAAAGTGGGACACGCGCGTCGCCGCGGCGAAGGCAATTGGTTCAATCGCGGAGAATTCGAAGAAGTTGTCGGTTACGCAGCTTTTGGAGATTGTCAAACGTAAGGTAACGGATGTGTTGTTTGATGATTTGTTATTGTTTAATAATGATGATGAAGGTAGAATTTCGATGTTTCGTAGTTTTGACATTAGTAAAGTGTTAGAATTCGGAGTTTTGTTAGCGTCAGGTGGTCAGGAATTTGATGTTAATGATGATACTGCGAAAAACTCGAAAGAACGGTTAGCTAGACAGAAGAAGAATTTAAGGAGACGGTTAGGACTCGATTTATGTGAACAATTTATGGATGTTAGTGATATGATTAAAGATGAGGACCTTGTTTCGTTTTCCATTGATAATAACCATAATCATAATCTTAGTTTTAATCAAAATCAAATTCATAGTAGTGGCGGAGGTGGTGGGAGTGGGAGCGGTAGTGGTAGTGGTAGTGGGAGTAAAAAGAGGGAAGGATTTCGGAGTTTTAGGTCGCAAAGGCCGAGTGCGAGGGAATTGAATTTGTTGAAGAGGAAGGCAAAGGTGAATGATGTAAGAGTTGGAGGAGGTGGTGGTGGTGGTGTGGTAGTGGGGCAAGTGGCGAAGGTAGCGTCAACTACAGCGAGTTCTGATGGGGCTGTTGTGGCGGCCGAGTCGATGACTGATGATGATGGGGCGGAGCATGAGGGAGAGGATAATTGGCCGTTTCATGGGTTTGTGGAGCGGTTATTGGTGGATATGTTTGACCCAGTGTGGGAGCTTCGTCATGGGAGTATTATGGCGTTGAGGGAGATATTGACGTATCAAGGCGCGTATGCTGGGGTGTCGATGAATGACTCGAGCTCTGGTCGAAAAGGGTTTGGTTGTGTGAGTGAGAAAGTGGGTGTGAAGGTGAAAAGGGAAAGGGAGATTGAGATTGACTTGAATATGGGAATTGATGAGGATGAGAGTTTTAAGAAGCCGAAGCTTGAAGTAGACGAGGACCAAGGTCATGTATTGATGAGCATTGAGGTGAAACAGAATGGTCTGGAGGTGAAGGGGATATGTCAAGGTACTCCGCAGGTGACAGGGTGTGATAATGCTGTAGAAATAAAAGATGTCGACTTAAAGATGAATATTCCTGAAGCTATTTCTGGAAATCCAGAGGTCGTTAGCTTGGTTGAGTCAGCTCGAAATTCTTGGGTTAGGAATTGTGAGTTTCTTCAAGATTGTGCTATTTGCTTCCTTTGTGTGCTGTCGTTGGATCGATTTGGTGATTATGTCTCGGATCAGGTTGTCGCTCCGGTTAGGGAGACATGTGCTCAAGCGTTGGGGGCGGTACTCAAGTATATGTCTCCAGAATTAGTGCGTGAAACTATGAATATTTTGTTGCTAATGCAGGAGAGGCCAGAATGGGAAATTCGCCATGGGAGCTTATTGGGCATTAAATATATGATTGCTGTGCGTCAGGAAATGATGTCAGATTTGCTTGGGTTTGTTCTACCAGCTTGTAAGGCTGGGCTCGGGGATCCTGATGATGATGTCAGAGCGGTTGCTGCTGATGCTCTTATTCCTGCCGCATCATCCCTTGTTGCTCGTACTGATCAAACTTTGCATTCGATTGTGATGCTGCTATGGGACATTTTGCTCGATTTAGATGATCTTAGCCCATCCACCAGTAGTGTCATGAATCTTTTGGCCGAAATTTACACTTATGCAGGCATGACTGGTAATTCACTTGATGCATTATCCATGCCAGGGAAGCAAGAACTTGATCTTAATGAGGTTCAATCTTGTAAAGATGATTTAGAAGGAGTGTCAGTAAGAGTAAATCCATATGTTCTATCAGCTCTTGCTCCACGGTTATGGCCTTTCATGAGACATAGTATCACATCAGTCCGTTATTCAGCCATCAGAACACTTGAAAGGCTACTCGAAGCCCGTTATAAAAGACATGTCGCTGAGCCTTGTACTGGTTCCTTTTGGCCTTCCTCCATCTTGGGCGATACCCTTCGAATTGTCTTTCAGAATTTACTTCTCGAATCAAATGATGATATTCTTTTGTGCACTGAGAGAGTGTGGAAGCTCTTGCTTCATTGCCCTATTGTGGATCTGGTGGCTGCTGCTGGATGTCATATTTCTTCTTGGCTAGAACTAGCAACTACTGCTTATGGCTCTGAATTGGATACTTCCAAGATGTTTTGGCCTGTTGCTCCTTCTCAAAAAGGCAGAGTAGCATCTGCTAAAATGAGGGCTGTAAAGCTGGATGATTACGCCGGAAGAAGTGGTAGCTTAGGTGCTGCAAAAGGTACTGCACCAGATGACGGCGGAGATGTTTCTGGCACCCCTTTCAAGATAGTTGTTGGTGCTGATTTAGAGAAGTCTGTCACTCATACACGAGTAGTTGCTGCAGCAGCGCTTGGAGTTCTTGCTTCAAAGTGGCCCGAGGATTCAATATACCTCATAGTTGAACCACTATGGAAGGATGTGACTTCTTTATCAGGTGTTCAGCGCCAGGTGTCTTCGATGGTTTTGATTTCATGGTTTAAAGAAATGAAATGTGATGTTTTACCAGCTAATGGAGTTAATCCTTCTCTCCTTGAACCTTTTAAGAAATGGTTGCTTGATTTATTGTCCTGTACTGATCCTTCTCTGCCGACTAAAGAAACATCTTTGCCTTATGCTGAGCTTTCAAGAACATACTCCAAAATGCGCAGTGAAGCTAGCCACCTGTTCCATACTGTTCAAGCTTCAGGAATGTTTAATGAGCTTCTGTCAAGTATTACGGTTGACCTTGAGAACCTTGGATTAGATGACGCTGTGAAGTTTGCTTCAAATGTTGCACTGCCTAGTTATGATTCCGTCGAGGGAAATCCTGCGGAAAAGAGTGTCTTTGATGATGTGGAATCCTCAAGACAACGACTTTTGACAACAACAGGCTACTTGAAGTGCGTACAGGCCAATTTGCACGTAACTGTGTCTTCTTTGATGGCTGCTGCAGTTGTGTGGTTTTCTGATCTTCCTTCAAAGCTCAACCCAATTATTTTACCCCTGATGGCTTCACTTAGAAGAGAACAGGAAGAAATTTTGCAACAGAAGACTGCAGAGGCTCTTGCTGAGCTTATTGGGGGCTGTATCGGACGTAAGCCTGGTCCTAATGAAAAGTTAATTAAGAATCTCTGTAGCTTGACATGCATGGATCATTTTGAAACTCCACAAGCTGGTATCATAACTTCAGTAGAAGTTATGGAGGAGCAAGATATCCTTTCCAGTAGAAGTGTGTCTGGAAATCAGAGATCCAGGGGCCGCTCTGCAGCTAGTGCCGAAGACAGGTCAAGGGGCGAGGGTTTCATCAGCAGACGAGGAGCTGAACTTGCATTAAAACACTTGAGCAAGAAATTTGGGGCTTTTTTGTTCGATAAACTCCCCAAGTTATGGGATTGTCTCACAGAAATTCTGAAGCCCATCAATCCTTGCGAAGAAATCACTAGTGAAGAGACAAAAATTGTAATGGCTATTGAGTCTGTTAAGGATCCTCAGCTGTTGATAAATAACATACAGGTGGTACGCTCAATTGCCCCTTTACTAGATGAGGCGTTAAAGCCAAAACTGTTGACTCTCTTACCATGCATTTTCAGATGTGTTCGCCATTCACATGTTGCTGTTAGATTAGCAGCATCTAGGTGTATTACTACAATGGCGAAGGCCATGATTGTCAGTGTTATGGCATCGGTGGTTGAAAACGTTGTGCCTATGTTAGGTGACGTGACTTCTGTTCCTGCTAGACATGGAGCAGGTATTCTTATCAATCTGTTGGTGCCAGGCCTAGGCGTTGAGTTGGTGCCTTATGCTCCCTTATTAGTCGTGCCTCTTCTTAGATGCATGAGTGATTCTGATGCCTCAGTAAGGCAAAGTGTGACGCGTAGTTTTGCTGCGATTGTGCCTCTGCTTCCTTTAGCACGAGGCCTTCCTCAACCTGCTGGAATAAGAGAAGATCTGTTACGAGACAAAGAGGATGCAAAATTCTTAGAGCAGTTGCTTGATAATTCGAGCATTGATGACTATACTCTTCATACTGACTTAAAGGTGACTTTAAGGAGATACCAACAGGAAGGTATTAATTGGTTAGCTTTCCTAAAACGGTTCAAGTTGCATGGCATCTTGTGTGATGATATGGGGTTAGGGAAAACACTTCAGGCTTCTGCAATTGTGGCTTCAGATATAGTGGAACAGCAGTTGGTAAATAAAGGCAAGCAGCTTCCTCCCTCTATAATCGTTTGCCCTTCGACTCTTGTTGGTCACTGGGCGTATGAGATTGAGAAGTTTATTGATCCGTCTGTGATAAGTTCTCTTCAGTATCTTGGCTCTTCTGAGGAACGTATATCCCTTAGAAGCCAATTTGCCAATCATAACGTGATTATAACGTCATATGATGTTGTGCGTAAAGATGTTGATTTCCTTGGGCAATGTTTTTGGAACTACTGTGTATTAGATGAGGGACATATAATTAAGAATTGCAGATCTAAGATTACTTCTGCAGTTAAGCAATTGAAAGCTCAGAATCGTCTTATACTCAGTGGGACACCAATCCAGAATAACATATTGGATTTGTGGTCCCTTTTCGACTTTTTGATGCCCGGCTTCCTTGGAACTGAGCGACAATTTCAATCTACATATGGAAAGCCTTTATTAGCCGCAAGAGATCCAAAATGTTCTGCCAAAGATGCCGAAGCGGGTGCCTTGGCTATGGAAGCTTTGCACAAACAGGTGATGCCATTTCTGCTTCGACGCACAAAAGATGAAGTGTTATCTGATCTCCCAGAAAAAATTATCCAGGACAGATATTGTGACCTCAGCCCAGTTCAATTAAAACTATATGAACAGTTTTCAAGCTCACATGTGAAAAAGGAGATATCAGGTATAGTCAGTCTGGATGATTCCAAGGATAATAATGACACAAATGTGAAGGATACTAAAGACGTAAATGTTGCTCCAAAGGCGTCTTCCCATATTTTTCAGGCATTGCAGTATCTGCTTAAACTTTGTAGTCATCCTCTTCTGGTAGCTAGTGATAAAGCTGCTGAAACTTTGAGATCGATCTTGTCAGATTTATTTCCAGGAAGTCCTGACATCATTTCAGAACTTCGTAACCTTCACCATTCTCCTAAACTGGTTGCCCTTCAGGAGATCTTGGAGGAGTGTGGCATAGGCGTTGATACCTCAAATTCTGACATGATTAATGTTGGTCAACACAGGGTGTTGATATTTGCCCAGCATAAGGCCTTGTTGGACATAATAGAAAGAGACTTATTTCGCTCCCAAATGAAGAATGTCACATATCTGCGGCTGGATGGATCTGTTGCTACAGAAAAGCGTTTTGAAATCGTGAAAGCTTTTAATTCGGATCCTACCATTGATGTGTTGCTGCTCACAACACATGTTGGTGGACTTGGTTTAAACTTAACATCAGCTGACACTCTCGTCTTTATGGAGCATGACTGGAATCCGATGCGAGATCTCCAGGCAATGGACAGAGCGCATAGGCTTGGTCAGAAGAAGGTAGTGAATGTGTATCGTCTCATTATGCGAGGAACACTTGAAGAGAAAGTTATGAGCCTCCAGAAATTCAAAGTATCGGTAGCTAACTCTGTTATCAATGCGGATAACGCCAGCTTGAAAACAATGAACACAGATCAATTGCTCGATCTTTTCACCCCAGCTGACAACTCCCGAAAATCAAAGAACTCCGATGGAAGCTCAAATGAAAATAAGAGAGCAGGAGGCAGTGGTAAAGGACTGAAAGCTATCTTGACTAATCTTGATGATTTGTGGGACCAATCCCAGTACACTGAAGAGTACAATCTTGATCAATTCCTTTCCAAACTTAATGGCTGATTTTCGAGGGTGGTGACTACCATTGTATATTACCTGTGAGTATCATGGTGCCCCTACATTTGCATATTTTGAATTATTATTCCATTCAGTGCATTTAAAAATTGAAATAGCTGGTTAAACTTCTTGACGATTGAGCTCCAATGGTTCACCTAAATCATTGACTTAGTTTTCGGATTGTGATTTCTGAGGGTATTCAACTTTTGTACAGTGACTGTTATAGAATTTTAGTGGAATTTTAACATTTTGTGATGAGTTATTATGATAGCTGATCGTACTCCTATTTATTTTTGGTGTGGTGGATGGAAACCATTCTTCAAATGCTAGTTATATTTTGTGGCCTTGATATCTGAAATTGTGAATCTACTAGACTGAATTGTTGGCGAGTGTAATAAACTGAATCCGTAAATTTTGGATATGTACATTAGTTTCAAGACCCGTGGTTAATGAGGCTGATGCTTGCATGCAAGGAAAGCTACTCTCTGAACTAAGACGTATAGGAAAACACGTTTTTTTGTTTATATAATAATATGCTAGTCGGTCTGATTGTTGTACCTGTGATCTGCAGGCATAGCTAAGGGAGTTGCCAGCTTGTAAAGCAGCAGAAACAGCTTCATTGTTATATGAAGTACTGATCTCCATGTGAGTTTTTTTTAGTTGAGCCTTGATGTTATGGCTTTTTGCTGCTTTACCTGGTTATTGCTTTTCATACCTGAAATGGATTTGATCCCAGTTCACAATACTAGTATTATTGAATTCTGGAGGAGAAATTTTTATTTTAAAAATTGTACTCTCTCTGATCCACACAAATGGTAACACTTGCCTTTTGGCACTATTCATGATCGTAGAAAATCTTTGATATTACTCTTAATCTATAAGACAAAATATAGTTATGTGAGATCTTGTTTGATTCATCGTCATGAATGCTATAAGAATATCAAATTTTTATAATTTTTAATAATGTGTAACTAAAGATATTTATGTTGCAAAACGTGTCTCGGACAAATGTGATAAAGCAAGTGTTACCATTTGTGTGGATCGGAGGGAGTATAAAGGGAGTATAAAACAGGGGATGCCAGTCTTCTTGGTTATTTTCCTTGGTGTGTAGTGGTGAGAAATCAAACAATGTGATTTGTCGTAGTGGCAGCGTCTTTAAAATGTCTGCAATTTGTCCAATCTTTTTTTTCTGGGTTAACATGGCTGCAATATTGTGGTGCAGAAATGGCGTTTTGGTAAGGGCAAATTTTGTTGATGCTCCCAAGGAAGAGAGGGAGAGCAAATGTTAGATGCTAATTGGGAAATGTGAGTTGTGACTATGCGGTACTTCACTACTTCATACTCTTTATATGTTTAAATTGGGTCTCTGAAGCTTGTTGCTTGACCACATATCGCTCACTGTCCAGGCATTTATTGTGCACAAATTCAAGGGTATACATTAGCATTTACCTATGCCTGATGGTTGTCTGTTTTATCTCGTTTCAGCTCTCCGTCTGATCCAGGATTCCAGGGGCAACTCATATTTCACATCAAGAGATCTGAGCTATGCCGCATGGGAATTGCCAGCACATGCTGTCGGGTAAGCACCACCAATCTGTGTGCTTATTTCTTGTGATGGATTTTATATTGTTCAACAACATTCTTCCTTGAGTTTCTTCTGCTATGTGCTTGGTAATTTGGTTTCATGATCTTCTCATATTTGTTTTTTGGTAATTTGGTTTCATGATCTTCCCATATTCTTCCTCAAGTTTGTTCTGCTATTGGTACCTGGTAATTTGGCACCAATCTATGCTTTTTTTATATACCTTTTCTTTTCCATTTTGTGTATGTGTGTGGTTTGGCGATCCTGGTCCCATGTAGTTGGAGTCAAGATTATAGTGTCCTTGAGTAACGAATTAGTTAATGGTGCTCTTAGAGTAACGGATTAGTTATTCGTTTAGCTGGGCATGAAGAATTTATACGGCGGTGGATACTGGATAGTGCATTATGCCTGAACTCCCAATCTTCCCGACACAATGCTACTACCCCACTCCCAAATCACCATCAGAAATAGTCTCCATGAATATCACCATTAGACGACATACAAGTAAATTTCTAATAATCATCTCTTGTGCGGTGTGCCCTAGTCATGCTAGTAGCCTACACGTTCAAAGTTTTTACCTTGACATAGATATTTCGAATAATGTAGTATACACTTATAGTGTTACATTTGAGCTACGAATGCATGTTGATGCTTATTTATCAGTAAACGAGTTTGGTGGTTGTGATCAATCCTTCCGATCTGTTTTTTGCAGGTTGAACCTTCTTTTTTGATTACGGATGTAAATCCGCAACTGCCATGACACGGAGAGAAATGATTAATTCATCATTTTACCTTCTTCCTGACGCTAATGTATAACCCCTTTTAGCCTTTACTAATACCACCGAAACTGTGCAAATCATCTTCTATTCATCAATTTTTTTCACTGCTCCTAGCTTCAACGCCTGAGCTGTTGTCGTTTTACTTGTTTTACTTTGTCGCAATTTTTTTGTATTCAATAATAATTAGTTCTCGCCTTGGTAAACAACCTCGGACATTGAGGGGTTATAGGTGTTAACTTATTTGTTGATTGGGTGGAGAAGCTGTGGAGAATCTTTGAACGATTAATCGGACGATGAACAGCTTCAAACTGAGATTGGTGACGGTGCCAAGTTATCATGATTTTGTGAACTAGCTGGAGATTATGCTGTTCGCTTTTGGGTACGGTGTCTCGTGTTGGATCGGCTTTTACGTTTCAATCCATATTTGAAAATCACTCAAAAACTTCGTTGTTCAACATTTTATTGCACAATTTTCCGGACTTGATTCAACCTATCCAACCCAACCCGACGCCTGTATTGAGGACTTGACATAACTTGTAACACTGATTGAACCGAATCAATATGAATAGGGCTTAGACCCTTTACATAATACAATAAAACTTCGTGCTTCATGTGCCACCAAAGAAACTACTCCCTCCGTTCGATGATTTATTTAC
>VHZZ01000004.1:543284-557425 GCA_009801015.1 Silene noctiflora
AATATAACCGCTTTTAAGTAAGGAATTTTAGATAGGTCGTCTTCTTTAACTTCGTTTGCTTTTACCCCTATTACCTGTTAAATAATACGAGTAGTAAATATTACATAAAGTCATACACTCATACATAATACTTACACCAGCATATTACTATAAATTTAAGAAAATAACACAGCATCACATCAGTAAAATCTAACGACATGGTAGAGAACTCAAAACCATATTATACTCCTTAAACTTTAAAAAGTTCGACCGTAAATAAATTGAAAAAATTAAAATAATCTACCTAATATAAAAAATGAGTCTTTAAAAGGATTTCTATTGGCTGCTACAAATTTCTTTTTTTTAGATGTGGGAACCCCATAATCTCTACCTAATTAATTATACTCCTTTTTACTATCTTAATCATATTTAATTAAGATTAGACATTTACACAAAACCATGCGCCATATAATTAACGTTACTGACGAAAAACCGTATTATGTTATCAGAATGAAGACCGCTACTGAAATTATATTACGTCAAACCTAGAGTTGACTTATTTATAAGGTTACAAATTGAACAAAAATAACACTCATTTATATGATCATGTATCCAATAATAACACCTTTTATTACGACCCGTGCATTTTTTAGACGGGTTTAAAACTGGTTATAAAAAAATTATGTATAAACAATATACTTTTACCAGATTTTTCTTCATTTAGACCTGTTACAAATAAATCTTTCATAAAATTAACGGAAAATTCACGTGGTACCCCTACCTAAACTTTGTCATTTTGCACGTGGTATCCAACTTTTAAGTTTGTGTACATGGTACCCTTAAACTTTGATTTTCAAGTAGGACGTGCTTTTTTTATCGTTATTAAAATTTTCAATTGAGCATAAATCGTAGACCAGAAATCAGAATTGACCATTTTTTTTTCAAAATTGATTATCTTTTCGAGATATATAATTTAATAAAATGAAAAACGGTCGTTCGAAAATTTAAGATCGAAATTATGGTCGATTTAAGATTCTCGGGGAAAAAAACCATAGAAAATGTCAATCGACAATTTTTTTTTATCTCAAATCGTAGATTGTGACAATTCAAGATAATCATTTTAGAACAAAAATTTGTCGATTCCAAATTTTCATGTGGGAGTTACGCTCAATTAAAATTTTTTATAGCGACAAAAAAGGCACATTATGCATTGAAATGAAATGTAGAAGGTACAATGTACACAAACTTAAAATATTGGGTAACATGTGAAAAGTGGTAATGTTCAGGGTACCACGTGAATTTTCCATAAAATTAATTATAAAAAAAACTTATTTATAAATGAAGAAAAATCTGGTCAAAATATGTGGTCGAAAACCACCCAAAAGTAAATATTACCAATCGATTGGATCGAATCGAGTACATTTTAAACATTATTACCTCCTTAATTGCTTGAAAAAGGGTATCTTGGATAGTTTGGTGTTTAACAAGGTTTGCCATAATCCATTGTAATGCAGTCGATGTATCAGTTCCTGCATTAAGAAATTCTGAGCAAAATGTTAACAATTCATACTCATTAAGCTTTCGTTTTGTATGATCTTCATTAGCAATTTCGAGTTCGATCAATGTGTCGACATAAGAAGTGACCATTCTTGTAGTTTGACGTGCTCTAACGTAAGGAATTATGATTTCTTTACGTTTACTTTTTAAGTTGATTAACTCGTTCCAACGACTCCAAAGTAAAATCTTTTCGTGACTATTTTATTGTTTGGCGAAATGTAAACCTTCCATAAGGCTAAAAGGCATGTAATTACAGCAATTGCAAACCACATTTCCATGCCTCCAAAATTGTTTGCTCCTTATTCACTGCAAAAATTGATAATCTATCTATCTTAAATGAACAAAAATCTATACTATTATAGAAAAATAAAATAAAATATTCATATTCATATGTTAAATTTATGATAAAAATCTTATTTACATAAAATTTATGCTAAAAAGGAAAACACAAAAAAATAAAAAAAATAATAAAACGAAAATCTATACAGAAATTCATATGTTCAAGTGTTCAACAACTACAAATTAATAAATTTTAAACTAATAAATTAAAAAAATTAAAAAATAACAAACCAGATGAATAATAACAAATAAATATATGGTCAAGCCAATTCATAAAAAAAAAATAAAAATATAATTCGTTATTTTAAAAACTAAGTATTTATGTATTTTTATAATGTCGAGTGAATGCGTTGTTTTTACTTACGTCTAAGTTAAGCGTATAAATTTCTTTACTTTTTACATCGGTATATAACTGTAATATAAGATCGTATTTTTATTAAATATATTCACCTTCTTATTGATTTGTCAATTTATTAAAATTAAACCCGTGCATTTTTTGCTAGTTATTATTCAAGTAATAAACTAAGGAGTAATGGAATACATTGAAAAAACATAAGGACTCATATTATTTACAATCTATACATATTAATTATTAGACAAAAATCTATTTAATTTACTTTACAATATATTGTTTACTATATATCTCCATGACAATATATTGTTTAATTTACTAAGATATCTCCATATTAATTATTAGACATAAAAAATAGAAGTATTTCTTTTATCTCAGTGAATAATTTACATTTGCTGTGTTTTGCGAGAGAATACTAAAGCATGTATAAATTATTGACTAAAATGAATAAAACTTAAAACTCACCTAGAAATTGGAGCACCAAGGGACAATTGTAGAGGTAATGTTAATATATGAAGAGGATTAACTTAAAACTCCTTTAGCTCCACTTTTTAAGTGATTTATTAATTTTAGRAATAAATTTCGGAGATTTTACATTAAATTTCATATACRTAGTATACTTAATTTATAACAGAGCAAGCTCGAATAATACTCGAAACAAGTTGTATGTATATAGATAAAGTATAGTGGCGAGTGGGTGCTATATATAAATTATAATCCATCAAATTGCCATATTTTAATACAATTATATGACCTAGCACATCATACATCTTAAACAAATTAAATAATTTTGAATTATTATAAACTAATTTGCTTAAATTTTTGGTCAATATTTAAAAATAGAATAAATTGGTGGTGGATATTGAATAACCAAGCCGTTCCGTTGACTTACCCTAAATCCGTTATTCTCGCGATCTTGTTGTCTTAACAAACGACAGGGAGTATCTGATTTAGGCTCTGTTTGACAAAATTGACTGAAAATGTAACTGAAACCTGAAAATTAAAAACTGATAAGGTAGTTGATTTTTCGGATAATGCACGCGGTGCCCTTGAGGTTTGATATTTTGTCCGAAATACCCAATTTTTTGATCCGGGTCATAACTCGTGCTTACGATTTTCGAAAGTGATAATTTTTTTTTCAAATTGATCATATTTACGAGAAATACGATTTCAAAAAAAAAATGATTGTATTTGGATCCCGTGGCTAGGAGTTATTGCGTGTCAAAGTTTTTTTGACCGAACAAACTTTGAGTGACCATATCTTTTGGTCACGAATTTCAAACTCAACAATTTTTGTTTCAAATCGTAGTTCTCGGAAAGATGATCAAATTGAAAAAAAAAATTATCACTTTCTGAACTCGTAAACACGAGTTATGGCCTCTTGAAATTTTCCGGATAAAAAAATTGGGTATTTCGGGCAAAAAAGCAAACCTCAAGGGCACAGCGTGCATTTTCCGTTAATTTTTATTAAAACTGTTTGACAAATTAACTGAAAAGGTAGCTGATAGGTGGTCAAGGAGGTAAAAAGACATGGTTTATTATTGTTATCATTAATGTTAAAGGGTAAAAATGGTATGTAAAATATAATCAGTAGACGTGATCAAATGGCCCAAGCCCGTTGGTCTGGTTCGGCCCAACCCGATTTATTCATGGGCATGGGCCATAAAATCAGGCCCGAAAAAGCCCATGGCCCGGCCCATAAAGGTCCGATGAATCTTTTGGCCTGAATTTTAGCCCGGCCCGGCCCGTTCTTATACGTTAAATTGAAACAAATTCATTGTTTTAGGCATTAATCATCTCAGCATTCACAACTAATAGTATAAAATTGACAAACTAATAATTTCAGTATACTACTTCCCGAATTTGCCTACACATACATGTCATATTAACACACCACTACCATTCCATCGTCGTCAAAATTACTTGCTAAACGCTTGCAAATAAAGAAGCTACCTGAAACTTTTTGCAAAAAAACTACTTTGGTGAAAACAGGTACCTGATTTGCGCTGCCAAACGGAGCCTTAGTCAAAGTAGCTTAGTTGATCAAATTTTGTGGTAGTTTATTTTGTTTTGTAAGCGTTTTACAAGTAACTTATTTAACCAAATAAGGTAGCTGAAATGAAATGTTACCTAGAGTAGCATTTGAGATTTTAGGTATCAGATTTAATTTTTTATTTTTATTTTTTTATCCCTTAAATGTATATTATTAAATAATTATCATATTATGTCACGTCATTTCATCATAATCAGTTATATTTTCAGTTAGTTTGTCAAACATAGTTTTATACAATTAACTACCTTATCAGTTCTTAATTTTCAGCTACCTTATCAGCTATATTTTCAAGTTTTAGTCAATTTTCCAGTTTTGAGCTACCTTTAAAGATTTCAGTTATCTTTTCTGTTAGTTTTACGTAACAGATTCTTAATTTAAAAATCAAAATCATCACAATGGTTGAACTTCTGACATTTCATTAATTTTGTCGTATAATTATATGCGATTTAATTTTTTTTTCTTGACAAGTGAAAATATTAGATAAAATACTACTCTTATTTTATTAAAACATTTGATAATGGTAATATTTTTGAATCATTATATTATAATGTTCTTATTTATCTGCCCAATATTTTATATAAAACCTTCTAATTTTGTTAATGAAAATATCGAAAGAAAAAACGAAAATGTAAACAATTATATATAGGCTTGATTTGAATTCGAACTCGGCTCGAGCTCGGGTTTAACCTCACAAGCCTGATAATAGGCTCAATTCAAGCTTGTGTGATTTTGAGATTGGCTCAACCTTCTTGACAATTGAATTTTGTTATTTTCATCATCGTAAATCGAGTACTTATACTGGAGAGGTTTTAACTTAATGATTAAAACGAAAGTATTATGACCGTAAGTCACGGGTTTCAGGATTGAATCTCCCTTCCTCATTTATTATACTGGCCTTATGCCTTATTTACTAGGCCGGCCTTTAGCCTGTACGGCCTCATTTAATATGAACTTAATTTTAGTTCAGTTCAGTTGCTCCATTAAATTCAATTTAGTTCAGACAGTTTCAGTCCAAAAAAACAGGTCCAAACTTCAAAAGGACCCAATCTGAATTCTTGCAAACTCAAACTGACCGACTAGAATCCGACCCGATCCACCTTCAATTCGGATACTTCTAACATTATGGTCTTTATATACAGTGTCCCCTTTGAAATATTACAATCATACTTTCTTGGAAGAGATCAAACAATACACAAAAATAATGGAAGAAACATATCTCTATGGCATAGCAATAACACTATTCATGGTGATCTTATGGTTATTCATTAACCCATCAAAACACAAGCACAAAAACCCGCCACCACCAAGTCCACCTTCTCTTCCGATTATCGGTCACTTCCATATCCTCGACAAAAAAAAGCCATTTCCGAGAGCCCTTGAGGAACTATCATTTAAATACGGTCCAATTTTCTCTTTAAAACTCGGCCGTATACCCATTTTAGTCGTATCTTCACCGTCTCTGGTCGAAGAATGTCTGACAATAAACGACATTGTTTTAGCAAATAGGCCTAATAACATATCCGCCAAACATTTCCACTACGACTCAACTACCCTTGGAGCGGCCCCTTATGGGCCGCTCTGGCGAAACCTTAGAAAAGTTACGGCTTTGGAATTTTTCTCGACTACCCGTGTCAATTTATTTAGACCAGTAAGAGAAGAGGAGACGCGATTATTAATAAAAGGGTTGTTAAATAACCAAAGTACAGAGCGATTTGTACGAGTAGAAGTAAGACCGAAACTTTTCCAATGTTCGTTTAACATCGTCATGAGGATGTTAACCGGAAAACGTTACGTTTTCGAGGGAGCTGATAAAGTTTTGTATGATATTATGAAAGAGTTTTTTGAACTAAGTGGTGCCTCAAATCCCATTGATTTTTTCCCTTTTCTGAGATGGATTAATTTCGGAAATATTGAAGGGAAAATGATATCAGTGATGCAGAAAATGGATGCTTTTTTAGATGGTGTACTGCAAGAATGCAAGAAGTTGAGAGCTGTTGATGTCGCCGGAGCCGGAGATAACATATCCATGATTTACAAGCTATTGGATTTGCAGGAAACTGATCGCAACCAATACTCTGATCAAACCATCAAGGGCATTATAATGGTACCATTACTAATTATCCTTCATTATATTCGTTATGAGAAAATATTTTAATTAAAGAAAAACAAATGATAGGACGACGGAGGAATTAGTTTGTTTGTTTGTTTGTTTGAAAACATGTTTGTTTTGTTGACAAATGCAGACAATGTTGTTAGCAGCAATAGACACTTCAGTAATTTCGATTGAATGGGCAGTGGCATTATTAGTTAACAACAAAAATATACTCGAAAAGGCACAATCGGAAGTAGACAATTCCATAGGAAGAGATCGATTAGTGGATGAAACCGATCTTGATAAGCTTCATTTCATCCAAAGTGTCATCAAAGAGACACTCCGACTCTTCCCACCAGGTCCGCTACTAATACCACACGCGTCATCAGAAGATTGCACTATCGGAGGGTATCAAGTCCGTAAGGATACAATGGTGTTGATTAACGCATGGGCGCTTCATAGGGATCCCAATTTATGGGACGACCCTTTAGCCTTTAAACCCGACAGGTTTAAAGGACCCAACACGATTAAGGAGTCCTATCAATCATTTTATATCCCGTTTGGCCTCGGACGAAGATCTTGCCCGGGAGCGTCTCTTGCCAACAAATTCACGGTATTAATTTTGGCGACATTGGTCCAATGTTTTGATTGGGAAAACGTCCATGGCGTGAATGTCGACTTGACCGAAGCATCCGGGCTAACCATGCCTATGGCTACACCTCTTGTTGCAATGTGCAAAGTGCGACAAGGCATGATCAATACGGTTTCGAATCTCTAAATCAAGGATCCCCTTTATTCATAATACGCCTCGATGGCCAGAAAATTATAAATAACATACATCGCATGTATTACCTCAGATTTTATTTGTTTTTGAGCATTTGTGTATTTTTCTGAGTTTATTATCTAAAACTTTATTTGTTTTTTAGCATATGTGTATTTTTTCTGAGCTATTAGAGTTTATAATTGAGATTTTAATTTTTTTCCGTTAAAACTCAAATTTCACTAAACTTATTGATAATGTTTTTGAGTTTTATTGTAATTTTTTTATCTTAATATTCAAGTTAATGAACTCAGAAACTTTATAGTAAAACTCATAATTTTTAAAACAAAACTCAAAAACTTTATTATAATGCTCAAAAACTATAAAACTAGTGGCAGTACATCAGATGTATGATCCACGTACTGATCTATGGCCGGGTACACTTAACTATTCATATGATCGAGTAAAAATTAAATGTTTTACGGTTAAACATGAACAATTTATAATTTTTCAGTTATGACCATGAAAAATTATCATTTAATCAATAAAATTTCTTCTTTTGGTCAGTTTTTAGTACACTTATATCATACATCGGGTAAAAATCGAACCCCTAACATTTTGATTAGAATAAAAATGCTTTTACCCCGAAACCGAGTCTAAATCTCCCTTTTAAAAATTTGTCGAGACACGATCCGCATGACAAGGCCAATTGTCATCTGTGGTAAAATTATTTACAAGTCAACCTTAGCGTAGAGCATCTTCTTTAAATGCGAGAGGCATAAATTGTCAAATTCTTGTTTAATTTGGTGTATTTGTTTTAGTTTTGAGACGGATCAAATAATATAGATGAAACAAAAAAAATATACATATAAATTAGCAAAAAAAATTGTATCGGTTTTTTAACTGGGAGGTGATATTTTAGTCATTTAAATCTCAAAATAAAAAGATCGTTTTAAGATAAATCAATTAAAAGAAATAAACATATATATATGTGTAGAGGGAGAGAGAGAGAATGTCAATGTTAAGTAAGTAAATCATTGAATCTGTGCCTTAAATCTGTTAGTCGCCGCTTCGATCGATTATAACGGAAACCTTAACTGTATCCGTTATCTTTATTGGATTAGGGTTTTGTCTTAGCTTTTTTCAGGCTATTTTGTATTTGGTGTTAGAGAGTATTATATAAATTCTCTGACTCTCTCCTAGCAATTATGCATATCATACCGTTCTGAATCTTTCTTTAATTTGAAAACTCCTGAAAAATCAATAAAAATCTCCTCCCATCTGCCCTGTGAACGTAGCTAATACACTGTTAGTGAACACGTAAATCCGTGTCTTTTTTTTCGTTCTTATTTATCTTTATTCACATTTGTTATAACAAACTGGTATCAGAGCCTCCGGGTTCCTAACCAGCGAGAAAGATGTCAGCTATGTACTTTAAGATCGGTCGCTTTACCGGGAGGAACGGTTTTAGTTTATGGTAGAGATGGCCGCTCCGGAGGAGAAGACACATTCAACTATTATGTTGTCTCTTGTTTTTGATATCATCACTGAAGTTGCGAAGGAAAAAAACTTGTGAAAAAAACTTGAAAGTCTTTATATATATGACAAAGTATTTAACCATGGAAAGTATTTATAATATTATATGACATAATTCTTTGGCCGTTGAGTTTAAAAAATCAATCGGGAATACCATTTACCGAGCGATTTTTAATTGTACCGACCATTTAATTTAGTATGAGACCCGTTTCTTGTAGTATGATCCTGTTAATGAAGATGATGTGTCTTTTTAAAACCAAGTTAATGAGTTGATTCGAGCCGACCCCTAGAATTGTTGTCTTGTCTTGTCTTCAAGGAGAAATGGAAGATTGTGTAAAACCCAAGTTAGTATGCTTAGTTCACCCATTAAAACATCTTAATCAACCTCAATTTTTAAAATTTTAATTAATAAGGATGAATCTTTGATCCATTATTATTGATTGACTAGATCCATTATAATCATTGTTTTTTTTCATGATAATATTACACACTTTATTATATGCTACACATATATAAGGAAGGCTCCATCAAACTTTCATTTTGCATTTCTTTACTCAAAAACATCAAAAAAGGAATTGAACAACATACTAAGCTACTAAGTATATTTCTTTGGCTACAATATGTCACAAAACAATGATACCCCTATGCACATAGCTATGTACCCATGGCTTGCAATGGGACATATTACATCTTTCCTTCGCGTAGCCAACAAATTAGCCGAAAGAGGTCACAAAATCTCCTTTTTCCTGCCTCCCAAAACACAACTAAGATTCGCCTCTCAAAATCACCATCCCGAGTTAATTACTTTCATCCCAATCGAGCTTCCGTTGGTTGAAGGGTTTCCAGTAGGAGCCGAGACAACCAATGACATACCAGCTACGGTCAGACCCCTTCTCATGACCGCGATGGACATGACTAAGGACAAAATTGAGGCCCATTTAATAAATCTCAAACCCAACTTTATTTTCTTTGACTTCACATGTTGGATACCTGAGCTAGCCCATAAACATGGGATCAAGTCCATATACTACTTTTCAGCCCTTTTGGTAAGAGTAGCTTATACACTTCATTCATCCGCGACTCGACCGCTAGACCAGCCCACTTCAGAAGCCCACCTTATGAGCCCATTGCCATCATTTCCATCACCATTTATAAAACACAAGGCCCATGAGGCCAAGTCTTTGACTAACTCCGCTAACGTTGACTTTGGGGGAGGGTTGACTTTAATTGAAAGGATTGTGAAATCTATAAGAGAAAGTGATGCCATTGGTATCAAGACATGTAAGGAGATGGAAGGAGTTTATTGTGATTTTATTGAGAATAAGTATGGTAAGCCCGTTCTCACCGCGGGACCTGTGTTACCTGACCCATCATCGGCTAGGTTAGATGATCGTTTTGATAAATGGTTGGCTGGTTTTGAGTTGGGTCAAGTGTTGTATTGTGCATTTGGGAGTGAGTGTACCCTTGGATTTCTTCTGTTTCAAGAGCTTATTTTAGGACTCGAGCTCACAGGTATACATTCTTTATATGTTACATGATAATTATTTGTTTATCGTTGAACAAATATATTAACACGGAAAAAATGGGTTGAATTTTTTTGAGACATAGATAGTATCTTATAAAGTACCATGTTAGCACATAAAATAGCTTCGATTAATGGGTGTAGATCTCAATTTATATACTAGATTTCATGCCCGGGTAATATCTAAACAATGATTTCTTAATGTTCTATTATAAGATTGTTGTTTAAAATGAATTGTTTTTCAAGAAGGTATAGTCTATGAAATGTTAAAGTCATTGACATGAAATTGTCCCTTCATATCTCAACAGTAACGTTAAAGTATTCATCGTGACAATTATTAATTCAAAATACAAAAACCTTAGAATCACAATTATAGAATTACACATTTAAAAACATATTTGATTTAAAATGATTGAAAGTGTTTCAAAGCTAATGGCTTTTATCCATATCACTCTAAATCGTCTTTTGAAAAATAATCTTATAAAATCGACTTGTTATCCCATTTATCACTACTAACCATTTTCACCATTTGAAATATAGCCTCTTTATAAAGTCAACTTGTTATCTCATTTATGGTCTATATATATACATAAAAGAGGCTTTTTTCGAGCGATATTAGAGCGTTCACATCATTTTTTTTTTAATTTTAGGAAATTATATTATAAGATCTTCCAAGATAATGATAAACAAACCCTGTAATATTTTTAATATCAAAGCTATATTTTACATAAAAAAATTGTTTGATTATCAATCTWACCAAAAARTATAATRCAAAATATTTAGAAACTTAGATATTTGGATTCGTAGCGAAAAATGCTTTCATTTGAGTATAAATTTCGTATTATTTACTACTTCCTCATTTCTATTGAAGTGTTTACATTAATTTTTTGCACAAATATTAAGAAATTGGCATCTCTACTTTTCATATGTTTATATTACTTTCCATTATTTTTGAAGTGTGTAAATAAAGTAGACAAGAGTATGTGAGTCACTTAATTAATAAATTTATATTACTTTCAATTATTTTTGGCACGGGTGTCAAACTAGTAATTAACTAATTGAGTTGGGCAAATTTATATTACTTTCCATTATTTTTGCCCGTCATTTAGTAATTTACTTGAGGTAGTATTTGAAAACGCGAAATTGATTTTATTTTCATGATTTCAATTGTAGAAATCAAAATGTTTGAATTCAATTCCAAATCCAATTCCAAAAGTTCGTTTGGGAAATCCATGGAATTGGAATTGGGCGGGACGGAAATGGGTCGAGGCCCTATAATTTTTATTTTTTTTGAAAAAAAAATATTGTCATGAAATATATTTGAGATCATAAAAAACATTATATATAAAAATATTGCGATGAAATTTGCATTAAAAAAAACGTAAATAGTGATGGATTTGAAATGACTACTATATGGTAAGAATTTGAGAGACTCAAATTTTAACTAGGTTGGTATTAGTAAGGAATTGAGTCCAATTCCAATTTCATATCCTAGGGGTTCCCAAACATTAGAAATATTTCAATTACGAAATTCAATTCTAATTATAGGTTGTCAAACATGCCATAATTTTTGTAGTACAATCTCTATTTTTTTTAACTAACTATTAATATATGCAATTTATAAAGTGTATTATAAGATTCCTCATTATCTTAAATTCTTAATATAAAATGCTAATAAGTCAATTTATTAAAGCTACATTTTTTTAATATGCTCACAACTCAACATCCAATAAGAGCAAAAAAAAGTTCCTCTATTAAATATATATATTGATATCAAGTTGAGTTATTCATAGGTTTAAATCAATTAGTCTCTTAAGTCGGATCCATATCTAATTTTAAACGGGTCTATTATCCTATTTGTGCATATAAGATAGATTTACGGCTTTTCTCTATACATTTTGCTTTACCTATATTCAACAAAACTAACAAATATATTTGGGATAATAATCATAAACTAGAGCAACTAGCTACTTTAATCAACTACTAATTAAGAATGAAGTAATAGCTAATACATTGGATTTCAATGGAGATTGAACAAGAAACACCCAAATACTTGTTTGATATTGTCTAGAGACTAATAATCTAAGTTTTAATTAAAGTAATTGATTGATTTTAGTGGATTTTGAAGGAAAAATTTAATAATTATAAGTTAGGGTTTTAAATTGTTTTTTTTTTTTTGAGAAAAAAGGAATGAACGAGTGAAGGGGAAGGGGACTGTTTTGTTATGGCTGCGAAGCAAGTCGCCATCCCGCTCGGCGATTTGAGTCCTTCCCATAACCTCGTTCAAACTGATCCTACGTGGACCCATTTTTGGAGAATATTTTGAAAGTTTACCTGTTTGATTAATTAATTTGTTAAATTCACCCATTTTGGCAAATAGTATCACCTATTCAGAATGCATAATATTCTCAAAGTTGGTGTCACGTACGTCTATTTTTCATCTGTCACAGGTCAACCTTTTTTAGCAGCACTCAAGCCACCAAAAGGCTACGAAACAATCGAATCAGCGTTGCCCGTAGGCTTCTCGGAGCGAATAAAAGGAAGAGGAATAGTTTACGGAGGTTGGGTGCAACAACAACTAATCCTAAAACATCCTTCAGTGGGTTGTTTCGTGACACATTGTGGTGCTGGATCATTATCCGAAGTTATGGTCAATAAATGTCAAATTGTGATGATACCTAATGCTGTTGATCAATTCATGAATGCAAGGATGATGAGCATGGAGCTTCAGGTTGGTGTCGAGGTGGAGACAAACGATGATGACGGATTTTTTACCAGGGAGGCCGTCCGTGAGGCGGTCGACGCTGTAATGAAAGTTGATAGTGAGGTTGGGAGGCAGGTTAGGGCTAATCATACGAAATGGAGGGAGTTCATTTTGAAAGATGGTGTTGAAGAGTCTTATATTACTGGCTTCATTCAAAAATTGTACGGGTTACTTAATTAAGGCCCTGTTATTCTTTTCGGCTTGATTTTACCTCTCATTTCGTTCATTTCAACTCACTTCGGTTTAGCTCTATTTATCTCAGCAAATTTCAATTCAGTTTAATTCAGCTCTATTTAGCCCAAAACAACAGAGCCTAGGGAGGGTTTAATTAGTTTGGTTTTGAGTTGTAATAACATTTTTGGAATAAGAACACATTTGGAAAAAAAAATTGAGGATTTGCTTCCTTGAAGCCTTTTTTTTTATGAGCACAAAATCTTGTTTAACACGAAGGTATCCTTCTTTAATTTAAGACGGGTTGAATATGCTAACTGATAAGACAAAAGTAAAATGCCTACAAAAACATAAAAAGCTCGAACCATACATTGATTGTAGGGAAATCAGAGTGTATTTTATACGGAAGCGTAATGAAGAATATTATGAGATAAGAGTAAAACGATAATAACAATTTGCACTCTTACAAATAATTTTATTATCACTCAAATTAATTGGAAATATACCAATTACAAATAAAMACTTACACTCTTGATTCACTAATATTTCTATGACTCACACACTCTCACAAACTCTCTTATTGCTTGTTTTTGTTTTGTGTTCTGAGTACATTACCCACACAAAGCTATCCTATTTATACTACAAAAGCTACTGCTTTCCCACCTACAATCAACTTTGTTAAAGACTAAAGTTGCAGAAATGACATAAGCAATGACATCAAGAGTAAAATGACATAAGCAATGACATCAAGAGTAGTTGGTGAATTTTTACACTCCCCCTCAACAACTACTCTCACCTTAGAGTTAGTCGAGAAACCATACCCAGTTGTTCTCGGAACTTTTCGAACTTTGGTCCACTCAGCCCTTTGGTAAAGATATCTGCCACTTGATCATCGGTCTTGACATAGTCAAGGTGAATCTTACCTCTTAGAACCTTCTCTCGAACAAAATGGTAATGTACTTCAACATGTTTTGTCCTAGCATGAAAAACTGGATTTTCTGCTAATCTCATTGCTG
>VHZZ01000004.1:621057-640754 GCA_009801015.1 Silene noctiflora
ATAATAATAATGCAATGAATGAAAATTTACTTATTACCTTATTTAGCTAGATGCTTTTTGGAGTGAAAACTAAGAGAATTTTTATTCTCTTAGTAGTAAGAGGGATTTTATTCCAAATGAACATATGGTAGCTTTTTTCATTATTAAACATTCTTATTTTTTTCTTTAAAAACCTGCTTTTCAACTTCAACATATACTTTAACATATTGCATCATTTTACTACATGAAAAGCGCAAAATATAAACATGACGT
This sequence comes from Silene noctiflora, assembly GCA_009801015.1. Taxonomy (NCBI): domain Eukaryota; kingdom Viridiplantae; phylum Streptophyta; class Magnoliopsida; order Caryophyllales; family Caryophyllaceae; genus Silene; species Silene noctiflora. The sequence continues at coordinate 621,310 of VHZZ01000004.1, forward strand.
CTAACGAAAAACGGTAGTCTCATGAGAAACTGTCTTAATTTGACCCCATTGTTACTCTTGTATGATAAATTTAACTATTCATACTTTGAACTTTATTATCGAATAATAATTAATTAAATACATCCTTCATTGTCACTGGTTGTATCGGAATTTGAAGTTAGGCGGAGCCAAAGGCTTTTAACGAGGGCGAATGAGTAATGTTAAATGAAAAACTCGATTTTATTTTTTTTGTAAAATTATGACTAAAATTTCGAAATTTACAAATAACTACGGCCTAAAGTGATGAGTGCCTTTGCTAACCCTGACGACTTGTATTTCAAATACCCATTTTTTTTACCTACAGCTTATATATCTAGCCCTAGTAGTAACTAATTCTTGATTCCGCCCCTCAGTGTTAGGTTAGATTTTTTTTTTTCAAGTAATTGAGGTTTTAAGTTATTATGTAATGGTCGTTTTGATAAATCTTATTTAACAAAACCATATTTTTTCATACTTTTTTCTTTAGAAAATTTATTTTATATTAGTCGTAATACATTTATAACTATATTATCAGAATAATTAAATTTATGATACAGGGATAAATATAAATAAATGATGTTAAAAAAAAAATCAACAACTAAGTTTATGCAGGGTTTGATAAAATAACAAAATTATGCATGAATTATGTCTTGTAAATATGTTAAAATGTATAAATTAATATTATAATGCAGGAACTAAGTCTAAGTAGGGTTACAAAAACAACTAATAAGCATGGTCTAAAAAACAATATTTTCGAAAATTCCTGTTTTCTTAGGTTAGGACTTATGAGTATACATGGCAAACAGGTCAATCGGGTATGGTTAATTTGGATTTGGGGTGATTTAGGTTTGCAAGGATTTGAGCCGGTCGAGTCATTTTCGAGGTCGAGTCAGTTCAGGTGGGTTGTTAATTTGTTATCACGTTGTTTGGAGGTAATGATCAGTATATGATAATAGACATTATGGTCGCCGGCCTGCTCGGGTTGAATTGGAGCGGGTCAATTCAGGTTCCCAATTGGGCGCGAGTCAAATTCGAATTGGGTTATTCAGACCGGGTTAATTATGTTAGGTCTAGTTAGAAGTGTGCTTATATTAAGGGTACAAAAAAAAACATTTTTAACCGTGAAAGGGCTATATTTGTAACTTGTGGATTATGGTGGTCCTCCCCTGGTCATTTTCGAGGTCGTGTTAGTTTGGGTGGATTGTTAACTTGTTATCACGTTATTTGGAGATAACGATCACTATGTGATAATAAACAATATGTCCTGGTTAAATTGGATCGGGTCAATTCAAGTACCTAATTTGGGCGCGGATCAAATTCAAATTTGTTTATTCGGCCAATTGTTCAGATCGGGTTAAGTATGTCAAGTCTACTTAGGCTCTGTTTGACAAAGTATTTCAGGTACCTGATTTGGTCAAAGTAGCTTATTTGACCAAAATTTCAGGTACCTTATTTTTTCGTAAGCGTTTGACAAGTTGTTTATTTAACCAAATAAGCTACTTGAAATTAAATGCTACCTATAGTAGCAATTGAGATTTCAGGTATCTGATTTGCTTTTATTTTACTTTTTGCCTCCTTAGTTCTATAATATTAAATAATTATCATATTATTTTACGTCATTTCATCCAAATCAATTACCTTTTCAGCTAGTTTGTCAAACATTTTTTTTTATATAATCAGTTACCTTATTAGTTCTTAATTTTTAGCTAACTTATCAGTTACATTTTTAGATTTCAGTTACCTTTTCAATTTTCAGTTATCTTTTCAGATTTCAGCTATTTTTTCGGTTAGTTTTACCAAACAAAGTCTTAAAAGTGCCTTATATTTGGGGTCAAAAGATAAAACAACATTTTAACCGTGAAAAGGCTATATTTGTGGATTGTGGTCGTCCTCCTATTTATGGGTTAACTTTCGGATTTTTTTTACCAAAATCGATGTTTTTAACAAATTAATTACCAAAATAGGTTAACTTTGAAAGTAATATCCCAAAATGGGTCTACGTCATCACCGAAGCTAGGTTTGTATTCTAGTCGCCAACCCCCACAACGATTTAACCCCTTTATGCCTTACCAAACCAATTTTCCTATTTCAAAGAAGATCGCCATGGGCTTGACGACGTCGTGGCAAATCGCCAAGGGGGATGGCGACTTGGCATTTTGTTTTTTTTTTTTTTTTGAAAGAGGAATGAATGAATAGGGGAAGGGACTGTTTTGTTAAGGTTGCGAATCAACTCGCCACCTCGCTTGGCGATTTGAGTCAAGTCGCCACCCCGCTAGGCGATTTGAGTCCTTTCTACAGCTTTGTACAAACTGATCCTACGTGGACCCATTTTTGAAGAATACTTTCAAACTTTACCTATTTTGTTAATTAATTTATTTAAAACGGCAAAAAAATTCTAACTTTCGCATGTTTGCCCTGTGATTTGTTTTTTTTTGGGTTTTTACCATGCCGAGCTAGTGATGATTTAATATGAGTCTTGGTCAAATATGAGTCAGGTATTTAGCTGTATTTTGAGCTTTGCTCAATTATAGCACCAATTCTCCCTTGCGACGGGTCGGATTCTTGCGACGGACAGTTTGTCTCACAAAACGAATAAAGCAAGTGGTGGGGGCACCCCCACTTGCTTTTCTCTCTCCTCTCATGGGGCTTTTGTGAGACAAAATGGTACCCGTCACAAGCTTGCGACGGGTACCTCCGTCACAAGGGAGAATTTGTGCAATTATAGAGAGATAGAACTAGAGGTAAAGGTATGTAATTCTCCAGTTATGTTTTATATTAAATCGATCTCGGTTATTTATTTATCTTTTTAGTAAGTCTTTCTTAGGATAGGAGTCTTCGTTTTAATTTAACACACCCCACTTGTACATATAACACTAACATTTTTTTGTTAGTCTTTATACATTCTTCTTTTGTCTCATCTATCATACTCGACCCGTTTTAAGTTTAAGATTGATATTGTCATCTTAAAAAAGATTTTGATTTATGTTTTATATTAATTGTAAGTGTATTTTAAGTATGTAAGCAAATGGTTGAAATAGAAAAATTACATGTTATAAATAGACCAATTTTCCATGTACCGACTTTTCTTCCGTGTTACAACCACCGAACACTAAGTGATGTATTTTTTAGTAAGATAATATACCTAATATTTACCAACTTCATCGGAGTTTAAATGAACTTCTTTCCTCCGAGTATAACAGAGAATACATACTATAAATTGATTATTTTGTCAAATTTAACCAATAAAAAATACACGAATTTGAATCTGAACTCCTATCAATAACCTTTGAGAGAATTATAAACCATATAACATTATTCTTTTACCTCTACCAGACTTGACAAAATTGACCGAACCCGAAATTCACCCTAGACCACATTTACATGTATCAGACTTGATAAAATTGACCGGACTCGAATTCAAGACCCAAAACCCGAATTAACCGGGTCCACAATAACCCGACCCAAATTGTTAGAATTATTATTGTCCATATATAACTCGCTAATAGTTGACCCAAATCTGAATAGGCAAATTCTCATTTGTGACGGAAGGTATCCGTCACAAATGAGAAGACGGGTACCATTTTGTGAGACAAAATGCCCAAATAGAGGAGAGAGGAAAGCAAGTGGGAGGTGCCCCCACCTTGTCCCCCTATTTGTTTTGTGAGTGGCGTTATCCGTCTTCGGATCCGACCCGTCACAAGGGAGACGCTTTGATCTGAATAACTCTACTAAAAGTCAGCAAATTCGAAATTAACCCGACTCAAACCAAACATGATTAACTTGTTACCCTCACAAAAGTCCTTTTCTCCCCCATACGGCTATACCACATCAAAATCAAACCACTACCAAAATTCAAAATTAAACACGCACACAATTTAATCTCTCGATTTCTCCGTCCATTAAATCACGAAAATCAAAAAACTAATAAAAACTCTCTTTTTTGTTTTTCTTGATATTTTAATTAATTTCTCCAGATCTCTCTCTAAAAAATTAAATTAAAAAAAATTAAAATCGACGCCATAATCATTGCTTCGAGATGAGCACGGGCGAGCTTCTCAGCATCGAACCTCTTGAACTCCAATTCGCATGTATATTCATCTCTCTATTTTTTTATTTTTATTATTTTTTATTTTTTCTAATTAAATTTTGTGTGATTTTAATGTTTTTGCTGAATTTTGATCATTTTTGTATCTGTTTAATTGATTTTAGTGGAGTTAAAGAAGCAGATCTCATGTTCGCTTCAATTATCGAACAAAACTGACAATTACGTCGCGTTCAAGGTACAATTTTCGTATAAATTAGCTTGATTTTATTTGAAATGTATGTTGTTGTCGCTTTCAAGGAACAGATTTCGTGTAATTTAGCTTGATTTTCCCGATTTTTGTTGAAATGTATGCTGTTTGATTGCGGAATTTATGTTTGATTGGTTTTTTGTTCGGTTTAATTAGGGAAATTAAGTCTAGGTACATATTTTGTGTAATTTAGCGTGATTTGCTTAGTTTTCGTTGAAATGTATGGTGTTTGATTGCGAAATTTGTGTTTGATTCGATTTGAGCTTGGTTTATTTTGAGAAATTAGGTCAAGGTATAGTTTCGTGTAATTTAGCTTGATTTTCTCTTTTTTTTTTTGAATTGTATGCTGTTTGATTTGATTTTTTGTTCGGTTTGATTTGGGAGATTAGGTCAAAACTACGAATCCGAAGAAATATTGTGTTCGTCCGAATACTGGTGTCGTTTTGCCTCGATCAACATGTGATATTACAGGTGCGTGTCATTATGAGTGATTCATGGATCTAGGCCTTGTTAATTAGTTTAATTTCATAGCGTGATCATTATTTTTTACGATATCTTATTTGAGATTGTGTTAAGCTTAGGACGACCTCTGTTCCTATTATGTAGCTGACTAAATGAGAGCTATAGTGACTATGTTGTGAGCTTAAGACAGTTTTAGACAAGACTCCCTTATTACTTGTTGATGATTAGGGGTTTTGAAATTCGTGTTTTTATGATGCTAGTAACAATGCAAGCGCAAAAGGAGGTCCCTGCTGATATGCAATGCAAGGATAAATTCCTTCTGCAGAGTGTTATCGCGCCGCAAGGAGTGGCAGCTAAAGATATCACCCCGGAAATGGTAATCATGTTTATTTATTACGTTGTAAGGTTTTTATACTGAATTATGACAAACCAAATTGGAACTGAGCTTTGTGAATGGTGCTTTATAAAGTTCGCTAGAAAAGGGTTGGTTGTTCATGTAGTAGTTGTTATTAAGGTTATACTTGAATTGTGACATCCCAAATCGAAACCGAGCTTTGCAAATGGTGCGTTATTTGTGAAACCTTTAAAGTTTGTGTTACATCAAACAATGTTTTGGGATATCTTGTAAACTGCGATTCTTATTATTTATGGTTTTTAACACTTTAACTTGTCTTAATATTTATGCTTTAACTTGAGAGTGGTGAATGTTGTATTGGATAATTGAGGCTGATTGGTTTCGTTTTGTGAGTTCAGTTCAGCAAGGAGGCAGGGCACGTGGTTGAGGAGTGCAAATTAAAAGTTGTTTATGTTTCTCCACCTCAACCGCCCTCACCCGTTCCAGAGGGTGAGGAAGAAGGAGGTTCTCCAAGGGGCTCTGTTTCAGACAATGGACATTTGAGTGGTTCCGAATCTGCCACTGTGAGTGTCTTCATGTTTCATTTATGTTGTTCTGGATTTCTCAATTGTCATTGATGGTCGTATGATGGACTGCTTAATTTAAATTGCAGGGAACAAGAGCATTTGGTGATCCTCACGATAGATCTTCTGAGGTATAATCTTTGCCCTTTCTTGCCAATTTTTGTTCCTGTGCTGTACATTACTTTGGTCATGAATTGGTTACAATCAAGTAGCATGGGTTGTTGCGTGATTTGGAGGTCAAGCCTACATGTTAGGTCTAGCATTTATCTTGTAGAAATGCTATTTGGAAAGGGTGTCTCTTTTGAAGGAATAGCTTTTTCTCTGAAAGAATTTGTGTAGTTCTTTTCCACATTAGGCCTATGAAGTGGCCCTTTGATGAGTAGGTAATCTATGTTTGTGGTCTGCATGGATAGGCACTGAAAATTAGTTTATCGGTAATCTACTTAAATTTCAAACCAGAATTATGCCAAGCTTTAGTAGCACGCTAAGCAAGCTCTTTAACATTAACAAGTAGCAAAAATGTAACTGGTTGGGATGTCCTAGCGACTGTTTATTCTACATCCTTCATTTTACCCGTCTTTCATTTAGAGGGTTAATGAAAAAAGAGGAAGGTGCAAGAAGACCTTCATGATTGTAAATGTTAGGATGATGTTAGGTATCATAGTTTCAGATAACTAAATAGTGGTTAGTCTTGATGGTTCTGAATATTTGGCATGTTGATCATTTTATAGTTGATACTGATAATCATGCATTTCATATGGCTTTTACTATTTTTCAAGCACGTCTTTTCTGGTTTGAAAAAAGCAAGTGACCTATTTGTGCATTTTACTTCTATCCCATTACTTAGCACTTATGCGTTGACTTCTTTCCTAAATATCAGATGACTCACTAATACATTGTAGTGGATCTAAAAGTCTAACATGGACTTTAAGATACGTTGTAGCTATTGTTGCTATAGTTTTACAAGAGTCTTCTCTTCGACAGTGCTTGACACGACTTCAATATAGAACTTCAGTACATAAGTTACGACTGTTACGTTTTAGGGCTGTTGCTTGGAAATGAGTTCTAAACAATACGGGACTTCACTCTCCATGTAGAGCTGTTATCTTTATAACCAGTGGATTGTTATTTGGATGGTATTGACCAAGTTGCTATAGCAAATCGATTAAGAATCAGTTGATGGTTTATGCCATACCTCATATAAAATGATATATGGTCTAAATATCTCGTACAATTGGGATTTTGGGGCATTTGGTATCTTGACTTTAACGTCTTGGGCATGTTTTTTTTTGTTTTCTATTAAGGGGGTTTTGTAATTTCATGTACATGAGGATGGAAAGATGTATCTTTTGTTTTATGCCTTGTTACTCCCATAAGCTGTTCCCACAGAAAAGAATTAGGTATACATATGCGCCGGTAGGTTGGAATTTAAGGTAACACATTGCCCATGGTTTTGCATGCTTTAGTAGTCTCAGAAAGATCTGTTTTCATGTGAGACTTGTAATTAGTCTTAGATATCAAGCTGTTTTGCAAGGTAAGGTGTTAGATAAACTTTTCCAGCTTCACAGAAAGATCTTTCATGTGGTCAATTTAGGAGCAGTGAGGTGACCACTGCCCAGTCGAATTCCAACATTTGCGCTTCCATTCAAGATCGTGACGCACTTGTTTGCATTCTTGCATTTGCTGTGTATATTTATTTATATACACTGTTAACTGAAATAATTTGTGGATATAATGTCGTTTATGTCTTCTATGTTTATTAGTCTGACTTGTGAGAGGTTATTATTGCTAAGCGAGTTTGTTAAGTTTTTCAAATCTTTGCCAACATTTCCAGGCAAAAGCTCTCATTGCGAAGCTGACAGAAGAGAAAAATCATGCTATCCAGCAAAACAATAAGTTGAGACAGGAGCTGGTGAGTACCTATGTTTTTTGCCTTCAATTACATTTGATGTTGGTCTTGGCTAGCTTGTCATCCCATGATATTTCACAATGTGTTCACTTATCGTGTTTCTACATTACTTCAGGTTTATTTTTTCCAAATCTCTGGTTTTCGTCTCTATCTGCACTTGTTAGTTGTTACGCAATCTGTGTTTTGTTTTTGGCGAAAAAGCAAACGATCAATAATACTATTGTGGGATGTTCCGTATGTCCTCTGTTGCACTGTTACTTATTCATTACATTTCTGCAACGGGGTCCATAGTTCTGCGGTTGGCTTCAAGAGGATGAATTTTATTGCCTCGACTGCTTGTATTTGAAAATCTGGCACTAATCTCAATATCATATGCGCAGCCTTAGGAATGTTGATTTTTAACATGCTTAATCAGAAAACTCTCATATAGAGAGAAGAAATCCACCAAAAGATGAGAAGAAACATTCATGTAAAGAGAGGAGAATTCACTGGGTAATACTTAAAAAGGGGTACATGAAAAATCGCTCCTTTTTACATGGGTACACAATTACACACATATTACTATTCCACGTTTGCTGGAAAATGCCCTTTTCTTTAGTTTATATATCTGATTTTACATTCATTGCTAGTTAAAGGTGGACTGTAGTCTTTGCTGCTAGTACTTTGTGAGCTAGTGATTCTGATTATTTGCCATCTTACAATTTCTGTGAAATCTGTGTTCTGTAGGAGCTTTTGAAGCGAGAAGCTAACAAAGGGCAAGGGGGTGTTTCGTTCATGCTCGTGATACTAGTCGGCTTGATTGGGATAATTCTGGGCTATGTCTTGAAGAAGGCATAATATACGAGTTAAAATTCAAGTAATCCTTTGTCTTATTATTGTTACGCTGGCTGTCTTATTTGCATCTGTTATTGGAGAACACATAATAGTAGTACCCTGTGGCTATTCAAATGAATTTAAATAGGGGAAAATTGTCTAGTAGGCCGTGTTCTTGTGTTTGTAGTTAATTGAAATAGACTATTACTGTTGGACTTATCAGAGTTTTCTGTGAGACCACGTATGTTTCGCTGGCAATTGATTCTTTGCTGTTGTAGTGACCTTATATTTCTCTTTAGCAATTCTCTCCAGTCACTGCTTTGGCTTGCGTTGTCCGTAGAGGAACCTTTTAGTGTATCCACAGCACTGACTAATGTAAAAATCTTGTTTTATTCGCTGTTTACGCTCTCTTTTTGGAGAGCAGTACACAGTTTCACACCCACAATAGGAGAAAACAGTTGTTTCTGCATGTCACAACGGGTGTTTAACTATACAGGATTACAGGGTGCTATTGAACACGCTTTCACTGTATTTTTCTTCATTCAACATCACGTCTCATCCGTTCTTGTGTTTGATGATTTCATTTATTTGCCGTGAAAGTTTTTGCAATACCTGTTAATGTAATATCTGACTCGTGATAAGTTTACTCAACCAGAAAATGATACTCGTATTTACCTATTTGAATATGCATACGCTCTTACCTGCTTGGTCTCTTCTAGTGCAGCTTCCACAGCGCGAACTTTCTGTAGAAATAGTATGTTTGGAATTTTGCATCACTGAATGTGTCTTTTGTAAGTAATACATGGCAGGTTAAAGGGTAGTTTACCTGTTCTGTTTTTGCGGCTGTAACTTTTAGTAGATCAATTCTCCGCGACAATGATTTATTCACTCTTTCCTTACTGGTTTTCTCATTTCTGTTATCTGGTGTCGTTTGTGCGCTGTACTGCATTGCATTTGCATTTGAAAGTAAACATTAGAGACAAGAGAAGTATAGTTCAGTTGATCAAGACGGTGTTGAATGAAACACACATTTCCGTGGTGTGTGAAATTGTGAATTGAGGCACAATTGTAAAGGGAGGAGGAATTCAAATTTCACTTATCAGCCCTCAGTGTACTGTCAATTGTCTCTCGACAGATGCGTGTAAAGTCATCGAGTGATATTTATGATTTTGAGTATTATCGGTATCACAATTAGAGCTGGCAAGTTTGACCCGACCCGACATAACCCGAAACCGCCCCGCCCCGACCCGATGATGACCCGTAACCCGATTATCACAAACCCGAACCCGACCCGATATTGATCCGACCCGATATTGACTCGATTAAATTGATGATTTAACAATTATTAAGCTTAATTTTGATCAAAATGAAAGTGATTTTGTGTTAAGATTGATACGTTTGACCTAATAATGAAGTAATTAAACGAAATAATAGGTTAAAAACTAAATTTAATGGTTAAAAAATTTAGTAATGCGATTAAGTAGCCGGACCCGATAATGACCCAACCCAAACCTGACCTGACCTGATACATCATTTGACCCGAAATGACCCGATCCGATAACGACCTGAACCCGACCCGAAAGGGTAGGCTAACCCGATATGACCCGAATCCGATATGACCCGACCCGACTGACCCGATTGCCACCTCTCATCACAAATTCACAATTGCTCCTTGTGAACTTTCTCTAGGCAAATCCCCTATATACTAAAAGATTAACAAAACTCCAGTTTTTCCCGCTCAATTTCCCCCCTAATTATTCATCTTCTAATAGTGGTCTTCACTCTCATTAATTAATCTCATTATTATCCTCTTTATATTTACATGCCATAAATAAATAAAATCTTATCTTTAATAAAAAAATCATCAGTTAATGTTTAATTATTTATGGTTTTAGTGGATATAAATATGTAAATATGTAATCATATATATCATTCTCTTTAAAAACAATGTTGACAAAATAGTATTCATACAACACACAAATCGGAGTAAAACTATTGAACCTTCTATTTTACAACTCATCTCCGGAGACGCAACGATAGTATAGTTTGTCATTAAATTTCAAAATGAGTTAAATTACTGTAAATTAATTGTTATAAACTCTAATATCCTCCTCTAAAAAAGCCGTGCATTTGCACGGGAACTATACTAGTTAACTAACAAGGAACTTACTTACCCAAACATCTTGGTCAGTTACGTGTTTGTCTTCGTCTTTCGCCTCAACAGTCTAGTAAGAAATAAATTACAGCGCGGTAAACTACAGTAATAAAAAAGTATCAAGTAACGACGGAGTATGATGTCTGAACAATACAACACTCACCTGGAGCAACTCTAAGATACTCGGATCATTCCAAGGTCCTTTATCACTGAACATACATCCGCCGTGCTCAGGACATTTGCATTCTCCCCCAAGGAAATCCGGTAGATTACTGCACAAACAGACCATCTTGTTACTCGAGTTTTCAATTTCTCAATTCCGAGCACTTAAATAAATGCTCAGATTCGCTGTTACTCTTGTTGTTCAGTAATACTCCGTAACAGAAGTCGTCCAATCCAATCCAATCCAATCCATGCGTATTGTAGAGTATTTTGCTTTGCTGACTAATAACACAAGAGTTACGAGTTTTTAAGAAATCTCGATTCCTCCAAAATGAAGAAAGTAAACAGTTTGCGTAATTCACATGAAATATTGCTTCCAGAAGAATATAGAGTCTCCAAGTATCGGACTTAGTCAGTTTGGGCGAATCCAGCAGTCGAGGACTGATATAGGTGCACACAGTTATCGCATATATAACTTGTGGTTTCTGTTTCTGTAGTTATGTATCTTTATTCAGAATCGATGCCAATACCTTGGATCAATGGCTTCAACAAGTTTGCTTTTGAAATCGCTCCCTAGCACCTACGTACGAGAAGCTAGTTCAGACTAAGGACTAGTAGGAATCGAGTCGCCTGTAAACAATTGCAGAAGATTTAGCTTACCTGTATCTTTGCTGACGTGCGCGTATCAATGAAGGTCTTGAGTAGTCTCCAGAGGATTCTAAACCCAGAACCAGCATTGACAATGAACAAACAACTCAAGGTCTGCATAAATATCGTTATTTCAGCTAACCCGATTCTGAAATCTTCAAAGGAAGACAGGTAGCTGCACTAACTGGTACTTATATACCTCAGGGTAGTAATTGCTGTCGATTTTATGAAACTCCGTGAAAAGATATCTTGCAGGCTTGGAAAAGCTTGATGTCCCCTGGTAAACATAATGTTAGCACAATCGCTTCCAGGGCCGAATTCAGCTTACATAAAATCTGAACTTATGCTGCAGAAAAAAACATGATGCTTACCACCCCTGTAACATCTATTATCGCGGTGATTGAAGCGATTTTCTTGTTAGCAGTGATTGTACAAGCCGGGAACCTAAGATGAGACGTCTTCTCTTGCTGACATACATGATGCTTCACTAGTCTGTCAAGAGTAGTTTTCTGCAAAAGGGTTTCGAGATCTAATGCTCCTATTCGCTCTATGTACACTGGTCTGCTGCATTTATCAACACCGTGAAATCCATGGGGATAGCTTCTCTGGACTTCGGCGTACTCCTTGAATTCAAATTCCTGCAGTTTGTAAACTCCGAACTCTTCTCTCCATTTCAAACACTTCAAGAACGAATCCTTGGCTTTCAGGACGTCATAGTCTCTCTTACGCAAAAATCTGCCATCGAAGTTTTTCAGAAAATCACATTGGAACCGTTTATCAGTACCAGTTCTCATGACTTTACGAGATAAACTATTTGACAGATGCGAAATTAAGGACACCAAGAAAGGAGCAGTACCGTAACAGAGTATGGAAATCATTGAGGTCTTCTGGTAGCTCTCCTTCCTGAAAGAGCGCCTCGCGCATCAGATTGACAGCCTGAACATCCTTTGGCTCATGTGGATCGCCTTTAATGTGGTACTCCTCAGGTGTACCTCTACCACTCCAGACCTTCTTGCTCAATGATCGTAGTAACTTGAAAGACGACGACATTTTATCTCAAAACTATAGTAACAATCTGTAGAAATAACAAGCACAAAATAAAGCCATTTAATTATGGCATGCTGATGCTGCTATGGTTTAAGGTATGTTTGTTTTTACTGTGCCAAGGTAAAAGTGTAAAGAAAAGTATATTTTATACAACGTGAACAATGATAGAACGTGACCGATGGGTAATAAGTTACATGCATGCAGGTGTTACTGAAACTCGGTAATCAACCTAGACGTTTAGAGTTATGAAATCGTAACTTAATCTTAGAAGACGATCTAAGCATTATTTCCGCTTTTAAAAGAAAATATAAAACTTAACGACGAAGATAACAATAATTGTGGAGCTAGGACCACCATGGACAAAGAAATGAGCACATTATTTTTGCCTTAGAAATGACAGCATAAAATTAAAGCAGTTTGCTTTAGTTAGCTCGATTTCACGATCTAGTTGGTTCCGACCAAACTGCTATTTTTTTTAACGTCTCATATAAGAACTTACAATGTGACTTAATGTCGGAGTCAGAATTTACAATTTCGATGGCTAAATACAATTTCTTGAGTCGTTTTTTTGCTTTTACAGTAAAAGTTTAGCAATCTAAAGTAGCGAAACAGGAGTCAGGACCGCCCTAACAAAGTTCCGTTAGCTATTCTTGATATTGGCCGAGGTTTTCAGGTTCATCTTCAGATCATTAATTTGCTGTACAATACTTTCCAACACCTGTGATGAGACCTTAATATTAAACGCGGATGAGTATGACCGTCTCATGTTAATATAACATGAGTTCGATCTCATTTAACTATATCAGACCGTCTCATATACAGATTTGTGTCTTATACCTGCTTAGTCTCTTCAACTGCAGCTTCCACGCCTCGAATTTTCTACAACATACAGAAAAAGTCACTAATTTGAGTCTTTTTTCTTTTTTTACGAGTAGTTAGCTTTCAGAGAGACGGAATTAATGTTTACATTCTTAGCTTCTTCTGCTGTAAGTTCAAGCTGGCTGATAGTTTTCGACAGTGGCGTGTTATTTGCTCCTTCCTTACTCCATTGCAGAATTCTGTGATCTGGTGTGCTTTGAGCGCTTAACTGCAATTATACGAATCTTGTCATTATCCAGCAGTAAGGAAACTTTTTCGTGTAGTCGATTTCAATACGAGTATGAAAAGCTGTCCGGGAAGTAAGGCTCCTGAAAGTATTACCCAGGCTTCTTCAATAGTAGCAAAATCCCCATCATCCTTCATCTTAGAACACTGTAACAAAGAAATCATTCATTACAAAAGCCGACATCTAATCGACCAATTTAGATCATACTGGTGTATCAGAACTCAGAGCATTCACCTCGAGTTGCTGTAAAATTTCTGGATCCTTCCAAGGTCCTTTATCGCTTAACAAACACCCGCCTTGGGTGGAACATGTGCATTCCCCACCTAGGAAAGCCGGCAAGTTACTGTAATAATATCGAGTTTTACATCAGCTATTCACCTTACCTGTACTTGATTCTCTAGACGCGCTCAAAGCAAACGTCAAGGGTATGTAAATGAAATAATACCTTGGATCAATGACTTCGACGAGTTTACTTCTGAAGTTACTCCCCAGGACCTGGTAAAATACAGTAATTTTAGGCACAGTTTAAAAAGTTCGATACAGGAAGTGTATGTAAATCAGTAAATGAATTTTTGTACTTGTATCTTAGCTGAAGTGTGTGCGTCTAGAAACGTCTTGAGCGCTTTCCAGAGGATCTTAAAGCTCGATCCAGCATTAATAATTAAGAGGCTATTTAATGTCTGCAAATATTCATCCAAGGATGTAAACTCGGGGACGCGACTATTACAGCATATAAACTCAGGGACTCGACCATTACAGCAAAATGGTCTGTGTGTAATACCTCAGGGTAGTAATTGCTGGCAATCTTTTGAAACTCTGTGAAAAGATCTCTTGCAGAATGCGTAAAGCTCGAGACTCCCTGATAAAAGGGAAGAAAAATCGCAACCAAGAATCAATACAAACACACTAGACGCAACTAGAATCATTCTGCAACAGTAATATCTAACAGGTGATCAAATGCAGGTTCAGACCATAATGTAACCATAGCATGAATTTATGCCGTGATCAATCAAGATTCGGATGGGCTAACTAGCCGAGCCTATATTAATTTTTCATTATGCATTGTCCATACCCGTTTTTTTGGCTAGGTTGAAAAACGTAAAGAATCAGTTGAGTTGGAGGGAGCAAAATAGGAAATTTCATACCAGGCCCTTAACATCTAAAATAGCAGTGGTAGAAACAATTTGCTTTCGAGCTGAGATGGTGCAGGCAGGGAACCTCAAGCGCGCAGTTTTCTCTTGTTCATATACATGATGTTTCACCAATCTTTCGACAGTAGTGACTCGTAAAAGAGCATCAATATCTAGCATTCCCATCCTCTCTATGTACACCGGTCTACCAAATCGATCAACACCATGAAATCCATGTGGGTAATGTTTCTGAACTTGCTGGTACTCATCAAACTTGAACTCCTGGTGCATAAACGCGATTAAATAGACGCCATTGGTGCAATGAATCGAGTAGAGTTGGTACATAACCTTATAAATGGCATCAACACCAAACTCTGTCCTCCATTTTAGATACTTCAAAAATGAATCTTTGGCTTTCAAGATGTCATAATCTCTCATTCGCACAAAACTGTAACAAGATTTACGATTCAATCAAAAGCACCAAAACCCGTCTTCAAATAAGCAGCTTGGACACACAAATAAGTACCGCAAAAGAGTATGGTAATCACAGAGCTTGGCCAGCAGCTGCCCATCAAGGAGGAGCGAGTCGCGCAACAATTGGACAGCTTGAACGTCTTTCGGATCCTCCTCCGTTGTACTTTTGCCTCTCCAAACTTGCTTGCTTAATGTATGAAGGTACTTCAATGATGAAGACCTCATTTTTTTCTCCTATAAAATTATCACCATAACTATCTTTTGCATTCGATTTACAAATAACGATACACATAGAGACAGCATGCAGTGACGGAACTAGGAGTTCGACTAGCAAAAACAGTCGCTCCCCAGCAACTTATGAACTACGTGCAAATCAGCCCCCTAAGTTTCACTTGTAGCAAATTAGCACAAATCAAGTTTTTTACCATTTTTTTTTAACTAAAACTTATTATTTTTTATCATAAAAACCATTATAAATATATTTCTTACATAATTAATTAGAATATTTACATATTTAATGAAGAATGTGATCATTATAATATCATTCATTAACAATTCTCATATTAGAAACATTTTTCGCAAAAATAAAAAAAATATTTGAACATATTTTTAATAATCAAGAATTTCAGGATTAAAATCTAATCAATAATTTTGATTTTCATTAATTGTGAAATATTTAAATAAAAAAATTTATTCTTAAAAATAAGACACGTGGTTAATTGCACATTAAGTTAAGGGGCTTGACTACACGTAGTATCGAACTTATTATTGGGGTGATTTGCTATATTTCCCCTGTTTGATATTACATTGTCTAAAATGAATTTACATGTACAAATATCATAATCCATCAAAGTGAAAAGTTAGTAAACAAATAAATCCGATTTACAATTCTGATATAAAACCGTTTAAAACAAGAATTTGTACGTACCGTTTGTAGAGACAATGATACAAATTAATCCAACAAAAGAAAGAAGATTGAGATATGAGTATGACATGCATAAAGTAGAAAACTTGACATGCAAACTTTTTTTTTTTGCCTTCAATGATAGGCATAGTATAATAACTTTTTATTTTATTAAAATGTTTTGCAAATATTCTTTGAAGTTTTTAATAATAGAGAAAAGTAGTTTTTGTTCGGATAATTTCGAGTATAAGTTATTGTTCTCCAACAACGGTGCCAAAAAAAATTATAATTTCGAATATGTAATAAGAACATTAATTGACGCCTTCAAAATATTTATTTTCGGTCATTATGAATATTTTTAAGATATTATTATATGAAAAATATAACAAAACTAGATATTTTAAATGTCATTGTGTTATTGTGAACGTTTATTAGGACTGTTCATGAACGGGACGAGGCATTATGCTCATTTTATTCGGCTTGTTAACAAAGTGGGCTTGGACAATGTATATTCCTAAATTAACAAAGGTCCAACCCACGAATCGAACCTGCCCAAAACCCCCAAACTTGCATATCCATAAACCCAAGAAATCATATTAGCCTGTTCCACGTCTGACCCAAGTTCGCATTTAATCACCTTTATCATCAATCTTGATCATAATGGTCAACCAATCCAAACCATACAAATTTGTGACAATTTTATTTATTTTTTTGGAAATTTATAATAATAAAATTGTAGAAAAAATCAATCAAATACCTACTATATAGTGGTCATTTCAATTGAACGCAATTCCTTACCAATTTCAAGTTAATTAAAATTTGGACTCTCAAATACCTACTATATAGTGGTCATACATTTCAATTTCATCATTGTCGACGTTTTATTTTGTGATGCATATTTCATCGCAATATTTTTATTTATGATATTTTTTTCCGATCGCAAATATTTTCCATGATAATATTTTTTTTCAAATAAAAAACATTCAATGAACTCGAACGATTTTGTTAAAAACATATTTTTTTGGATTAAATTTAAAATTAAATTCAAAACATTTTACTTTCTAAAGAAATCAATTCCGCGTTTTCAACGTTACCTTACAGATTTCAGTTTTAAATCTAGATTCCTAAACTTTGGATGACTAATCTAAAATGAGTGGTGCATGATCAAGGCCCAATAAGAAGTAGGCCCATTGACAAATGAGAAGTTTCGTAGAAATTTCGTAAACTAAGAATTGTAGGCCCATTAAACCCTACGCTCGTTTTTAGTTTTCCACATTTCCATCATCTTCTACCTAAATCTTTGTCAACATGCTTCTTTAAAGTCTTAAAAAAATACTATAAATCAATGATTTATATTTCACAAATTCATGTTAGAAAGACGGAATTATCCGTTTTAAGATTAAAACGGGTTAAATATGTTATATAAGACAAAAGTAAAATGCCAAGACCCTAACAAAATATTTGTCTAATCCACGGAAATGGTATATTACTTAATCAGTTTTATTCTTTAAGATGGATAACTCCTAAAGCGACCCCCGGACATGTGGTACAAAAAAACAAGAGAAAAAGAAACACGACCCGAAATGGCCTCTCGAACGGCTCAAATTGGAGTGTATAATACACGTTTTTCGAGATTTTAAAGTTATGAAACAAAAATATCCGTAAATCACACGGATAATTTCTCGGGTCAGATAAAGCGACCAGGGGCGTCTTAAAAAAATTTGAGGCCCGGTGCGCCACAAGAAAATGAGGCCCCGAATATGAATGTACAGCTATATTATACTCCGTGTTTGTATTGAATTTCATAAATAAAGCTTGTAAAATCGGGAGACCAAAACCGGAGGCTCGGTTCCGCCGTTTGTGGTTGCCCAGGGCCTTAGACGCCTCTGAAAGCGACCTCATAAATTTTGATTACAATACAGGACATTTGAGGCTGCGAGTGTGCAATAATAAATGTCATTCGGTGTGTAATATGTCAAATGTATGAAAAGAATAAAAAAAGTAATAATGGCTTTGAATTATTTATGAGAAAGATAATTCGTTTTCCTTTAAAAGTTGGGACAGTGGTCTAATTATAGAGGGCAATTCTCATTTGTGACGGAAGGTATCCGTTATTTTGAGAAGACGGGTATCAAATTTTGAGACAAAAGACCCGTGAGAGGAGAGAGGAAAGTAAGTGGAGAGGTGCCCCCACCTTTTGCTTTATTCATTTTGTGAGTGACATTACCCGTCACAAATACCGACCCGTCACAAGGGAGACGCTTTGAATTATAGAGGAGTATGAATAACTTAAAGTCATGTATCAAACAAAATTACAAAAGTGTAATGCTTAAGATATACTGTACTTAAACATAAGCAAAATCACGTGCCTTTATCAAGCCAACACTAATTATTGAATTTTTTTACAAAAATTATTATTCCTTTTGTCCAAGTCATTTGTGACGATAAGTATTGTATTTAAGACCCTATTTAACATAATTAATTAACAAAATTATGTGAAAATTGAAAATTTATAAATCACCTGAAATTTATGAGTTGATAAGCTAATTTATTGTATTAAAATTGTTTGATAAATTAGCTGAAAATGTAACTATAATATGATAAACTGATATAAAAGGATATGATAAGTACTCTGTATTTAATATTATAAATTGAAATAATAAAAAAAGAAAAATGGAATACAATAAGCTGGTTTATTTCTCATATGTTACTCCAAGTAGCTGTTCATTTCAGTTAGCTTATTTACCGAAACTCGTAATAAACTTCTTATCAAACACCTATACACAAATAAACTAGCTGAAATTTTAATAAAAAGTTACTTTGATCAAATAAATTAGCGTATTTGCCAGACCTTTACACAAATAGTAGAATGCAATGGTTCACGGAGCCGGAAATCAACCCTAGCAGGAGCAAATTAGTAAAATGGTAACAATTCGAAAATTTTAATCGAGAATTTTGAAATTCCCAACCGTCAGCGAGAGCGACCACTCCTGATAACCCCGTAGCACCACCACTAGTGTAGTATGCATGTACGAGTTGAGTGTCAGATACTGTAAACGTTAGATATCGATCTTGGCAAAGAAAAACCATTAAAATATCAATAACTAAAAGCAATTGCATGGGAACAAAATATTGGATTTAGATAAATTAAAAAACTGAAATTTGCATCCCGTGTATACTAAAAGATTAACACATTTTCAAATTCTCCCGTTTAAATTTTCCGCCTAAGTGATATTCTATAGACAGTATTTATTTCCTAATTAATTAGTGTTCACTATCTATATTTACTATTAAACTATATTTATCTTTTAATTAATTTTATAACATCAATTATTATTTACCTTTTACATAAATAAGGCTAATAAAATATGTCCTTGGAATTATATATGCAAATTTTCTACTCTTTTC
>VHZZ01000004.1:650058-665981 GCA_009801015.1 Silene noctiflora
TTGACCGGAGGTGGTGTTGGTGGTGAAGGCAACTGATTGGAGCAGTTGACCGGAGGTGGTGTTGGTGGTGAAGGCAAATGAGGGAAGAGAGAAAATTAAATCAAATCAAATTGATGAGCATAAGAAAAATGACAAGGATAAAATTGTAAAAATCGTATGTGAAAGAGTAAAATCCGTATGTAAAAAAGTACGCCCCTTTTTTTTTGGTGCATGTAAAAAGAACGAAATATAGTCACTCAATAACTTAGTGAGACGAGTTTCTTTGGAATCCTCTCCATTTCTTTCTCGACGATTCTTATCCATTCCTCATTACCTCCTCCGTTTCTCGTTTCTCGTTTCTCGTTTCCCATGCTTCATTACCACCACTTTCTTCCATTTTCTTCTTCAAGCTCTACAAAAACTATCCAAAACATGAAGAATGCGAATTTTATCAGTGCATCCACGGGAAGGGTTATCAGTCATCGACACAAAATACAGATAAAAAGGACTCAGGCCAACTATAACATCAGTTTTTTCATTTCCATTATTGATCCTTTCCGAAATTAAAGAAGTCGAAAGAATTTTTCAACTGTCTATAAATCAACGAAATAAAGAATCATAGACTGCCAAAATGCCAAAAACACATCTTTTGCTCTGCAGCATTACATCGATTAGCTGCCAACAACCTATCTTACATTACAATATTCGACTTCCAGCTTCTCGACGTACATTTGCTCTGGGAAGATGTGGGATTGCATAAATATATATATATAGAATAAAAAAATTTAAATCTTGTTATTTAAACTGCACCTTGCTAAGATAGATAGGCCGGGTTCTTACTGCAGTGATTTCATACTGAATGTAAGATGCAAAATTTGATATTTACAGCACCACTTTTGTTAAAGTTGCACTTCATGGAGATCATCCCCAAAACTAGGCATAAATGAAAGTGGAGACGGTTTAGCGTCAGCTGTTGGCGGTGAAGTGTATGCATCACTAGGAATTGCACTCCACGAAGCTGTACGGCGAGATTGGGGACTGCCTGAACTAGTATTCCCACTTCTAATTTCGGGTCTTGATATGTTATCAACACTTGGAAACCTATGCAATGTTCCAGATGACTGTGTCAGGTTTTGGAAAGGGTCCTTCCCGATCATGAGTGGTTTCTGTTCTTCGCTTTCAGAAACATCATTTGCCCTTGGGGATTCCGTGCCAAATGTTGATTGGTTTTGTGATGACGCGGTGGGAATGAAAAATTTTGCACTTGAAAGGCTGGCGGGTTGAGATGAGGGGATTGATGGTGCCTGGAACATGCTTGTGGAAGCCCCGCCACCTTTGTTGAAAGTGTCGACATACCTATTCAAAGAAACCGACCGTCACACACATCTCAAAAAAACAAAGTGCACGTCATGTTATAAATATACATGGCGTAATTAAAAAGGGGGGAAAGCAAAGATCAAGAATGGTAATTAACTGAGAAAGGCACAATACACGCGCTAACATTTGCCAAGGAAGAAATCGAATATCACACATCTAAAGAAATACTTGAAATATAAATACATGATAGGCTCTTCTACCCTCCTTGCAAAATGCAAACCGCCCAGAAGGGGATGGAGGTGTGGCACACAGGTCAACAAATATGTACTACGACCTTCAGGCTTCATCTCAATTTATTTCTTGTTCTCATTTAACTTTGGTAGAGTCAAATAATATCAACATTGACCAATAATTTCTCTAGAGTCTAGATATATGTGCAATCCAAACGTAATTTGTATTGCTTTGATTCATCGAAGCAACTATTTTCAGATCACTCGAAAAAGGCTGCGGAAGTGTGTAATGTAAATAATCAATGGTCAACAAATTGTTGGACTATGAAGTTAATGACGACATAAATAGGATGAAGGGAGAATTGGTAAGCGATTCATTAATAGTACACTGCTCCTGAACACATTAAGAGGCGCATGTCATTGCAGTCTGTGAATGCAACAGCTGAGTAACTGCCTAGTAATGACAGTTACGACACCACTACGATCCCTGAAAAAATATCACTTAGTAGGTTCTTCTGAAGGATTTTCGCTGTAGCTGTACATTGAAACCAT
Source organism: Silene noctiflora (assembly GCA_009801015.1). Classification (NCBI taxonomy): domain Eukaryota; kingdom Viridiplantae; phylum Streptophyta; class Magnoliopsida; order Caryophyllales; family Caryophyllaceae; genus Silene; species Silene noctiflora. Next base: position 652,137 of record VHZZ01000004.1, read on the forward strand.
AAATGTAACCACAGGAAGTCCACATACCTTGACCGTACACCCATCCGGCCACGCGCTGAGAACTGATTTGAACTTGGTGGAAAAGCTGGGATCTCCATACTACTTCCAGGAGGGGTTGAATTGGCTTGTTCTGAACCACCACTGGAATTGAGTGCATTGTTAAAAGCATTCTTTGAGTAGGAATCTGATTTCTCGGCTTGGAAGGCTGTGCTTGTTGGAGGAGGTGCAAGCGCGGGCTCTTCAGCAGGTGGTTCTGCACCCTCCTCCACCCATCTCTTCAGCTTTTCATCGTAATAGAACTTATTGGTGTCCCCTAATTTAGCCTTGAGGATATAGAGCAAATAATAATCAAATTATGTATATATGCATTTTAGTTTTTCACAGCCAGCAATGTGACAGAACGTGTAAAAGGTCCTACCTGACGGCCTTGACGAGGCTTCAAGACGAATCCAACAGTCTTTTGAAAGAGACTTGCACCAAAGCTAAAACGGCTAAAGCGGGATGTTCCGGTTGAGCCACTACTTTTGCCATCTGAACTGGAAGAAGTTGGTTCATTTGAGGTATCCACCTGTTCCTGCATCGCAGCCATAAATTTAAATTAATTAGGAGAGGAAACGCATATCGTCAGTTGATCAAATCAGACAGATCAGACAGGTGATCATACCGCCCTTGGCGATCTACCGATATTGGGCTCTGAAACACTTCTGTTATGCAATGTCTTTTTACTTCCATCTCCAGCCCGTTCGTTTACTGGCTCCATGGATGCCGATGGCATCAATGATGACATACCCATGGTCGATTGACTGCTTCTTACCTTCAAGCCTGACGATTGATAGTGATGTCCGTTGCTCATAGCAGTTGATGGAGCAGGTGGAGGAAGTCCCCCAACAACACGATGAGCTGTACTATCGAAAAGATTAAGAAGTTTGCCTACTATCTTCCCAGGAGCTAAGTTAGCTGCATATCCGCTCTGGTAACAAGTAAGAACTAACACTGAGATCACTTGTGCAATGAAGCAAGACAGCTAAAAAAAAACAAAAAAAATTTTAGAACAAAACCTGTTGGTGGGTCCGAATCCTATCTTCAAGAGATGACAACAACTGCTTTGACATGTCTACCTCCGGTGATCTCCCAGTTTTTAGAACTTTGTGAACAGCTTGGCAGTATCTGAAATTAATTCATCACCTTAGGCTAATAAAAGTGTAATTCCTTAATCATCAAATAGAAAGAGGTGTGATCATACTTTAATGAATCGGACACCCTTCCGATTTCTGCCAGCATATGTGCATAGATGAGTTTATATGGCTGCAGAGGAAGCAGAACAAACTGCGAATTACCAGTGACCTTTGCATATTCAAACAGCTCTGTTCTCTACAATATAACAAAAGAATGAGAAATCAGTCTCAACATTACTTCTAGAACTTCAGACTTCATTCCTGTGTACCAATTAACAAAAATATTACTGTACTGGCAATACTAAATAACCATTTGAACCACCCATCATAAAATACTTTAGAAACTTAGAAATCATTTCCATCAAGATTCAGAGATTAAATCAGCAAAAAAAAAGGAAGAAAATATTTCTTATGCCATGTAGAGAATCCATCTAGTTTTCCCCGCGGCATAGCATGTTAAGGATATAAATACCAAAAAATTATCACAATCGAGAGAAGGTAAAAGTTAATTTGGATTTAGTATAGTGAACAGAAGCTAACATTAGCTAAAAAGCAGCCGCGACCACACTTATATAATTCACCAAGATCAAGACACCCTAGTAGCAAGCAGAATTATTACAAAAAATGTTGTCAACATCATGTAACAGTTTACGAGGGAAAAAGAATATGAGATTGGCAAGATAAAACCATTTCTCATGCTCCAGAGATAAAATAAGAGTAATAAACAGAACATAAAATCAGATTGGCAAGATAAAACCATTTCTCATGGTCTGAAGTGGATTAAGGTTATCTAACAAAAATTTACAGCTGAAGAGATTGCGCTCAAAAAGAGCTTCGACTAGCTTAAACAACAGGTCCAATGACTCTGAAGTGGGTTTAGGTTAGCTGACAATTATTTACAGCTGAAGGGTACTTGATGCATAACTTCTCTACCCTTACGAAATCGAACCTTAGAGGAGAAATGTGAGAAGGGTAACTACAGGTTCCACCCTTGATTCTCCCTAATATATACATATCTTGTAGTGTTGTTCATCACTCGCTTGAGGCTAAGGACTCCGAAACTCCCAGGTATTGACCCTGTTTAGGCAAGGTAAGGAGAGACACATAGACAATCTATGGTAGTAACGTAGCAAATGACCATAACTGAAAGCACATTGCTCTTTTTTATCCTTCTACTAAGTTTGGCTATTAACAATTAGCATTAGTTGTCAAGCTACAGCAGAAACATAACGTTATTCATAAAGGAATATCATATGTATCTAGACCATACTCTTGAACCCCAAGTAATTGGTTAGAGATGTGGCAAGAGCCTAGCTGCTATCAACAAAAGGTAATCAACCCATGCTTCCTGCCTTCCTCATATAACAATGGAGTCCTTTTGTACACTTAAGGTCACATAGATAAGGATAAACAATCATTAGTCTAATTAATCAGGTTGCCTACAGTACAACATGCGGAGGAGAAAACACTCAGGTTGCATGCCACACAGACCGTAGGGAAATGAAATTTAGAATGAAGAAACGCTATAGAATAGGAAATAACAGTGTCTGTAAGACCAAGAGGCAAACGTATGAATGGAAATGTAAGGACCTGAAATTCACCTGAATAGCCTCAGGACTAGCATATGTCCTCGGAAAATTCCAATGGTCTGCACCAATAAGACACAATCTAGAAGTGTCTGAATATAACTCGAAATCAGCCTCTGCAATCAAGTAGCAGATATGTGCAGCAGTGACCTGTACAATCATTACCATGTGAGAATGATGCAACATATGACAAACCAAAAGGCTGTAAGTTTGGAAAATTAAAAATGAGCCACATCCCTCAGCTGATGAAAATAGATTGGAAGACATACATCATTTCTTTCCTTCCAAAGGCTATCTCCCAAGTGGGTGATCACAAGATGATCATTCTCTGTTCTGTTTGCGGTTATTAAAGCCAAGTTCTCCTCCCAATTGGCCAGCATGCTATAGCCTGCACTCTGTCTCATTTACTAAGATGTAAGTGACACAGCAAAGAAAAAAAAAGGCAAAGAAATTTATAGAAGACCTGATAGGAGTCCTCCAAGTCACAATAAACACTTGGCTGAACATTAAATAACATAAAAAGAACGAAAAAAACACTTGTGCTCCTCCAACTTTTGCTTCCAAGTCATTTCCTTAGATCATGATTTAAGATTTAAATTCTTCCATGTGAAGTCATTAGTAGTTTAGAAGCAATTTACCTGCGAAGGCTGTGGTGACATAGCTGGTGCATGGAGGAGATTGCCAGCAGGTATGACACTGTTAGAAAAGACTTCTTCAGGTTTCTTTGCTATTAGAAGGCACAAGGTTCTCAAAGGTGATCCGGCCACTAATTGGCTAACCGCCATCTGCTTCACAGTATCAGTATAGAACTGCAGAAGACCCAACCAGAAGTCAAACCATCAAATAAAGGGGTAAGATAAAGCCCTAGGCCTAAATTTCGATGACAAAAAATGAAAATTTGACAGGAGTACAAACCTGGTCACCAAGTTCTCGAGAAAGAATCAGCGCAAATTCCCAGAACTGACCTTCTTGAGCACACTGTAAAGCCTCTCTCTTTCTACCAGAAATGAGTAGGTTTTGTACCTCAGAAGCAGTTGCCTGCAAATGCCGCAGTATATTTGACATATGCTCTACAGGTTAAACATGTTCCCGAAATAAAGGTTTACAATACCTGAATCTGTGCTTCAGATGGTAAGGTCATCAAGCACTTTGCCATGGCACTGCTTTGGCTAAACTTCTCACTGTTTCTCTTGGCAGAGGCAAAGAGACTGGCAACCGCCGACTCTGGAAGGTCATTGTCCTGTAAATTATTCTAGAAGCTTTACTATAGGGAAATTGATACCGTCGATGATTATAAAAAACACAGATTGGGGGAGAAATGCCACAAATGATTATAACGTCCCAGCAAAAAAAAAATTGACAAAAAAAGTTGCAAGTTCTGCTTCTGAGTCAAAACCATAATGATCAGAAAAGTCCTTTAAATTTTCAAAAACTTGCACCTGGAAGACAAAGCGCTCTATTTTATTATATTTTGAGAATAGGGGGTTACTTCATCTGTTAATCCCGAAATTCTCTTATTATACCACAAGTGATGGCTAAATATAGACCTTTCTGATAGTTTGAAGACGACATAGGATAGGGACAAGAGGAACAATGCAGACAGAAAATTATAGCCTGTATCCTCCAAATTAGTTTGCTAGCCAACAGATAAATTCTACATACCCTTTTTTGCACCAAATATTGTTCCTTTAGGACTTGTTTGAATTGTGAAAATTGGAGGGAAGAGAAGGGGAGGGGAGGAGGAGGAGAAGGGAGAGATGCGAAATTTCTTGTTTGGTTAGCAAATAAGGTTGGAGAAAAATGGAGGAATATTTTTTCCCTCTTCCAAGCTAATCAAAATATCACCAACATAGGAAAGAGTTGGAGGTAAAAGTCCATTGCTCCATTCCCCCCTCCACTTCCCTTTCCTCCCTTTTCCTCGCCTCCATCCCCATCCTCTCCCTTTCCCTTCCATTTTTGTATCTAACCACGCCCTTAGCGTGTTTGGATTGGGGGATTTGGAGGAAAAGGGAGGGGAGGGATTTGGAAGGATGAAAAATCGTTTGTTTGGTTAGCAAAATGGAGGTGGGGGGATCTGGAGGGTAGGGAAATTCCCTCCATTTCCGTCCTCTAAGCCAAATTATTTCCCCTCCAACATTGGAAAGATTTGGAGGGAAAATCACCTCCCCCATTCTCCCTCCCCTTCCCTTCCCTCCCTTTCCTTTCCCTCCTTCCCCCTCCCGTCCCTTTCCTTCCTTTTTTGCTATCCAAACAAGGCCTTAGTGTCTCACACCCCTTCCTCATACTATCAAGATATAAACATGGCCCTCATCCCAAAAGAAGCACAATGATAAACATAACAAGTGGGCAGCTATCCTCATTCCCCCAGAAGAACATACTAGAGCTGGAGTACGACTCTGCCTAACCAGAACACGGTCACAGGGTGTAGAAGGGTAACAGGCACTAGGCAGCAATAGGGATGGCAATGGGTCGGATTGGATCGGGTTTTGCAAGATCCAAAACCGATCCATATACTTAGTGGATCATAGATCCATATCCATACCCAATCCATATCCAAAATTTTAAAATCCATACCCGATCCATTATACTTTTTTTAAACCCATACCCGCTCCAAATCTATACCCGATCCACCATATAATCCAAAACCCAATCCGAAACTTGATTTGACTACATAAAAAATTAATTTTATATAAGAAAATTGAAATTTCAAGTTTAATAAAGCCTAAATTTTCAAAAATATCCAATTGGATCGGGTTCGGGTATGAATGGATCGGTTTTGGATTTGGTTCGGGTTTTCCAATAGTGGATATGGATATGGGTTTTTAAATAGTGGATCGGGAATGGGTTTTTAAAGGGTGGATTTGGATCGAATTTTTTCCTACGGTTCAATTCGGGTTCGGTTCGGCTTGGGCTATAATTGCCATCCCTAGGCAGCAACATCAATGAGACGGGCCAAGACAAACATTACTTAATAATATCATTTACTTCTACAAGAAAGCAATTTATAGACATTCAAGCACTGAACGAGAGGGGTTTTAGAATCCAAACGTTCCAAAGTTCTCAAGTTAACCAAATTCTATATCTACACCAAGCAGAAAGAAATGTCATCAAAAACAGCCATACAGCTCGCATAAATGATTATCAATATAGCTAGTTTCCTAAAAATTTTGTTGCATGAGCACATGATCCTAGAAGCATCAACGAGAAATTAGCAGTTTCAATAGGTGTTGTCTGTTCGAACTTCGAACCATTCCCTGCTGAAGGCATGATATCCAAGAAAATACTTTGCTATTGTACCCTAATAGTACCAGGGCAGAGACTACTTCGTCGAGCTATTAAAGAAAGAAGGATAGAAGTTACTATCCTCTGAAGTTTAAAAATAAACTACTACTTGCCCATCCTGATATTAATTTTAGAAAGACAGAGAGGGTAACATTTACTAACAATCGGCGAGAAATGTCACAAACTTACAACCCTTCAAGAAAATAAATATTCCAATTACAAGACACTGTTACCTTTTGCCCCGCATCTGCACCAAACGATCGAAGCTTTCCATAGTGTTGGCATGCAACCTTTAACAAGGAAAGAAGCAATTTAGGACCTTCGCCTTTACCATCATTACCACTCATCGTTTCACAATTTGCAATCCTTTCATCAATCCATCTATTAAGCTCTTTACTTCCCGCATTGCCACCAACTAAAGGACCGGGAAATGATTGGTGACACAAAGATTGGAAATAGCTAGAACCGCATACTTCAGTACCTAAAGGACCACGATTCGCACCCACAACTTCCATCAGGTTAAGAACAGAAAGAGAGTGTCCTCCAGCATCCTGACAAAGAAAGATGATACAAACAAAAAATAATAACTATACAGAAAGGTATGGTCTTTTCATCAATCAAGGAAAAGGAAACAGGAGATTAAATGATATCAAATGATTGAGAAAACGGTTATACCTTATTTCCCTGCAATGAAAACCCAGCACTGCTGGTATCATTCATTACTAAAAGCTTTCCCCCAAATCCAAATGTGACTAAAGCATGAGGAGGACGCCCTGTAAGTGTTCCAGTTTTGGTTGGTGCATAAGAGACCTGATGACCATTAGAAAATGGTTGGGAAACCTTTGCTGAATTTTGATTACTGTAAAATTCAGTTGAGTATTGAACTGCTCCATTTTGCTGTGGAGTATGATTAAATGGCTGGAAAACATTGCCAGCAGAACCGTCCCAATTACCCCTATTCAAACTCTTACTTGTTTCTTTGTATGAAGGTGTGTTATCTCTGGAATCAGGAAATTTCTGTGGGTTCAGGTGAGCATTACTATAAACATTAGAGTCGTAGCTAGGCCATGACTGACCTTCGCTATAACCGACAGTAGACCCACCATTCATCCCAAAAGTAGACTGCCCATCATTTGAAACCTGCTGATTTGAAACCTGCTGATTATACAGTCCTGAGGAAGTGGCATAAGTTTGATTTGCATTTAGGCCTTCACTGCCGGATACTTGAAGCCCATTGCTAGTAATTCCCTGACCATTATCACCGTGAGGATGAAATGCTCCCGATAACCCATTTTGACCATGCTGATTATGCATTGACTCTGCTGACTGAATCGACGAATGATATGTGTCCAAAGAACGCCATTCTTGCGCTAATGTGTCATAATACCAGCCAGGGTACTGAGGGTCAAAAATCATATGAACTGGATACTGATATTCCCCAGTCTGGTTTAAAGTATGACTCCAATCAGAGACATTCTCACTTGTACTGACCTGACTTACATTTCCAACAGTATTGTGAACATTTTGCTGGGAATAAAAAACTTGGGATGAATTTACATCAGAAACACCCCATTGACCTTCTCCACTCATAGATACGTTTCCCTGCGAATTTACACCACTGGTTTCCAAACTCGGCTGCCCAGTAGCATTTCCGAAAGTGTTATCCACTTGATACCATTGCCCGGTGTTGGGATCGAATTTCCACCCAGGGTATTGGCTTTCATAATATTCTGCAGTATTAGTGTCAACCCCATTGGCGATTTGTTCAGTTACTTGAGTATAACCATAAACATTTTCGGTAGCAACATTGGTGATTGTTTCGTTACCAAACGCAGCATTGGCTTCACTCTGCACATGCCCTACCGCCCCTTGTCCAAAGTCAGTAAGGAAATCATCATACGACTCAAAACCACCACTACCAAGATCACTTGAGTCGGCAAAAGCGCTCCACTGAACCTCTTTCACACCACCACTACTCTCTCTCATCAACCCCGTCTCCCCCCGACAATCCCCAACCTCATCTTCCACCATCTGCCCATTATCAAAACAAAACGAAGGCGACGAGACTAACGACGATGTTACCTCCCCATCACAAACCTGTTCCTCCTGTTCTTCCACCACACTCTGAAACCCACCAAAATTATCATCACTCCCCCCAAATTCCTTCGTTTCGGGACCCACATTCCCATGATCAACCTCACTTATACTCAAATTCGCAAATTTTTTCACTTCCTCATCGGCATCCCCATCCACCAAACTATTTTCTTCGCCTAAACCGGACACGCCCTTCGAAATACTCTCCTCACCAACACCATCATCAACACCAACACCACCTTCACGATCATCATCATCATCAACTAACTTATCAAAAAAATCTTCATCAGCCTGATCCTCCAACAAAAACGGAGAATTTGACGCCATCGAAAAACCTAACCCCCAAAATTCTCCCCAATCCCCCAAAATTCTCAAACCCTAACTACTCATATCAACTTCAATTCACCCTAACATTCATCACAAATTACGATCCAATAATCCCCAAAATCAACAATTAAACACCGTAAATACCTCTATAACATCATAAACTAACATAATTCGATAATTACACAAATACATATTCGCAATCATACCATAAAAATTAATTAATTGATCAAGCAATTAAACTCAGAAGTTAAGCTAATTAAACACAAAATTAGAATTATAATCAAACTTACAGATCAAGATTTGCGTAAAAAGTGTCGATAATTTGATTAAATCAAGAGAGAGAAAGTTTTTTTAGAGAGAGAAAATAATACAAGGAGATGAGCAAGTTATTTTGTCTTCCAAGTAGAAACACATCGTCATACAAATTTACAGCTCCACTTACTACGGTAATTATTTTTCGACAAGTTTTTATAAGAGACGGTTTTTTATTTGTTGTTCGATATATTAAGATATACAAATCCAAATTTGTAGAAGTGATGGAAAAATATAATTATTGTTACATTTTTCTGTTTTTTATATTAGAAAATAGGAATCTGAATAAAATTTAGAGAAGTTATGAAAAAATATAATTTGTTGTCCATCTAGGATTTATATAATTCGTAAACGGAAATGTTAAGAGGGTTGTATACTTGTATGATATGGGGAAGTTTTATTTAGTTTGGATATTGAATTGGCTGGCATCGGTTGTTTGCAAATGACCACCGATGGGAAGGAAAAATAATAATAATTTATTTTCCATAAAATATGTGGACATCCGTTATAATTACATAAACGAGGGCAATAATGCTAATTTGACATCGGTTATAAATTGAAAACCGATGGCAATAATCCAAAAACTTTAATACCATCGGTTCAGTCGCAACACCCGATGCCAATATAGCTCAAAATAACATTTGACATCGGTTTCTATTATAACCGATGCCAATGTGCTGATGTCAATCGTCCGAATTGTACTAGTGCTACCGTGATTTATTTTAAGATTATTAATTTGCGATCGATTTTAAAAGTGGACTATTTGAGTATATTCACAACTATTAAATTTATTAGTGTTATTGGCTCTAAATGATGAATGATATAATCTTCCTACAACCTACTATGACACATTATTTGTTAACTAGAAGAATTACGATATGGTGTGTTTCGATACGAGAGGGACAATTTTTCGTCTAAATCGTTTTATTTTATTTTTATTATGGAGAGATTTTAATTAAGCTTTAGAGAAGGAAAATAGAAATGTTTGTAACTATGTTTTGGTTTTCTTTTGGAGAAGGGTTTTGTTTTGTAGGGTGTAAAGATTCGAAGTAAACAATTAACAAGTTCATAAAAAAAGTATATAAACATAAAAAGAATTCATTTTAAAAAGGATTAAGTGTACACTCAATCGAGATCGGTTGGACGGAACCGCTTCACAAGTAATCTCTTTATTATAAAAGTTAAATCATTTCCTGCATTCTTATTGGCTAATGATTTTTTAGACTTGAAATTTTTTTTATTTAGATAGGTCCCACCACATTCTCCATACTTATTTAATTACTCTCTTTCATAATTTCTTTAATATCAACAAATCAAAATACATACAATTAAAACCATACATGAAAATGATAATTTGTTAAAATATTACAAATACATTAGGAACATATAAAATTACAGAACTTAAAGAGTTAACATTCCGATTTACAAATTATAATCATAGAAATTACCCCGTACAACATTAAAAATAATATAATATATTTATAAACCAGAAAATTTATTGAAGGATAAAAATAGAAAATAATATAAAATGATTCTTTTATATGTGAATATATTTTGAAATGAAAAACATCATTTTTATCAAAAAAAAAATATAAAATAATTTTTTAAATTTAAAAGCAACCCGTACATTTTATGCACGGGTATAAAACTAGTAATGTAAAGAATCTGAAAAACGGGAGGGAGTAAAATCAATCATCAAGTCGGCATTTTCGTATAACAATTGTTATTGGAGGGCTGGTCCAATTTCAATCCAGCAATTGATTGAGTTTGCTTTAAACCGGTCAAGACATTATAAAATTACAAGGATGAGTGTTAGCTTTTTATGAACTTATATTAATTTCGTGACAAAAAAATTCTTTAAAACTATTTGGGAAATTTAATAAATTGAAATCATTAATTTTGTAAATAATTTCATTAAAATACATATTTTATGACTTTACTCAATTCTCTGGATTAGTTTTCCGTTTCAATTTTTTATCCCAATAAAATATGAAAAATTAATAATCTGTCAATTTTAAATCTATAAATAATAAATTATAAACTAAATGATCTAGAAATACCGCGCATGCATGCGCGGGATCTATACTAGTTTTGTATAAAGGAGATATTCATTTTACAAAACTTGATATGTACACGTATGTTATCACCCTATTATTTTGACCAAAAACCTTGCTTTAACTCGACCCCAAATTTTGAAGCATTTCCATGGCATGTTAATTGTTTTTGCCTTATGATCAATTTGCATCTATAAGCTTTACTCATCGTTTTGCTAGATGCTTGTAGTATTTCACGCATTTCTAAGTGAAAAGGGAGATCGAACAAAGCCCGGAACCAATTGTAAGAAGTAAAGTGAAGAATTGAAGTTGTATTGAAGCATTTCCAAGCCTTTTGGGTGTATCGACTTCAGGCAAGGTGCAACTCAAGGTCGTAGGGTGTATCTCGTTTGGCCTTGTGGGTGTAACTTTTCAGCATTGGGCGTAATTGGGCTTCATCCGGCGTAACTCAGGGGCGGCCGGCGTATCTTTACGTCGGTTGTTCCCGTGATTTGGGCCTTGTTTAGTTTTTGACCCTTGTAATTGTGTTTTGGACCTTTTGTGTTGTTAGACTTTTTGGAACAGTTGTATTTCTATTAGACAGTTTTGGCTATGCCTTTGTAAACAGTTTAACTTATTTAATAAAGTATGTTTCTTGATGGTCTATTTGATATTCATTGTCTCGGGTAATCGAGATGGTAGCACTTCTATGCTTAGGGTGGCCTTGGTAAGGCACCTTGGGCGTAACTCAGGGTCGGCCGGCGTATCTTTACGTCAGTTATTCCCGTGATTTGGGCCTTGTTCAGTTTTGGACCCTTGTAATTGTGTTTTGGACCCTTTGTATAAAAACAAAAACCCTATTATTGGCATGATAACTTATGACACTTTGTATAAAAACAAAAACCCAATTTTTATTTGATCAAAAATTGGAAGTAGAGAGGATTGGTTGTACAGAATTGGATCTCATTTTGTTCTTAGATTATTGAAGCAATTTATTTTCTATTAAGTTTATTTCTTTCATCCTTGTTGGTATAATTTCTTTTCTTCCCTTTTATTTCATGTTTTGCTTTATCGATTTCATTTCCCTTAGTTTATGTTTGTCTTATTTTTGAATATTTGCATTACTTGCAGTTAAAGTTGCCTCCTTTTAGTTTAATTTCACTTTAATCAAGGTTTAATTAAATTAATTATCACCATCCTTGTTTCTAATTGCATGATTAATCATTGAAATTAAATCAATTTAATAACATGTCAATTACTAAAGTGTCAATCTTTATCATTTGTTTTATCTTAACAAACATGATTAGTGAGTAGTCCCTTCACTAGGGTGGTGAGCGAAAATGGTCCCGTTTTGGTGAGCTTTGAGCCTTGAGTCGGGAATTTAATTCATGAGTCCGGGAGGGAGTTGAATTGATAGTACCAGTGTCCTATTATGAACCCGGGAGGGAGATCATAGGCAACCTAGAGGCGTTCCTCCCAATATCTTACCCCCTGACAATTAGTTAACGACATTAGATGGTAAATTACAATTGTTGGTGGTTGAAGTCGCATCCTAGGCCTTTATAAATTTGAGTAAACCCGGATTTCACTTGCTTGTTCTCTTATTTTAGCATTTACATTAGTTTATTTCATTACGTATTAGATAATCATTCAAACCTTATTTCGTTTGACTTAGCTAAACCCTTGAATCATAACAATTAGTATTCACCTTGCTCTTTGTGGTTCCACCCTTAAAAGCGCAACGAAACTCGTTCACTTGCGAGGTATTCAAAACTACCATCAATGAGAATCATATATTTTAGATCTCAGTTTATTTAATTTGGGTTATTGTTAAATAAAAATTAAAGTACATAAAATTGATCATACTTCCCTCGTCCCAATTATTTGTTGTCCTATTCCATTTTGGGGTGACTCAGTCAATTGTTATCCTTCCTATTTTAAGATTGCATTTGAAGAACAATTTCATCATTCACACTCAATTTGGTCTACTTGTCATCTTATAATTGACTTCCGCCTCTTTCCTTGGTCTTTGTGTCAAAACCAAAGAACAATAATTGATCGGGACGGATCGAATATAATTTAAACCATTTTATGATAATGTAATTACTAGGGCTACAGTAAAAACCTTTAATTTGTAAAATTAGGGTTTTAGCCCACGTAATACAAAAAACCAACGGATTTTTTTAATCAAATATCAATATATCATAATCTAGGGTGTAATTCATTTAACCTTAAAAATACTCGCATAGTCACAAGTATGATTAGGGCTTTAATTTCTAGAGCTATTCACTATATAATCGTCAATCTGTCCTAAACATCGACTTAATAACTTGGGAATATGATCCGTGGTAAATTGATTCTAGTAAAACGGAGTATACATGCTAATATGCTATAGAAAATATCGGACTCTAGGCCTTTTTTTATTCATCATTGATTCGCGTAGCTAATTAGCTGACGCCTGAAGGTATGTGACTATCTGAGTCATGACTCATGAGTACGTAGCGAAAATAGAAATAAAAAAGGAAATAAGTATGATTATCAAACCCAATTACAGACTTACGAGAAATTAAAATCATGCATGGCTAATTAATTATGATAAGACACAGCACGTAGTCGTCTCGTACCGCCATGCATGCATGATATGCATGATTATTAGCCGCTGATAACAAAAGTACGTAATTAAGTAGCTTATAATTAATCCATTCATATGATTAATTAAATTAGGGCATTTTTAATTAAAAATAAGGGCAGGTGAAGTTAGGGATGTTACAGGCATTGATGAGAACAGCRAGCTCTTTGTTGAGATTCGCGGTACCAAGTAAACCGCCGACAAGGGGTCCGAGGCCAAGAAGGCCACCAAGGGTGGAACCAAGAAGSGAACCAACGAGACCGGTGCAGATACAGACTTGTGCATTAGCAGCCACAAGACCACTGATAAGGTTACAACAAGGAGTACCAGCTTGGTAACCCAAAGTAACACCAACCAAAGGTATCTGTACACAGATGTCTAGGGTTGGGCATAGCTCTGTTGTTCCT
>VHZZ01000004.1:693553-717856 GCA_009801015.1 Silene noctiflora
ACTCATGTGAATGCCTTATTTGAAAATTTCCTGTTTTTTCCCCTCCATTCTTCATGGATAATATTTACGCTGTCAGTTTTTTTTTTTTTTCACAGATAACAGATGCTGTAGTTGTAGCTCGCATACTCAATGCTACTTTGGTAGTTCCTTCACTGGATCATAATTCATACTGGAAAGATGGGAGGTATAAGAACTTTGATCAAGTTGCATGCGGTCTCCAAATAGAATAAAATAAATTTATCAATCATACCTCCCAAATCCTCTTTCTGATTTTTTTTCCTTCTGCTGTGTAGTGACTTCGCCGACATTTTTGATGTTGACTGGTTCATACATTCTCTTGCCAAAGATGTGAAAATTGTTAAAAGAGTGCCTGATAAAGTCATGAGATCTATGGAAAAGCCACCATATACCATGCGAGTGCCAAGAAAATCAACCCCGGAAGACTATATTGAGCTTGTCTTACCTATACTCTTAAGAAGACGTGTAAGAAAAATTTAATTTCCTATCTTTCTCTATACTTTCGCTAATATGACATTGAAAGGACTCCCAAATTAAATGCTTAAATCACGTGATCCTGTTCTAATCGAAGATATTCGAAGCCTGACAGTGCTTAGATGTGTGCAGGTTGTGCAGCTATACAAGTTTGACTATAGGCTGGCAAATGACCTTGATTCAGAACTTCAGAAGTTACGATGCCGTGTTAATTATCATGCTCTGAGATTTACCAAGCCAATACAGGAACTTGGTGCTAAAGTAGTAACGAGAATACGTAAAATGGCATCACGATTCATTGCCGTTCATGTAAGGTTGGTTTCATTGTGTTCTAAATTAGTTATTACGAAGGTTGATTTAGTTACGTTCGATTGTTTGTAGAGCTTATTTACTCAGCTGCTTCTAGGCTTCTCGTTCTAGTACATTTTTTCTACGTAACACCCAAACAGTGTCTCCCTTGTTTATGAGATATTAGCTGTTTGCTTTCTTTCTGTCGTACTTTCTCCATTCGCAGTCTACTTGTGCTTTTGAAACCGGGTTTAGGGGGAGAAATGCAAATGGGTTGATGGTATCTTTTGCGGTTGAGTTACTTTTATACGATGAAGCTCGAACTCTTCATTTTTTTTAGAAGTCCCGGTGTCGGACCCTTGACACTTGGCCAAGAGTACGGACACTGGACACTTCGTTTTAGGCCAAAAACATAGAAATTCGGATGAAAAATAGCCGTGTCAGGTACTTATAGCCGAGTCCGAGCAACATAGCTTTTATATCTTTGTGATTAATACGGGGCCACTTGCCCACATGAGTTGGTCAAGGGAAGAACTTTCTTATTAGTGAACAAACTTGCCTATAGTAGAAATGTAAACAACATACGGAAACGTCCTAAAAAAAATGTATCCGTTGGGATGGAGGGAGTATGCATTTATACAGTTAAAAAGAATTCTAACTGTTGACATAAGGTTAAACTTGAATTTCACACCATTATGGCTGGGGAATTTGATTAACTTAAATTATCTTGTACTAATCTGAGGTACAGTTTCTTCCAGCACTGTGTTTATAATTCAGAACTCGTGCAGATTCGAACCTGACATGCTGGCATTCTCAGGGTGCTACTATGGCGGAGGTGAAAAAGAAATAAATGAGCTTCGTGAAATAAGGAAGCGTTGGGACACCTTACCGGTGAGCTTCTTTACTTTTTGTTATCCAACAAATCTGTTCATTTAAAAAAAAAAAAAAAAAGACTTATATGAGACGGTTGTACATGTGGGACCACCCCTTTAACCCTATAAACAAGTGAGGAATACGTACAGATTTGGTTGGTTGCTCTCACATTGATATGAGACCATCTCATACAAGCCTCATTGCCAAATTTATGGTTTTTTTGCGTGTAATCTTTCTCTGTCTTGGTCTTCTCAGTCTCAGTTTCAAATTATCAACAATTCCTATGCTGTGAATGTCTGTTGAAACCAGTGACTTTCCCTGATTTGTTCCCATCTTCGTGATTAAGTTGTCCTTACCATTGCTCGGAGTTTACTGAATATGAGTTGCCATTGAAACATTATATTAGTTCAAACAATACTCCAGTGTGACAACTTTTACTCGTATTATGTAATACAAATTTCTACATTTCAACTTTTTCCATTTTAACGAAACATTATTGCTTCTTGGTGAACATCATGTAAGCATCCATTCTTCTTTTTACCATTTTTTCAATTGTTCGCCTCAAAAGGAAAAAAAATATCTGCCTTGACGTTAGCATTTGTTCCTATAGTGGCTAACGACGGTATGATTGATGTTAAGATATAGTCCATCATTTTGATGAAATAAATAATTTTGACCCAACTTCTGCAGAAACGTGTTATAATCATTTCAATCAAAAGTGTACGACAAACTTTGCTTGTAAGACCACACTTTTCCTTAGTAGCTGATATGCCATCAAATTCTTTTCGTTTTATTCTACTATGTTTCACATGCCTAAAGTCCTAAACGCCCGTATGACATTCATGTTAGCCGACCCCAGTTGTTGTCGATTCTATTTTAATTTCTTCATGTATCTAGGACTTGAGTCCACTTGAAGAGCGTAAAAGAGGGAAATGTCCGCTCACTCCCGAAGAAGTTGGTGTGATGCTGAGAGCACTAGGCTTCAAAAATGATACCTACCTTTATGTGGCTTCTGGCGAAATCTATGGTGGAGAGGCAACTCTACAACCTCTGAGAGAACTTTTCGCCAACTTCTACACAAAAGATATGCTTGCCAATGAGGAGTTGAAATCTTTGCTTCCCTTCTCTTCCCGCCTTGCTGCAATAGACTACATTGTATGTGATGAGAGTGATGTATTTGTCACCAACAACAATGGCAACATGGCAAAGATACTAGCAGGTCGAAGGTAAGACCTATTTACTTCTCTAAAAATTTATTCCCCTAATATGTTGCTGAATAAATATATCGTGTTCTATCTTCCGCAAAGCTATCACTGGCAAACATTATTTCTTCCGAAAACTTAATCTGCTGAATGCGGCTAAACATATCAATTGTTTTTACGTGTGATATCATCTAGAGTTGGAAAATGTGAACTTCGTTCACAATAACCTTGTAGTTGGTCTTTTTTTTTTTTTTTCCCCTATATTGAGTATTTCCTAATCTATTATCACGAAATTTAAAAATAACACGAATCGTGTGTAATATATAATGGGGAGGAGCATTTTTTTTGGCTTTTTGGGAGGACTTCTTAGGATCATGACTTTTGTGAATCCTCGAAGGTGTAAACTTGTAAGTTGTAAGGTATCTCACTTACTAAGCATTTTCCGGATGCTATTCAGGCGGTACATGGGCCACAAGAGGACAATTAAACCTAATGCGAAAAGGCTTAGTGCTTTATTCATGTCTCGGGACACAATGGGGTGGAGTACATTTGCCAAAAAGGTCAAGTCGGCTCAGAGGGGCTTCATGGGAGAACCGGATGAAATGAAACTAGGAAAGGGAGACTTCCAAGAATTTCCTGCTGATTGCATATGCAAGAGGCGTATCAGGTCGTCTATTAATGGAACATCTGAAGACAACGACGATGTTTCTGTTAGTGATGGCTGGCGTAATCTCGGAAACAAGACAGTTGGAGAGGGTTTGGGTTCCCCCAAGGACGCTGACGTGGATGAGTTTTTGCGACGAGTGTGATTGTCAAAATTTATATTTTTTTCATCAAAATCGTACCCAAACGCAGTGTTCGCGTTGATGCAGTGTTTTTGACGGGGTTTGGCAGTTAAATGTGAGCTAGATCGATGTAAATATCAGGCTAGAAAGGAAATTGTCCGAAAGATCGGAACTTGAGATGTAAAACCTACTCTAAAACCATCTTATCTTATGTTTATAGGAAATTATGTTTCAATGAAAGGAACTTCTCGAATCGTGATCTTTAATCCAGGGCCGTATGGGAGATTTCGTTGGCGCTGTACGAAATTTCAAAAAGAGGCCCTAACTTTATACCACTTGTATTCTATTTTTAAAGAGTATGTTTTTGTTACGATTACACAAAATTAAATTTTCTTAAACTCAACCTTAGTCATTACCAAAATACAAACCCCATTTATATTTTAGCGAGGAAGAATGAGAAGAACGGCATGTACTTGACACTCCAGGTTCGAATCACTTTCCTCTGTAAAATAAAATTCACATAAAAAATGAAATATCGTAATCATAGCATAAAACTTGACACTCCTGGTTCGAGTCATGTTTTGCTTAGTTTAATTTGTAATCGATTGTGTGCTCAATGGCTTATTATAGTTTTAATTGATAACGCAAGTGTTTTCAAGTTAAAAACTCGCGAGAGATGAATATTTTGTAAAGGGGATCTTAGCGGTGTAGGATTGACGCATGAGCGAGCCAAATTACAGGCATCAGGAAAGAAATTAAAAGAAAAAATTGGGCTTTGTTTTAGTTGGGCCAGTCTTACAGTATTCAATTTTCCGACCATTAGAACAATTTTCCGACCATATGAAACCCTAATCAGGAATTGACCGGAGATCCCATCGACACTGGACACCTTCAAAATGTTCCCTGTCCAGAGTCCATACATCAAATTTAAAGACAACTAGTCCTCAAATCTCAAATATCCGAAATCGTGTTCTCAAAAGAAGTCTACAATTATTGAACAAAGAAGCACATTGCTATAGAGAGGCATCTTGACGCCCAACTATACCAAATGCAATCAGGTGCTCTACAATTGTTGGGATGCCCTAAGAGTAGGCTCCCAATCTACATTACCCTACATTTAAATTAAAAACATCTACACAACAGATTTTACTGCTGAATTACGGTAAATGCAAGTCTTACCTCCTAAATGCAAACTATAAATATACATACAGAATGTAGATATAGCCTAATAAATCAGTAACTTGTTCGTTCTTCCAAAACAGTACTGGGATTATCTTCGTGATTTTTCGTCCCACGTGGTTATTTTCCTGTAACAGGGAGGACGATAAGATTGTCATGTTTTATCGTGTGATGAAGAAAGAAAATTTCGACAATTATGCTTATGAAGTAGAATGATACCTCTAGTGAACACATTCCTACTCGGATTCCTCTGACCTTTGTCGTGTGAAACGGAGGGCATTTTGGGAATTACCATAGAACTCTGCAGGCCTTCCAATAACTGCATTACAAAAAAACCACGAATACTTATCAAGTGTCCACCAATGTCCGTTCGTCACGAGGTAGATTATCTAGGCCCAAGAAAGAGCTGATAAGCTTGCAGGAAACATTTGTATTGAGGGTTGTGTTTCCCGAGTGATTACTAATAGAATGGAAATTTTCTGGCCATGACCACGTCTAGTAAATGGTTCGTGTCACATGTCCAGTCTGATTCCCACCTGTCCTATTCTTCCGAATGTACACATCAATGGGCCCAGTTACAAATTACAAGTACACATAAAAAAGAATGCACAAGTTCTTTACTATTCCGTATTTTAGTAAATTTAACACATATATCTCGTATATTCTCAACTTATAACAGTATGCAGTTAAAATTTACCATCCCGAGTGAAAAAAGAGAAATATATCTCTGTAGCAAATTAAGACAGAGAACTTACTCTATGTGTCGGCTGAAATCTCCGATTAGATCTACGGGGTCCAGAAGCTTCATCAACAAATTTACCAGAATCAGAAGCGTAGACTTTCTCTTCCTCTATCTTACTTAACTTTCCACCAGAAGGTGCTAATTTTCCCCTATTCGGTCTTCCCGGTCTACTATGTGATAAAGGGACCTTCTTCGAACCAGTGCTCGAAGTATTGGAAATCAAAGATGATAAAGGAGCTTCTGCTGGCTCATCAGTAACACTAAAACCATGATCTGTCATCTTCACTGACGAATTAACATCATGACCAACAGAATCCTCAGCATCAGTACCATGATATGTACCGCTGTCCACATCACCTGATCTAGAGCCAGAATTCTCTCTCTGAGGCAATGTCCGATGAGATTTTCTTGTGCTAGGAACTTTTGGTCTAGATTCAACTATTCTTTTTTCCTTGGTTAAATTTCTTGAAGGAACTTTCCATCCCTGTGTTCCTGTAGATTGTGGCATCACGTACTTTGGAAATTTGACCTGCTCAGATGCCTCCTTGCGTTTGTCACCCTTACTTGCAGGAAAATGTTTACTGACTTCCATAAATTTCTGCGTCTTGCCGGAAGGTTTTGGAACCCCAAATACCACTCTT
This sequence comes from Silene noctiflora, assembly GCA_009801015.1. NCBI lineage: Eukaryota > Viridiplantae > Streptophyta > Magnoliopsida > Caryophyllales > Caryophyllaceae > Silene > Silene noctiflora. The sequence goes on from VHZZ01000004.1 coordinate 699,756, forward strand.
GATCCTTCTTTCTGCTGCCCAGACCTCAGTGGTCTACGTGCAACACCCTTACTAACCTCTTTCGTAATTTTACCTATGTCAAATGTTCTCTCACTAATCGATAAAGACAAAGTCTTTGATTCCACAGGATCTCCCACAGCCAACTTCCCTTCACTATATAACTTGTCCTTGCCATTGATAGGACTTCCCATCTTTTGTCGTTTCTCTCGTGGTGTATCACTCTGAACACAAACAATGGAAATATACATGTTATGATGATGAGTATCAAGGGAAGTCTATCAGAGGCTTTACCACACCCGGGGCACGTGTGAGTCTTCAAAGAAAAGGAAAAGGAAGGGAAGGAAGTTTTCGCTCCCATCCAAATCCCTCCACCTTCATTTTGCTAACCAAACTAAAGATATTACTTACACCATAAATCCCTCTATCCAAACAATGGGCAAGAGTTCTAGTATAGAGATTAACATATATAATACCTGATCAGAAGAATGATATGGTTTCGAAGAAGTACATTCAACCCATTTTCCATCAATCCATGAACGTGATGCCCGAAGATTCCATGCCCTGACAGTCGAGGTCTCTCCTTGAGCTGCAACAAGTAGAGCATAAAGGGGTAAACTAAGGCAGAAAATGGGTAGCTTACATCCACACACAAGTCCAAAAAGCACCAACTCAAAAATGACAAACCTGGAAAATGAACTTTCAAAGTGGTTTCATCCTTTTCATTTTTTTCAGTTACTATACCTTCCCACCAGCTGAAAACAAAAATATGGAGTTGTCACTTGTCAGTTATGAACAGAAACTATAAAACATTAGATTCAGCAAGAAAAAGCTAATTAAGCTTGAAAGATAAAATGAGGAATCAAAGAAAAAATAATTTAAAGCATGGAAAGCAACCTAATAAGGGTCTACAAAACCCTAAAAACTAGTAATAAACAACAAAAAACACTATGGAAATAACAACATAATAAGTTTGGAGGTTGGGATAAATGAGATTCACTAAATACGATAAGCGTAACAATTGTAATAAAACATCTCTCTCTACTCAATAAAGGAGCACATAAACCAATATAATTTTCTCCAACCAAGCGTCTATTAATCATTTTTTATCGTCAAACTTGAGAAAGTGCTACTAGTATTCTTTTTGAAAATCCTGATGGTTCAAATTAAAATCATGGATGCATATAGTTGAAGCTTATTGTTCGAGACAGCCACATACACAACACCACACTCAGATAACTACCAGGTAAAATCAGTATTGAAATACCTTGAAACTCTGAACACTGAAAGTAAATGACAATCTACTAGCCAAACAAAACATCGTTGTTATATGGGCCCAACACCCTACAGGATTATAACAAGAAGATAACAAAGGCACTCCCTCTATCCACGCGAACTGTATACTTTGTGGTCAGATTAACTTTTTATGTAAGCATATGCAAGTGAGGTAAGAAGTCTCCGTCACACATGATATATCTAGAGAGGAAATATAATCTACTAGCATGCATCCGCAAAAATAGAACACTTTAACGATTTGGATGGACGAGGGGAGTACTAGATAAATATCTATTCAAAGATTAATAACAGTAGCATACCAGTCATCAATCCAAACATCAACCTTGTCACCAGCTCCCCAAGCATAATCCCCTGAAGCAGCCCTGCGCCTCTTTCTTGTTCCTTGATATTGCAACGAATTAAAAGGATACGCAACGCGTATCACAGGAGCTTTATCCCCTTCACCATCAAGGCGTACCCACTCACAAAGATTGCCAGATTCTAGGATTACATATAGAAAAGGTAAATCTATATCAGCTCTTTTTTATAGACTCCCAGAAAGGCTGAAGGAGAGAACCAATAAAGGTGAGAAAAGAAAAGGAACATTCAGGCAAAAACATCTTAAATAACAAACAGCGAATGGAATTCTAAGCCGATAGATGTGGTTCAAGAACAAAATTTAAGTTGGTTAAGAAAAGTTACATAGCAAATCTACCAAAGTTCGTAAACCAAAATTAAAGAGTGTCTTCACAGCCTTTGTTATTGAGGGCTGCAGCGTAAGAATTAAGAAACATGACTAATCTTCAAAGGCAACGTTTTTCAAATTTCGGTGTTATCTTACAGGACAACCATAAAAAGGATATAATCAAACTGTGACAATGAAGTAGAATGCTCTAGGTTGGCAGGTTAGCTGCTATCCATGAACCCCAGGACAACTGTCTAGCACGACCGCATTTTTTGTTACGTTGTCAACTTGTCATGATGTTCAAAGACATTTAAGTTTACATGTTTGATTCCAGAAGCCCTACGGGGCACCAATCCCTTATGTTAGATATACAGTAGTAAAACTTCAATTTGATAACTGTTGAAATATATTTGTTTTCACAATTTTATGCAGAGCTTTCTATTTGTTGTTTTCTAGTAAGAGGAAATAAGAACATATGCTATCGACATGACTAACTGTGAGGAATACCTTCCTCTGAAGCGAGATCGTTGTATAACACATACGCTTTTCCAACTTCTAACTTTAAGACTTTTGCGGAATACCAGGCTGACTTCAAGTTACGTCCACACTTCAAAACCTACATAAACAATTAAGAGTCATCCAAAAAATACTAAAAACTAATAATAGTTCACAGGAAGTGGGGAACTCTAGAGCTAATGCTAAAAGGCAAGAAACAAACGGACATTACTACATTAAATATTAAAGAGCAGAAACAAAAGCATGATAAAAAGTCTGTTCCATAGACACAAACCTCAACAAGAGAACCCTCCATGATGATTTCATCAGAAAGTGTATTTTGCATACTACTAGTTGCCATGGAGGACTCTTCTCCGTCCCTCCCGGACCTGGTTTTTTGTTCTTCAACAGACCCCATACTGCCATCAGTAAGACTCATCCCAGCATCCACAGAGTCCTTTAATTTCCCCCCTTGGTGCATCTTGAAATGACTCCTTTTCCTTGATCCTCCCCTCGCTACTGAAACTACCCCAGAGGCCTTGGCATGAACATCATCAACTTCTTGCAAATAAGGAGCCTTAAACTTGTCCTTGTTCTCATCCCTCGATCTAGCATCCAACTCTGCCTGAGTCTGAGGTAATTTCCAGTATCCATCTGGCCCAGCTTCTATTAGATCAACCAAAGATAATGGCTCACCCATAGCAACAATTTTCCCCGCTTGAGAAACTGCTGATGCAGCAAGCTCAGCAGCTTTCACTATAGCATCCAAGTTTTCTGCTTGTTTTGAAGCAGCTGAAGCCGCTTCAACCCTCCGCTTAGCAGCTTCTTTTGCAGCAACAAGAATTGAGTTTGGCTCATTAGACGAATTCTCAGACTTCAATATAGATGCCGGTGTAGCATTTTGTATATCGTGCACATCAGTGCAGGATTTTGAACTAGATGAAACCACAACACCATGTTTACCGGAAAGAAAGGCCTCATCAGCCAATAATTTTGCCTGCAGTGCGGCACTGAACGCAACCTTTGCAGCTGCTGCAGCCGCTTTAGCAACAGATGCCGCAGCAGCGATTGCAGCAGCCGCAGAAATCAACTTTGATTCCGATTCCAAGGTAAGTCCAGACTCCTTTTCCTTAGCCAAATTGCCCCACAAATCTTCACAGTGAGTAACAGCATTAGCAGCAAGAACTGAAGCATTCTCTGCCTGATTCTTAGCTTCCAAGACATTTTTCAGGCACTCGTCAGAAGACATAACACCCTTCATGGTGTCTGGTTCGCACTTCTTAGAGGTGTCTAAGGAACAAACTATGGAATCATCAGCAATAGATGAACCCAGAGTAGCATCAGGTTGAGGGAGTGCAGGAGCTGAAACACCAACAGCTGAAGACTGAAGCGCATCAACCTGCAGTGTTTGAGGTGCAGAGGCTGAATCGGAAGGACTATGATCAGAGGTCGCGATTTTTTTCCTCTTTCTAGGCTTTGAGTCACTAGAATGTAGCTGAGGTGGTATCATTTTTGTGTCACGCAGTAGAGACGCTCCTCCATACACGGGGCCGGGAGCCACCGAGTGAACAGTAGTTACGGATGTCATGTGCTTCATACCAGAGGTTAATGGCAATGAATTATCTCTGACAGGTGTTAACTTCACTGTTTCAGTCATGGTTACTGGTTGGAACTGAACACTAGGAGTAAATGAAGTGGTTTGTGGAGAGGCTAGCCATGGACCAGTGAAGCATGTTTGAGATGGCCAAGGTGAATGACCACTGAAGCTCCCTATAGGTGGAGTTTGAAAAGAATGCAAAGGTGTAGTAGTCTGCTGAAACCCCATCACTTTATGCATTGTGCTAGAAGGCAAATTATCACGCAACGGTGTAGAAATGCTCCAAAGAGGTGATGATAAGGGTATCATAGGACCCGCCATTATTGTAGGAGTATCCTTACTGCTGACTTTACTTACAGGTGTGGCTAGCACTTTACTTGGATGATGTGAACTGTGTTTAACAGCTGAATCAGAGGCCCTGGCACCTGTAATGCTCCATATCAGAATAGCACAATAATAAAAATCTGACCAATGAAGAATCAGAAACATAGAAAAAGAAAATCTAGCAATTTTACCTGACTGTGAAGGCAAAGGCGTTTCAGGGTTACTGGAACTAGACTTTTGGGTCCGAACCCTTTCGACAGCAGTACGCCAAACAGAATCCCAAGTAATCCGTCCTGCATCTACAAAGCCACATGTCAGAAGCAACTAAGAACGTAATCAAAGTTCATGGATTGTATGAGCACCTACCAGACGGCCCAAAGGCTGAAACCATACAGGCCTCATCAGGGGCAGTTCCTTGGCTGCAAAATGAAAATTAACAAATCCATAATCATAAAAAGTAAAATGATACATATAAATAAAGATGAACAAAAGTGGGTTGCCGATAAGTTAAAGCTAGAAGAAGTTATATCACGTTGTATACGTACATTCTTGAGCATTAATACAATGAAGCATATATCATCTTATAGGAATAAAAGATATAAGAGAGAAAGAACTGACATAAGAGATCCATAGACAAATATCTGAGCCCGTAGTTGAACTTGCTGCAAGTCGGTGAAAGGTTGCCGAGACTGTATGTGCCCAAATTGGACATATGGACTACTACCAGGTGCACTCAATGAACTACTAACATTTTTATTATCTATTCCAGCAGAATTCTCTTGGTTAGGGCCCTTTGTTTGAGCTCCCTTTTTGGCAGCCTCCTTAGTCGCTCCTTTGCTTGATGTTCGTCTTCCTTTGCGTTCATGAGTTCCTTTAGAAGTCCCCTGTGAAGACTCTACATCAGTAGTCCGAGCACTCTGACGAGGAGTTTTGGGCGAATGCATTCTTTCCATCTTCCCTTTGCAGGGAGGTATACTCTCATTTGCCACCTAGAACGCGCAATTGAAGATTTAAAAGAAAAGCTAACAAGAACATTGGTGCAATATGAACCTACTGAACTTGGGAATTTAAATACTTAATCTAGCATGGCATAATATTATCTCTTAAATGCCTGACATACTTACAATAGTAGGGGTGGATTTGTCTGCATCGTGAAATGGCGACCAACTTGTTTCTGACTCCCGGGTTGTATCTGGCATCGCGTTCACCTTAAATGTAAAGTTGTTGTCATCTCCTGGTAAATCTTTTCCTTTTACATCCTCAGAGGTGGGTTGGCTACCCTTGATAGCATGTTCTGTTGTCTCAGAACCCTTAGCATCTTCAAGGTCATTAGTTTCCATTCCAGAAGGTTCACTTGAACTAATAATTGTTGGAGATCCACAAGACGTCTTATCAACCTCTGGACACATAAATCGCATTTTAGGAAAGATGCATATATGATTAATAAAAGGCGAATGAGCAGAACAAGAACATTCGTCTGTCGAGACCGTGACCCAATGTTACACAGACTCGGTTAGAAGTATCTACAATGAGGATGTGTCAAGTGTCCTTTTTAATGAAAAGAATCATGTTTTTCGCCTAAAATGATGTGTCCGGATATCATACATATGCCAAAATATCACCTTCAGACTGGGTCGAACTTAGGCAAACGAGGGTAATATGAAAACTCAGAGTAACATAGCAATAAGCACAAAGTACATGTATTACTCTTTCCTTTTCATTTATATCATCAAACTTGGAAGTTTTTTTAAATTAAAGCCCGATTGTAAATGAAGAACTTTCTACAAGCAAAGATTGCAACTTATACCCATAAAACGTATTTCTTATACATTTTGTAAACAAAAATCTGACAGACTAAAAAGTGAGAAAACATTCTGCGAGCAAAGATGCAACTTATACCCATAAGATGTATTCCTTAAAACATATTATAAACAAAAATCTGACAATCTAAAAAAACGATAAGTATCACCAACAAATAAACGAACAAAAAAATATAAAAAACCATACTCCTATAGGAAACTGGGTGGATGTTATCAAATAGTGTGTATAGTACCTGTTTCCATTCCATCAGAGGTTTGACCCTGTAAATTATGAAGACCATCATTACCTTTGATCACTTCCTCTTCACCTACAGACTGAGTTTCCAAGTGAGTAGGGAGTGTTTCGACATTCTCAGGATCCAAATTACCGGGAGAAACAGGGAGTTTTCCATCCTGCTCACTACTTCCACAAATAACCTCTCCAGGTGCAGAAATTTCAGCTTGTGCATGAGGCAAGTTTTCTTCAATCACTTGAGAGGAAACACCAGAGACATCACCGGCCAAATGCACACCAAGACCCTGTTGGGTGAATGCAGAATCATTAACACATCCTTCAACCACTGTAGTTTGGTGGTTTCCAACATCAGAAGATAACAAATCCGGGTTGCTAGATTTACAAATATCAGTATTACTAATCGTATCAGCCCTTTTTGTAGAGTCTTTCTTAGTCTCCACTATTAACAAAGGTGTCTCACACAATGTCCTGCTTGGAGATTGACTAGTCTGCACATCCTCTGACATTGAATTATCCAGTCTGGGAATCACTTGTACAAAAGAATCCCTCTTTCCATCAGGTATTGTACAATGTTCAGCAAAGTGCCTCGGCTCAGCAGAATGCTGGTTGCTACCATCTACAGACCCATCCTGAATCCCATCAAGGGTACTTCCGATATCGCTACTTGTATCCAATGTTTTAGTTTCAAGATCGTCAGTCTGGTGTGAAGCTCTTGACGACGTCTTCTCATCTCCTTCTGGGAATAACAGCTCGCACTCTTTATTACTTGGAATACTACCAGAATCTTCTGGTTTGGGACAGTCAAGGTTTGCCGCAACAGTATCTACACTGTTCTCTACACTGGACTCTAAACAAGGGGTATCACCTATGCTAGAAATATCAACACTACTTTTTCTTGTGCTTCCATCTAAAACCACAGTGTCTTCTATCCCTGTCCGAGTAGAAGCATGACTTTCATGTCCGCTCTCATTGCAGATTATGTGTGAAACATCAGCATTTTTTTGCACTAAGGCTTCAGAGGCACCAAGCACCGCCATTTTGGAGCAATCAATTTTTTTAGGTTCTTGTACATTTTCATCAGCTGGCTCAGTATCATGTTCTCCTTCATATGCTGAAGTGACACTCGTTGCAGACACGGTGCTGTGGGTCAGATTATGAGGATTTTCAAATGATAATCCAGCATTTTCAGAATTTAGTGAGGAGACTTCAACAAGAGGCAATTGCTCATCCAGGGGATTGTTTTGACTAGGATCTTCATGAACTTCATTCTTCGGTCCCATGGTGTCAGGGTTTCTCGTATCTAAGTCAATATCAGATTCTACATGACTTGCTGAACCACTTTGATCCTTACACACACTCGTCCCAAGAATGATGCTTGCAGCAGGCATCATCTCTTCCTGGCCAACAGATTTTAATAGCATTTCGACAGATTCTGAGGATGTTGCCTCAGACCAAACATCATCTCTTCTCGTGTTTGAACATGGATCAGCTGGAGCCGAGTTAAACTCCATTCCATTACTTACTTGGGAGTAATCCTCAATCCACTGATTGTCCTCTTGACTTGGGATGCCCAAAAATACCTCGTTCTCGACTAAGCTATCAAACCTTAAATGACCTTGGAGATTATCGTCAAAGTCAAACTTTGGAAACTCGTACGGTTTTAGCCCAGTAGAATTTCTATTCCTACCTTCACTGGCTAATTGAAGACTATGCCGCGAGATATCATTGTCATCATAATCCATTGGTATTGATCTAGCACAACACAAGCCATAAGTAAATATACAACACCACAGATGATAATAATACAAACGAACAACTATTTCCCTACTTCAATCTTCTACATTTCTAACTCCAAATGTTTCTAGAATATCTGAAACTCTACTTCAATTAATTCAACACCACATAGTTACTCGACTACATCGAATTTCCGACATTTCGTCATTTTCACCGGCTTGAACTAATTAGATGCTTAATTTATACTTATACACAGTAATAACCCTAATTTATACTAAAACTACCAAATTTAAATTTAAAAAAAAAACAGCAAAAATGAAGAACAGCACAACAGTAAAGGTAAAAAGAAGTTACCTCCCTCCATAAGGTGACGAAATCTAGACCGTCAAATATATCGCGTTGACAACGGTCATTTACCTCAACCTACACCAAAAAAAACACCAAAAAAACCCTAATTTTTCAGAAATCACGAAACAAATCAAAAATCAATTAAATTAGAAGTTAATTAAACTTACGTACAACAATCGAAAGAGGAAATAAGAATCTCCGTCGAAGAAATTAAGAAATCGAAGGTTTTGGATTGAGCAAAAGAGAGTGTAGTTGGGAGAGTACGGAGTTTTGATTTTTTGTTCTGTTTGTATTAAAAAAGGGGGGAGAATTAGGAGAGAGAAAGAGAGTGTTGTGAGTGTGTAATACGATACGGTCGAATAAAAGTGGGGGGAGGTTGTACAAAATGTGTGATTTTGAATGTTTGAGACGTAATATCCGTTTTAAATATAAAACGGGTTTAATAGTTAGACCGATACAAAACGTACTCTTTATCATGTTTAAAAATTGAAAAAAACAGTTGTCTTGATTATACTTAAACAGTATGACGATTTTAATCATTTTTGGCAAATAGATCAGGTCGTATCGGGTTCGTATTCGTGTTACATGTAAACGAGCCACAAACCTGACTCAATTAAATATCGTGTGGATCTACTTACATAAATGGTCATAAAGCTTCAATCCAAACCTGTTAATTACGTGTCGGGTTCGTGTCGTTTCATTGTGTGCCAGCTCATGAGGAGATAGAGAGAGACGGCGTGAGAGTGAATAATAGAGTACGATGTTATCTAAGTATTTTTGAAGGAGTTAGTCTCCCTTCAGACAACCATTTTGGTCTGAAATAAAAAAAAAACGGAATTTTGTAATCATTCCACAGTCAAATTGAATCATTTTGGTTTGAAATAATAAAAATCGTGGTTTTTAAGGTGTGTGATAAGGTGTGGGTGTAAAAAAATGGGGTGGTGTGCTTGATCTAACGGTTGGGAGTGGATGATGAAGGGTTGATGTGTTTTGGTGCGTTGGATTGGTGTGTGTGGGGCCGTATAATGTCCGTTTACTTTCAAAGTTGCAGTAAAACTGTTTTAAGACCTCCAATTCGTCTTAAACTTAAAACGGGTTAGATACATCACTTATTTATATAAAAAATAAATAGAGAAATAATAAATTTGTTTTATATACACACAACTATTATGATACTTGACCGGTCTTCAGTTTAAGACGGATGGTGTCATCTTAAATGAAAATTTGTGGTGTACTTATATTTGCGAGTAGACTTGGATATCGGGGTCAATTAGAGCTCTCAAATTTTGACCCACCCCTAAACCCTATCCAATCCGACCCGTCATTTCAGGGTCAAGTTCTAAAAATAATTCATGACATGACTTTTTTCTTAATTATTTTGTGCTTCTTTGTGTGTTAGCATGACGATCAAGTTCTAAAAATAATTATTTTCTTAATTATTTTGTGCTCTTAAAATAATTCATGACATGACTTTTTTCTTAAAAATAGTAAAAAATAAAAGTAGTTAGAAACTAAATTTGATCCATATTTTGATCCCAACCCGATAAGTATTCGACTTTTCCCCTATTTTAACCCCACCCGTTTAACAGATCCCAGGTCAATCGATCTAGTTCGAGCCATAATTTGGGCCAGATTATTAATGGTTTGTAATGATGTTATACTCGGGTATATTCTATTTAGATTACTTACTTATAAGTAACGATAAGTTTGTAACAATAAATTTTATCGACCCGTAATGTTTGTGTTTATWGAGTGTCATTGCCTCATTGGTGAGTAGAGTGGGGCGAGCATGAGATACGTTGATTTGATCAGTAAAATCGGGTTGGGCCATTAGRTATAGCCCAAATTAAAGTCCATATAGTTTGCATATTGTATTTATTTGGAGAGCCCATTAATAAATGAAGAGTAAATATTTCATTTATACCAAATATTTATTTATTTTTTATATTTTTTGTAAAAAATATTTTAATTAAAGTTAAATTAATATTAAAGACGAACAAACTAATAAAAAATATTTAACCATAAATAATAGGGACGGAAATACATGATATAATAAAATAAATGAATATGTTAATAGTTAACATATTAACATATCAACATACAACAAATAATTAATTAAAGTACGAAAATAAAAATTCCTAGCCAACATTAATTAAACAAATTAAGAATTAATTAGTAGCTAATTAAACTAAACTTAGCTTTTGTTAGAAGCAACTACAATTAGCAACTAAACTAATGTTGTTAATTAGATGTAATTGCATTGCATTATAATCTAAATCATGAATATAAATGAACATGGTTAATGAATTAGGTCATTTAAATTCTTTAAAATTGTAGGGTTTCCTACAAAATCCAAATGTTTTTCCAATATGGGTAAAAAATCCATTGGAAACAAACATTTCTCCTTTGTATATAGCTTTTCTTGAACTACGAGTGATCCCAAAATCGGTAGGTTGTTCAAGTTCGCCTCCTTAATACTTTCCTGCAAGTTATAAATCCAATTTTGTCAACTACATGTTCCGAGAAAAAAATACATATCATCGATAATTGCAACAAAAATAACTTATTTATAGTTAATAAATATAAATATGTACGGAGTGATATAAGTTTCTCGTCTTCTGAATTTTGCCACAAATATTGAATTTTATGAGAATTTTGTAAATATACGAAAAACTTTTTTTAATTTTTAATTTTTTAATTTTGTATATACGTAAATTCTCGGATTCTTATAGTTGGAATTTTTTTGGTAACAACTTTGCCTATCATTAGGCCTACAAATAAGGGTTCAATAACTACCCTTTCCAAACAAATACTTCCCATTTCAACTTTAGCAATCTTCGATATGAAACAAATACTTATTAAAATCGACTCATATGGAACTTTTACAAATGTTATGTTCTTATCGAGATCATGCAAGTTTTAAACTGGTCAATTAACACCCGACTCAAATTCAATTAAACAAACTCAAACCAAATAAAGTATATATTCTTCGAGGACTCATTATTCATTAACCCGACTCAATAATCACCCCTAATAATACACAAAATTATGAAAGATTAATTAGTTAGAGTAATTAAAAAATTACCTCAGGTAAATTTTGTATGGTATTAAGTAAACCTAATTGAGCTTGTAAAAACTTAACATACTTATTAAAATCGACTCGTATGAAACTTTTACAAATAACCATCTTAATAATTATCAACATAGGTTATGTTCTTATTATCGAGAACATGCAAGTTTTAAACTGGTCAATTAACACCCGACTCAAACTCAATTAAACAAACTCAAACCAAATAAAGTATATATATTCTTCGAGGACTCATTATTCATTAACCCGACTGAATAATCACCCCTAATAATACACAAAATTACGAAAGATTAATTAATTAGAGTAATTAAGAAATTACCTCAGGTAAATTTTGTATGGTATTAAGTAAACCTAATTGAGCTTGTAAAAATTTAACATACTTAGCCGCAGCTTGAAACATTTCAGCAGTATTCATCTTTGTACCACCTGGTACTAACTTCCCTAATTCCTGTGTTTTCTCAGTTATCCTCCTCCTCCGTTCCCTCGCCGCCTTACTCTGGGCCGACACCTCCTTCACCTTCCCACCACCACCCCATACACCCTCAACACCGACACCAACATCGAGACCAAAATAATTTTCGGGATAGGAGATTTTGTGTTTCTTAGGAAAAGGGAGGAGTTGACCTGAAAAGTCTTGGACAAAAGGGTAGGGTTCTTCTGTAGGAAGGTACATTGGAGGAGGGTAATTATCATTAGGGATAATTAACTCGTCGAAATGAAGATTAGGAGGAGGTAAAGGTAAAAGGTAATCATCAAGATTAAGAAGAGGAGGAGAAGAAGGAGGAGGGATGGGAAGAGGTGGTGGAGGGTTGAAATCGACGACATTAAAGTCGAAAAGCGAAGGAGGAAGAGGATCAAAACAAAGAAGCTCAGCTTCAGATGGAAAATAACTATAATTACCGTCATCATGATCAGTAAAAGGGTTAATAATGAGGTTAGAGTAATCTAGTAATGTCATTGTGTTAGGGTAATTGAGGTAAGTATGTAAAATTAGTGAATAAGCTGAGGAAAAAGAGGAGGAAATTAATGGGGGTAAATTTAAGGGAGGGGGTAAATAAAGGTAATTAATTAGTTGGTTAATTAGAGAGAGATTAGACTTAAGAAAGACTAAGAAGGAAAAAAAAAATAACTGCTTAAAATTAACTGTCAGTGTTTAAATAGAGTAATTAGTGGGGAGATTAGTAACTGTCTTTGAGGTTTTTTTGTTGGTATCCGAGGTTGTTTTTTTGGAAATTAGGGTTTTAGATCGGGTAGGACTATAAGGTTGATAGAGTAATTTCTCGGGAGTTTTAATTAATTATATTTTCAATGATTGAATTCGAGATATGTAATTTAGTTTGAATAAATGTTTTGATAATTGAGCTAAATGCTCATGGTGTTTATAGCTAGTCTCTCGTGAAGCCGATTTATATTATTATCGGATAATAAAAAGAATTTACAACAATGAAAAAAATGATTATTTTAGTTCAACTGAAAATAGAAAAATAAAATAAAATGAAATTTATTTCTTGGTTTGGTCTATTTAAAAAATAAATAAAAAAATAAAAAATAAAATAAAAAATAAGAACTTGATGATTGTGTAGATTTGGTCTATTTATTTCTTGGTTTTCATGGATTGATTCAAAGGTGTCAATTTTTATTTTTTTGTTTTCCTTAAAACATCAAATGTAGGTTAGTAATTAAAAGATCTATTGTATAATTATCTTATAGTATACGAAAATTTATAACGACATGCTATATTTCTATGAGATTTTGTCAATCACATGCGGTTTTAATTCGAACATTTTAAGTAAAATCACATGTAATTATTCAAGGTGAATTTACGCAATAGTAAAAATGTTACCTTAATTATGCGTATTTGTTTGCCTATTCCTTTCTGAGGTATTTCAGTGAGCAATTGGATCTTCCATACTCAATTTGATCCATTGTCGACAAGTACTCCGTATTTGTTAGACGACCCAATTCTACTCCAAAAAATTTCTACATTTTGACACATGAATTGATCGAGCATTATATATTTTATTCTATTTACCAATTATTAATTAATACTAATAACATTTTGCTAAGAAAAATAATTCTTAGTCAAAGCTTCACAAGTTCTCAACAGAATTTCAATCCCTTCCTATTTTCTCTCTTCACCTTTCATTATATTCCCCTCCTTCCCACCAGCTGAATTGGTCTTCCTTGATCCCTAACCGCCAATGTTACGAGTCGGTCTTGTGTAAAACAATTTCGATAAAAACACTCATTATAAAATTCATATATATACCCTTATTACTAAAACAACAGTGGTTAAAAAGGAAGTTATATATGAACTTGGTAGGATAATTTAGTATAAATAAAACCGTTTTACATAAGAATTTGAATTTCATGCTCGGCTTTTCCGGGATTAAGGTAGTGTTAGTTGTATAATCAGTACTTTAGATGAGCTAATAAGTAGAAATGTACTATACAAACGATAGCAATATACTGTATCACTGTTTTGTACAACCAAATACTACAGAATCATACAACAATCTAACAACATTTTCAGAGCAGTGAGGCAACCATTCAGTGATTTGGGACGCTTTCTTTCCGTTGTTACTGTCAAAAGTACCCATTTTTCCGGCTGTTTGGTAGCATTCTTGTAAATAAGAGCAGGACACCGTGCTATTAACGGGAGCCGCTTTCTAGACTGCATATGTAGATGTATAAAAAAAGAGAGTTGTAGACCTAATACCTAAGCGCATCTTAAACAACAGTATAAGAAGAAGCCAGTATCCGAGAGGCATTCATTCCTGGACCTGCAACTCTGCAAGTCTCATATTCACAGTAGGGGTCAAATAGGCTTTTATTTGCAGTAGTAGCATCAACCGTAGTATAGAGGCGAGGCCCTCTTAGGGATTGTCATTCGTTTACCTTTGTTTAGATATAAGATGCTTTAAAATGATGCCCTGGCTATGTCCACAAATCATTCGTTTACCTTTGTTTAGAAAGCAAAGGTAATCAAGTAAGTGGGACGAAGGCAATACTGGCTAAGGCCTAGATATGAAGTGGCATAATATGACCCAACGTCTGTTATCTTACCTGTGGTAAATTATGTTTGCGCTCGACAAAAGACAGAATCCYAACCCCTGGCAATTCACCATTCCTGTCAGAATCACTGAAGAGGAAATAATGGAGCATAGTATACTTTGCATTGATCATACAAAATCAACTTTGCAWACACAGCTAATTTAGAGATCAGACAGCATTCAGGCCGCAAACCACCCAACAATCTCCCTTGCTGAATTTACAGATCAGACAGTGGCATACTACCAGACTGATGAGTTACAAAATACACAGGAGAAAACACTCAAAACTTAAAATCAACATTGCCTGCCAATCACAAGTCACAAGCACGATTTTCACCTCCGTCTTAACCATTAGGCTAGGACATGTTCGGTTTAAACTCTTCACAGCGAAATTTTCAACAGTACAAAACCAAACTTGTCAGTAAACATATTATAGTCGAACACATAAACACATTTCAACAACAATAAAATATTCAATTACAGCCTATTTCAACAGAACAAACAAATAAGTGATCTATACTTGTTTACTAATTAAAATATGAAGCCTTTCACAACAACCCAATAAACTACTCCCGTATCAATCATTCGTTTACCTTTGATTAAAATACCCGTCACAAAGAATAAAAAAAGGTAAACAAATGATCAGAGTATACAATAAAAACTGATAATAATGCAATGTTGTCACCTTCTTGACCTTCTATGTTGCTTCTTTTCATCAAGATTTCTCTTTTCAACCAAAATTAAACGAATAGAATAATATTTTAATTTAAATTAAATAAATAATAGGGACGGACAGAATAATAAAAATAATTAACCATAACTAATAAGGACGGAAATACACGATTCAATAAAATAAATCAATGAATATGTTAATAGTTAACATATTAACATATCAACGTACAACAAATAATTAAAGTACGAAAATTAAGAATTAGCTAGTTAGAAGCGACTACAATTAGCAACTAAACTAGATGTAATTGCATTGCATTCTAATCTAAATCATGAAGATAAATGAACACGGTTAATTAATGAATTAGGTCATTTATATCCTTTGAAATTGTAGGGTTTCCTTCAAAATCCAAATGTTTTTCCAATATGGGTAAAAAATCCATTGGAAACAAACATTTCTCCTTTGTATATAGCTTTTCTTGAACTACAAGTGATCCCAAAATCGGAAGGTTGTTCAGATTCGCCTCCTTAATACTGTCCTGCAAGTTATAAATCCAATTTTGTCAACCAAATGTTTCGAGAAAAAAAAAATACATATAAAATTACGAAAGATAAATTAATTAGAGCAATTAAGAATTACCTGAGGTAAATTTTGTAGGGTATTAAGTAAACCTAATTGAGCTTGCAAAAACTTAACATACTTAGCCGCGGCTTGAAACATTTCAGCAGTATTCATCTTAATCCCACCTGGTACTAACTTCCCTAATTCTTGTGTTTTCTCAGTTATCCTCCTTCTCCGTTCCCTCGCCGCCTTACTCTGCGGCGACACCTCCTTCNAGGTGGAAGAGGATCAAAACAAAGAAGCTCAGCTTCAGATGGAAAATAACCATAACCTTCATTATCATCCTCAGTAAAAGGGTTAATAATGAGGTTACAGTTACAGTAATTTAGTAATGTCATTGTGTTAGGTTAAATGAATAAGCTGAGGAAAAAGGGGAGGAAGTTAATGTGGTGGTAAATAAAGGTAAAATTAGTTGGTTAATTAGAGAGAGATTAGACTGAATAAAGACCAAGAAGGAAAAATAATTAACTGCTTAAAATTAACTGCTAGTGTTTAAATAGAGTAATTAGGGGGAGATTAGTAACTGTTTAACTGTTTTTGAGGTTTTTTTGTTGGTATCCGAGGGAGGGTTTCTTTGGAAATTAGGGTTTTATGTATTTTTATTAAGGAATAATTACAAATGGTATCCGAGGTTCTCTTCGAAAATCTTACTTATATTAATACAAGAATATTTCTTATTATCTTATGAATACACGTCATCTAATCCCATTGTTGAAAACATCAATTGAACTACTCTATGAAGGATGGAGTATCACACGATATTATATAATGACATCACCATCTTTATTTGTTAGGTTTGACATAAAAAAGACAATTTACTTGATTCTTCATTTTTGCAATTTACAATTCTTAATTTTACAACATACAATTTCATTTATTATCAACATTTTATATGTATTTTATGCACAAAAAAATATTTTATATGTATTTAAATTTTTAAGAGTTGTCCAAATTTTAATAAAATTCAACTTGTGTTTATTTTCACCATAGTCTAAACATCTATTTATACTCCCTACATTTAACTTCGATTTACCTATTTATTTTTTGTTTGTAAGTCAATGCACTTTTTACACTAGATCTTTCAGTACATACATAAAAGTTCGTTATTGTTTATATACTCATTAAGACGAATTAAACAAACACATAATTATATTATCTTTTATAATCTGGAAATAAATACTGAAGATTCTTTTTTACTTATAAATAATATTAAAAATAAATAACTAAAGTTGATAGGAGGAAATATCTAATTAAGTTGACATAAATTCTCATTTTGTGACGGACAATATCCGTCGTAAGCTTGTAACGGGTCAAATAAAACTCACATGGGAAGATAAAAACAAGCTTTTGTGATTACCTAGGCACTCTTAGTTTTGTTTTATCTACCATGTGGGTGATATTTGACTTGTCGAAAATTTATTGTTAAGTTAACCTCTTTCACCAAAAAAAATAAAAAAAAAAAATTAGGTAGGCTTAGAGTCCTTGGTGAATGTTGTAGCAATGCACCAAAACTTTGTGCTTATCTCTTCTACCCCTTTGTTATCGGGCTTGAAACGCGGTAGTATGACGGTGAAAGAGGACTAACTGGTTTGGGTTTGACTACGAGAATTTTAGAATTAATTTTGGAAACCCGTTAATGAATGTTGTATGCAATACAAAAAAAAAATAGTTTTAGACCCGTGCATTTACTTTCAAAATTTTAATATATAAATTGTTACACAATTCTAATATTTTTTTCATATGTCTAGTGGACTATGAACTAATTTAAATAAAGCGCAAATATGAGTGTAAAATGTGTTTTTAAAAGGTGTATATATACAATAATAASATGATTTAGTATTATACTTAGACCAATATAAAAAAAGTAAAAAAAATATTCTACACGTAATAGGAGTGAAAATAACACAATATCACGTGTTAATTAATATGAACTTTGATATAGTGAAAGGTTTTCAAATTTACTCATTTTATCTCATGTTTATCTTCCTCTTTTTCTATCAAATTTATCCCAATTTAATTATTCATTTTTCCAAATTTTGTTGATTTTCGATAATTAAGTAAGACTGTAAGAGTACCTTCATCACAATAACATTTGACCATTTCGCCTTTTCGGCCCTTCCCTTTAATTCAAGTGCTATAATTATTATTTTACTTTTTTT
>VHZZ01000004.1:788976-801925 GCA_009801015.1 Silene noctiflora
CCGTGTACACCTTCAGCTGCGCGTCAAAATTGAGTTCATTTTGTACTGAACTACATATACCGACAAAAGTTTAAGACAGGGCGCTGTTTCAGAAAGGAAACTTACCACAGGATCAGAAAACGCTCCAGTGCACAATGCAAAGCAAACAGCAGACTGCGAATTAGGAAGACCGAGTTTTAAACTGATGAGTTGCTTCTCTTCTGCAGATTTCTTCCTGAATGCAGTTGATAGTATGGTTTCAAGCCACTGTATTTACAGCCAAAAGGACAATTAGTTACGTTCGTGTTCAGTCTTTTATTTAACTCGAGAACATCAACAGCCAGTCCGTTATCTTGGAGCAAGAAATTGCTCAGGACTGTCGGTCATAGAGACAGGTGAAATAGAAGAAATCTGTTAGTCAAGGATGAAAGTTAGAAGCGATTACCCCTCCAACTCGTGTAGTATGAAAGCAGAATATTGAATGCTCTAAGGCATTTGCACTTATGACCAGACCCCCTATGTTGTAGGCTGCCTGCACTAACCAGAAAAACCTGTCAATTCACCGTCTAAAATGTAATGCCAGAAATCAGATTTGATACACTTATGATTAAGCAATTACGCCAAAAATCAGACTCGTTTACTCAGCAGTTCATAACTTCATAAAAGTGCAGTACCTTATGAAATAGAGCTACTCTTCTCAGCGAGCTATGCGGAATTCCATATGCTAAATACGCCTGCAGAAGACAAGAAACCAAAAAGTTCCGAGTTCAGGGAAAACAAAGTCGAACACAAATTTAAGGACAGTCACATTGATTGAATTATGATCCATACATGCATTATGAGAGAATTATACACATTGATCCAGAATGCAATTTGCGCTTTGGCCTCCATTTGACTCACATCCACTTTTTCTAGTTGCTCGACGAGGGCTCTGAAATACACATCAGATTAAATTCAAGGAAACCTTGTGCAGCACAACATTCACAGATTTACTGCTAAAATGAGAAATAATAGAACAAACCTGTAGTTGTTGATTGCATAAGAAGCTTGAGAATATTGGTTCTTGTCAGTTGGCATCGACGATATCTCTACCATAGACTTGGAAGTATGATTCTCTAGGCTGCGACTCTGAGGACTGAGGAGGTAAATTAGCACATGACTTTGAAGGTGGTTTAACTTCTGGCTTTGTCGATACTATGCCACAAAGCCAGCAGTAGACTGCAGCCRTAGACCTAACCATTTCCTCGGACAATTTGCTGGGACATTGATGTAGATGATCTTTTAATGTCCGCGCACCAGGAGGTTTGTCTCTGAAAGGAGATTTTCCATCAACCTGAACATTCCCATAACCAAATTCTTTTAAATCGATAATAACCACACGACTTTACGATTCCTAGAATTAAATGCTTGATATTTGATAAATTACCCTGATGACAGCGGAAGAAGACTTCTTGTAATGGATACTGGTCTTTCCTGTGCTAGGTGAGGCACTTCTGATCCTACTGTCTCTATTGTCAGAAGCGCTTTTTAAAGAGAAAGCTCGAAAGGGGAAGTTGTTGGAGGAGCAAAATGCACTCGAGATGATGCTTGGGTGTTTTCTTAATTTGGGTTTAGCATGAGCAGGAGAAGTCATGCCAGAGCTTTGCTCAGAAGGCGGTCTACTGAGTACTGACACTCTTTTCGAATATGCTCCTGTAAAGGGTAAGAACACGCTGCTCTCGGTTRGCAACCTCTTCTTCAAGTAACTCAATCTCGCTAATCAACTCTTTCGTCTGTCATTAACAAAAGAAATTCTAAGTTAATTATAAACATGCACAATCGATGTCTGCAACTATCAGAATATCCACAATGCTCGAAGGTCCTGTAAAGTTTGGAATACAAGGGTTCAGCAGTTAACCAAACAGTCGATGATTTCTTACCTGCGAAGCAAAATGCCTATGACCTGGTGATAATGTACTAGAAGTCCGACCAATTGCTTTCTCAAGCATCGTTCGCATTGATTTTTCCTGTTGAAGCCGCATTTGAAGGAGTTGTATCTGTAATACAAATAAAATTGCATTAGACACAAGATAAATGCCAGAGCAGAAATAAATATGCATCAACGATTCAAAGCCTATCTCCGTCCTGTTTGCACATTCCAACGAATAAAATATTTTCATAGTTAACCCAACCCCGTGTTTCATCATGTTGTTTTAACAATGTTGTATTGTCTCATGACTCTTAAGGATGAGGAAGCTAATCTATCAGAATGTTATGTTTACTGCTGGCGGAAAAAAATAATTCAATTATTAGGAATGCACAAGTACAACGCCCGAATAGCAGGAACATGACTTACATCCTTTTCCAAGGAGGCGCGCTGATTTGATGAGCTTGTACTTGAATCGATGGATTGTCCATGAGAGGTTCTTGTAGAAATTGGCGAGTCCTATAGTAACAGGAATTCAAGCATTGTATAAATTGATTTGGAAAAACTTACATTCATAAGTACTCCCTCTGTCCAAATCATTTGTTTACCTTTGTTTAAAAAGCAAAGGTAATCAAGTATCTGGGACGAAGGCAATACTGGCTAAGGCCTAGATTTGAAGTTGCATAAAATGAACCAATGTCTGTTAGCTAACCTGCGGTAAATTATGTTTGCGCTCGACAAAAGACAGAATCCCAACCCCTGGCAATTCACCATTCCTGTCAGAAGCACTGAAGAGGAAATAATGGGCGCGTTTAGTAAGCGAAAAACTCAAATGAACATAGTATACTTTGCATTGATCATACAAAATCAACTTTACACAGCTAATTTACAGATCAGACAGCATTCAGGCTGCAAACTACCCAACAATCTCCCTTGCTGAATTTACAGATCAGACAGTGGCATACTACTAGACTGATGAGTTACAAAATACACAGGAGAAAACACTCAAACCTAGAATCAACATTGCCAATCACAAGTAACAAGCATGATTTTCACCTCCGTCTTAACCATTAGGCTAGGACATCTTCGGTTTAAATCTTCACAGCGAAATTTTCATCAGTACAGAACATTTTAACATCTCCAAAACCAAACTTGTCAGTAAACATATTATAGTTGAACACATAAACACATTCCAACAACAATAAAATATTCAATTACAGCCTATTTCAACAAAACAAACAAATAAGTGATCTTAAGTTGTTTACTAATTAAAATCTGAAGCCTTTCACAACAACCCAATAAAATACCCGTCACAAAGAATAAAAAAAGGTAAACAGATGATCAGAGTATACAATAAAAACTGATAATAATGCAAATGTTGTCACCTTCTTGACCTTCTATGTTGCTTCTTTTCATCAAGATTTCTGTTTTCAACCAAATTTTCATCTCCAACTACTTTCAAACTCCCCATTGAAACATAAAAAAAAAGATCAAAACTTTATAATTTTAATGACTTTTTAAAAGTAACTATTCATCTGGTTTTTCTTTAAAAATATAAACCCAATTTAACTAAGTTATTTTATAAGCATATATATAAATGTATAAAACCATGCTCAAGGCTTTTCATCCAACTAACAATCTAAAGTAGCAGTAAGAGAATTAAATGCAATAGGACATGTAACAAGGACAAGACATTCAGTTACTTGATTTAAAAGATGTTTCTTACAATCAACAAATATAAATACGACCCACCGTCTTAAGCTTACAACATAGTCAGTGTCACTAATCATGAAATATGTCTTCTTGAATCCTAATAATCTAAAATGTCATTATAGATTTTGCCATATGCAAACATGAAAGATGTCTTTAAGCTTAAAACGGACTTAAAATGAAATTTCAGATATAAAATGCTAAATAAGTTAAGCTAAGAAGATGTTCTCTACTTAACATTCAATGAACCATATAAAAGCATGAAAGATGTCGTCTTTAATCTTAAGACGGTCTTAAATGAAATTACGGGTATGAACATTTTTTAATGATTGATAGATGGATTGAAACAAGAAATAAAACCCTAAAAACGTCTTAAGCTTACAACATAGTCATTACTACAGTAGCATTCAGCGAACCATATAAAAGCATGAAAGATATCGTCTTTAAACTTAAGAGTTAAGACGATCTTAAATAAGATATCGATTATAAATAATTCTTAATGATTGATAGAGGGATTTAAACAAGAATTAAAACCCACTAAAAAAGTGGGACAAAGATGCTAAAAATTGCTAAAGAATCAAAACAAACAAATCAAAATAATGCAGAGATTGAATTGAATGTGATCAGGTAAATGACGCTGAAAGCATTGAATGCTGGCATGAAGAGTAGGGCATTAACTTCCACCTGCGAAACTGCTGCGGTCTTCTTTTTTGCCTTCTTCAATTGGTAATTCACTAGATTATGTCTCTGATGATTGATTTTTTCCGAGTCAAGATCCTCTCCATTTCCCGCTTCATTTCCCGTTCTCGTTGCCTAATTCAAGGTCGAGATTTAATTTTAGGCAAATCTATCCCTTCTTCATTAATCCTTTATATTATCTAATTTATTCCGAACCGTTAATTTAGAAATAGGGAGAATTTTAGTTCGATTAGTTTTTCCTTGGCTAGATGAATTAGTGACTCGGTTGTGGTTTTGACTACGACGGCCTCATACGAATAGCACTTGACGTCGCAAGCTTGCAACGAATATGTCAATCACAAATGAGAATACGGATAGTGACCGTCTTAAATGAGAATTTGTGTTCTGGATCTGCCCCACTATGATTATATTGATATTATTATCTTTAGTTGGTACAAAACAATTTTAGAAAAAAATTTCGAAAATTAATTAAATAATTAATTTAATTTTAGTCTATAGATAAGCATTAGAGCCTAATTACAATTATAAAACTACATAAAATAAATGATGATCTCACGAATATTACAAAGGGATAAACATTATCAAAATATACAATTATACATACACCAAGTCCACATACATCATAGCAGAGTTAGTGATAGACCGAGATAAATTTTCGGATGGTTTGACTCGGTTGGTTAAAATATATACGATGAGTTAGGCATCGTTTTTTCCAACTTAATTTCAACTCACATTCAACTCATTTCAGTTCAGCTCAATTCAACTTAATTCGGCTCAACTTATTTCAACTCTATTTTATTTATATTTATCACAACAAAATTTCGATTTAGTTCAGCTCAGTTTAGCTTCATTCAACCTTAAAAAACAGAGCCTAGTGACTTTTAGTTTCATGTTCAAATTACAATTAGGACAGTTTTACCGTAAATAATATTATGTCGTACCTATTACCCTAGTAAAACATATCTGTTGCGCGTTCTTATACTAAAGACACATACATGAATTTTTTCGACACTCCCATGAATATATTTACTTAAGCTGGCAAATCTAGGAAGGGGTTAGTAGAGGCGGTCGCTCCCGCTGAACAATTAGAAATTGAAACTCTTAGTTGAAATAATTTCCGATTCTTTTTTTGTTTACACTATTACATTAGTAGTTTCACTCTCGCTAAAATTTCGTCACTAATTACTCTGTCGCAATTTTTGAAATTCATATATAGGTTAGACACCTACGGTCTCTTCTTACCGTCTCTCTCGCTCCACCACTGAATTAAGAACATAATAGTGTAATTAACTAATTATGCACTTGATAATGCGCTCTTAATCAAATAGATGGACGGTTAGGACGGCTAATGATTAATCAGCCAGGTCATTAAAGTGGGTCCAATGGACGGTTCAACCAATCACTATAGCTCAAAAATGTGATATATAAACGGTTCAATTTTAGGTATTAGAACATCAACAATTTTATCTAATTTTTGGTATTTTTACTTGATTATTTACAAAAATTAATTAATTTTGTTTTAAGTAATAATTAAGAAAAAAAAAAATGGTGAAATTGGCTTTTGGAAGTTTTGGTGATTCATTTAGTGCTGCTTCATTAAGGGCATATTTGGCTGAATTTATTGCAACCCTTCTATTTGTTTTTGCTGGAGTCGGATCTGCTGTCGCATTCAGTAAGTTTAGCGGTTTAATTAAGGGTTAATTATCGTAATAGATTAACTTAAATATCGCCTATCTTTCTACTAACTAGAAAATAATTAAGAAGATTCTAAAAAAACAACAATCGACACGTATTCTGAATCATATCATACTCGACTCGAACCCGACTCAAACTTAAATGGGTGTGTAATTTTTGTAGGCAAGTTGACAGATGATGGAGCATTAGACCCAGCAGGGTTAGTAGCAGTGGCAGTGGCTCATGCATTTGCACTATTTGTTGGAGTATCAATAGCTGCAAATATCTCAGGTGGACACTTGAATCCAGCTGTCACCTTTGGATTGGCTGTTGGTGGCCACATCACCCTCATCACTGGTTTCTTTTACTGGGTTGCCCAAGTACTTGGATCTATTGTTGCTTGCTTTCTTCTTCAATTTGTCACCAATGGCAAGGTAATAAACCCTTGTTCCTTATTAGTTAATTAATTACCCTCTCCCCGTTCGGTCCAAATCACTGTATTTGATCGAATACGTGAGGGAGAATTTGAGTAATATAGTGAATTGGATTCAACGGATGGAGTACAAGAGTAGTATTTAAATTCCAAATTTAATTTGTGTAACTTATCAATAATTTCGACAAATATGGCTTGAAATAAAATTAGGATGGATAAGAGTAATTTGGTTATTCAATACTAATCATAATCAATCTTGTGTAAATTATTAGATAACATAGCTAAAAAAAGTGCAAATGTCAACTTAGTTGGTAAAGACGTGGGGTGTAATGCTTATGACCTGAGTACAAAACTCGTCAGCGTTATATTCGCCCATGGCTTACACAAAAGCTAAGAAAGTCGCTATGATTATTTTATTTTTTAGTTTATTATTTAAATTGACATCTTATTAATATTTAATATTTCACTCCATTTTTTTATATAAAAAATAAATTGAAATGGAAAAATAATCAAAGAGAATTGAGTAAAGTTATGAAATGTGTATTTTTATGAAAATACTTTTTTTACCATAAATTTACGGATTTCATTTTATAATTTTTTGTAATTTTGTAATGAACTTTTTTTGTTACGAACATAATAGTAAGTATGTGTTAATTTATTTTCTAAAGTAATCATTACTTGCGAAAAATTTAGCAACATATAGTCTATAGTTTAATACCAATTTTATTTTATTATAATGGAAAAAATCAAAATTTTATTTTATTATAATGAAAAAATTCATAATTTTGAACTTAATTAAAAGATTAGAGTATAATTATAATTATAATTATAATTAGATTATATTTTATGAAAAAAAAAAATAGTTTATTAAAAGAAAATTTTAATTGTTTCTCTATTGAGTTGGATACAGTTTTGGATGGAAAACTAAGAGAATTTTTATTCTGATCATAACAAACACTCATATAAAACCGTTACTTTCGGTTATATTGATTGTTTCTATATTTATCTCGATGACTAATTATATTCATATACAACGGTTTTACACAATACAGAGCATCCCGGCCCATGGAGTTGCATCAGGAATGAATGCATTAGAAGGAATTGTAATGGAAATTGTCATCACATTTGCATTAGTTTACACAGTCTATGCCACAGCAGCTGACCCAAAGAAAGGTCAATTGGGTATCATTGCTCCAATTGCTATTGGATTCATTGTTGGGGCCAACATCTTAGCTGCAGGCCCATTTAGCGGCGGATCGATGAACCCGGCTCGCTCGTTCGGTCCGGCTATCGTAAGTGGGGACTTGGCCCAAAGCTGGATTTACTGGGTCGGTCCGCTTATCGGTGGTGGGCTTGCTGGACTTGTGTATGGTGATATCTTTATTGGGTCACATGGCCCAGTTCCAACTTCTGAAGCCTATCCCTAAGGCCCAAGCCCAAAGGTGTTCTTTTTAAATTTGGAATTTTATGGGAATTTATGAATTGTAAATGGTTTTAATTTAATGTTTTTAAGTTATGCATGGTGTGAGTGAGTTTGAGAAGTAATGTATAAAATAAAATATATTGTGAGTTTGCTTAAATTGCTTGTTGTTTAATGTAATATCGTATTGATTCTCGAGGTTTAAATCTGTATGCTACAAAGTCGGGTGAAGTTTTATATGTTCGGTGGCCAGGGCAATATTTCTCTCTTGGCAATATAAATCAATACAAGTTTTAGACAAAAAAGTTCCTACATAATCAAGAAATGTTCGATTAATACGAATAGTTTAAAACGAACTTATATAGATCTTAAATAAGAATCTGTGTCAAGGCAAAAAGCCGTAACTCATGCTTAATATCGATATGCCAAAGAAAATGGAGGGTACGTAAAAAGATGGCCAATCATTTTTTGTTGACTTTAAAATGTAGTGGGAAGATTGATATTTTTACAAGCTTAAAAAGTTAATTGATTTTTAACCAAATAAAGAGAAAAAGCCTAAAGTTAATTGATATGCAATCTTTTACTTTTAACTTTCGAGGACTTTTACGAGTGGAAATGAAAAATAAAGTTGCTTTTGATTTGAAGCAATATTAATGTTCGTTACAGTATAAGACGATCACATTCTATTATTTAAATTTGTTGTAGGAAAATAAGAATATACCGAGTATTTTATGTAAAAATGATTACAAAATTCAATATTTGTGGATTCCAATATATATACCTAATTATTAGGCACTTTAAACTCATTCGTTGTTTTCACGGTTCCTCTTACAAAATTAGAGAAACATTTCAAAAATATATATTAACAGGAGTACACGACAGATCTTGAATTCAAAGTATGAGGGTTAAAATTTACTACTCGCACATTATAATTTATAAACCTAATAACTGTTGTATTAGCAATGAAATAATATAACATCTCTATATTATAAAAGTTATAGCATTTAGATTGATTTGATTGGTTCCTAATTTATAAGAATGCAAATATTAATTTGTTTTTTCTTTTATGGTGGGGACCTCTACATTCCTTATTGATTTAATTAATCTCTCTCATGATAATTACTCCTCATTAATTGAGTCTAAATTTAATAAAAACTATATACAAGTAAAATATTTTTATGAACAAGTAATTAAACCACGTTCTATCATAACATTTTAATTATACAAAACACTAGATCTAATGAAGGTGAATATTTTGTAAAATTCAATACTATATTTACGTATGACATATATGGTGTCATGTATATTAACAAGAGAAAGTAAACTAAAAAAAATGATATAATTGAAGAAAAAACATCCAAAAGTTCTATTGGCTCCTTATTTTAGGGGTGAAAAATTAATTTTCTCCTCGGAGACTACCCATGAACTTGACAACAATTAATTAAATTTTCCAGCAACTTTTCTACTTCAAATATTGGGGTAATTTATTTAATTCATTATTACTACATTTCAATTTAATTCAATGTCGGTGCAATTCTCCAATTAAATTTCAGTTCATATATTTTTTTTATTTAATTGCTGATAAAATGAATATTATGTCTAGTTATATCCATATAAGCTCAGCATATCATAATTTTAAAACCGACCCGTGCAAAATTTGCACGGGAGTAAAACTAGTAGATAATAAAACCGAAAATTTTTCGTTGTTGGGGAGGGTGACTGTCTTTACTCTCTACCCACCTCCTTAACTCTAGCCAGGGGCGGACCCAACGAGGGGCCCGGGGGCAGGTGCTCCCCATAAAGTTTTAGAAATAAATTTTTGTAAGTATCTAATATAGACACAAAGTTAGCATGAGCATAGTTGGATTGATTTGCTAAATTTTAAACCATTGAACCACTTACAAATTTACAATTGTTATTATGGTAAGTACTAAAGTGTATTATATTTTACATAAAAAAGATATTATTTTCACATATATTTAAAATTTAAAGTATTTTAGAGAAAATATTATTTTTCGAAAAAAATATATCAATAGAACCAATTATTTCTTCATTTTTTACTTATATAATAACTAATTTAAGAAAAAAAAACTTTAAAATATAAAAATGTTGTCTTAAATGCGCGTAAATAACACGTCAAAAAATTTCGGTGACCCCCGACGCTAAACTCCTAGGTCTGTCACTGACTCTAGCTAACCTAGTTTAAAAAAGAAAAAAGACAAAAACAAACCATGATAACCAAACCAAAAAAACCGTACATTTTTTAGGTTCGTTCTTTTGCAACTTGTAGCCATGTAAGCAATCTGAAATCTGAACAAGAGTAATTTAGTCGACCTGGTGGCACGTGAGTTCCAGCCTAAGCAGCATGATGTTAGTTAGTCTTTTAGTTTGAGTGCACAAAAAGTTTACAGTAAATAAAGCAATTATTCTTTACTTTCAATTTTCCTGATTTTAATTATTATTATTATAATAATATTTTTGTCTTCCAAAAAGATCGCAATTTACTCATAAGTAAGAATTTATGTAAAGGACAAAGGTGATTGATTAGGCATTAGCAACTATAATTACGTTCCCTATTCACCTCTTCGTTGAAAACTTATCATAACTTTATGTAAGACTGTTTCATATAAAATATATAAAACTGATTCATGAGCTAAAACAGTTGTTATTCTAGTAATGAAAATTTCGAAACTCTCAAATCAAACTTTTAACCCTAATTTCCCTAGCTAGCACATATGACTTCGATATTATAGTATTTTGTTTGTATTTATCGTGAGTTTAGAAAATGAGACGATGTCACAAGTTGGTACCAAATCACATACAACATGCAGGAATAATCATGATCCATTAAAACCACATATCCGACATAAGCTTCAGACATACAAAAAATTATAATATTATTATTGAAACTCGATATCATCTGATAACTTTAACCTTGTGACACCTAACCAAATCCAGATTGTTTCCTTATCGTGCTCCCAAGATCTCAGTGAAATCTTTACATAATTTTAAGCTACAAAAATACAAAAGTAACAAAGTTTGAAGCTCATTGTCTAAGATATTAAGAAGTCTCTCTTGTGACGGGTATATCCTTGTGACAGGTCAAATATCATCCACATCCTCTATATACTAAAAGATTAACACATATCTAAATTCTCCCGCTCAAATTTCCCGCCTAAGTGATATTTTACTTGACAATATTTATTTCCTAATTAATTAGTCTTCACTATCTATATTTACTATTAAACAATATTTATCTCCTAATTAATTTTGTAACGTCTACCATGGTTTAACTTTTACATAAATGAGACAAATAAAACATTTCCTTAGGATTATATATGCAAATTTTTACTCTTTTTTTATATCCAGATAAACTGCATTAGTTTAATTGATAATCAAATTCTCTAATATTTGTATCTAAAATACCGTGCAATTGCGCGAGAGCTATACTAGTGGATAGATAAAATAAAAGTAAGAGTGCCTAGATAATTACAAAAAGCTTGTCTTTATCTTCCCAAATGAGTTTTACTTAATCCGTCACAAACTTGTGACGGATATTTCCGGTGCTAAGATGTCTACTAATGTATGTATGTATTTAGATTGTGGAATAGTGGTCCAAATTAGTCTTCCCTTAGTCAATAGTATGAATTAAGAGATTCCAGATTGTAAGACATACACCCATCTTGAGGTATCATCATTTTACATCTTCGAGGATTTTGTTCTCTTTTTACCATACATATCATCGTTGGCATTTTTACTTTCTCACTTGCTTAATTACATTATTAGAGTATAAAACCGATTTTGGGATTTCAACGATTAGCTCAATGGGCATTCGTGTGAGGGGCGTGTTAGAGTATAAAACTGATCTTGAAACTCCAACCATTAGCTTAAACTTTTGAGTGAGATGGTTTCTTGACAAAGATTATCACGTTAATACTGTTAATGGTCTCGAATTCAAGTCTCTGCAGGAGCAATTTTGTGAAAGCTATTCCTATTTATGGCCTGAGACAATGCCTTCTATATTTTGAATCTGTTTTTCCTGGCTGATTGATCTGATTTACGTGGTTTGGAGGTTATCCCAAATACTTGCAGTCTCGAGAGTTTACCCAGAGCGCACACAAAGATAACGGTTGTAGGTTCCCTCGTTGTAAAATAGTTAATTACATACAAGGATTAGTAAACAAGATCGAGGTACATACTCATTGTACATTGTATATGAGTGTGAATGTATGATTAAGTGTTAAGTGGTTCTTATTAAGTCTAACAACTTGCTTTAAAACTCATGATTATGTTTGTAAATCCATCTTATTGGATGTTTTGGGGACATTTTTGTACTTGAACTTCTAGATTGTTTAAAAATACCATCATTATTGCCATGTATGGATTTGTATTTTGAAGAAATAAATTTGTGAGTTATTGTTCAAGTGGTTAAGTGAAATTCAAAGTCGATTTTCTTAGTGGCGGAGCCAGAATTCGAGTTTATAAGGGAGAGATTTTTTAAGGAGGGGCAAATGAGTAATAATATAAAGTATACTTGAATAAAATTCGAAAAAACTAACTAAAAATTTCGAAAATTTCAACCATCAGGTGCAGGCGAGCGCCCTTGCTAGCCATCCTAACTCCACCACTAAATTATATGTTCCATTATCTTAATCTTACGACACATTATTCTCTTATATTTTAAAGAAATAAAATAATGAATGGTGTTTATGTGTGTCCAATGAAAAGATTGTGAGATATAAGATAAGACACGAAAATGAGACAGAGGATCCGCGGTTACTAAAACACGGTAAATCCCCTATATACTAAAAGAATAGGTAATCTCAAAGTTTTTCCCTCCAAAAAGTATCTTCTTAAATATGAAAGTTAATGATAATTTAAGTGCATTTACTAAATAAGGAAATTAATAATTATAATTTATTTCATGTAAATTATTATTTTTGCTTCAAATTATATTATTTTCACTAAATTCTAAAGAATAATATTTTAATTAAAATATAAATAAAATTTATATAAAAGTATAATTTACTAAATCTTTTATTGATATTATTATTTGAAAATGACTTACCTATATTACGTATAAAACAAAACTGTAAATCGTTTCATTACTTCCCTGACAAAAAAAATT
>VHZZ01000004.1:806036-827007 GCA_009801015.1 Silene noctiflora
ATATATATATATATATATAGGTACATGTCCTACACAAGTGGAAATGTTATGTACTCAAAATTAATTTATGTGTTCCTCCTAACAAGTTGAATAAGGTAAGCAAGTCCACACATAATTCATACATTTTCCTATAAGTATTATTATTACCTCTCATTTTCATCATCATTTATTTCCATTCTTCACTTCTAATCCACTCTCACTTACTCATTTAGTTGCCGATACCTCATATCTGCGCCTTCCGAAAACAATCTAATTACTTCTTAATTTTAATATATGTTATTTATTTTTATTTTTTGAATTTTTTTACAGGAAAAGGGGTAGCTGGCACACAAGAACAAAAGAAAAAACATTTTTTTTTCAAATAATAAAAAAAAAAAAAGGAGAAAAAATGGAGAAAGGTCAAATTCCAACATGGAAGAAGATAGGAGGAGAAGTATTATTAGAAGAATTAGAAGGAGAACTTAAATTAACAAAATCATTACCATTAATAATTCAACCTCAAACTCCAAAAGAACCTATGGAGTTCTTATCAAGATCATGGAGTATTTCTGCTGAAGAAATCTCTAAGGCTCTTGCTAATAAACAAAAACATTTCCTCCTTGATAAACACCCTTTGAGCCCGGTTTCGATCCCCGAAGAAAAACCACCACCACCACCATTACCACCACTCTGTTCCCCTCCTCATATTGTAAGTTCACTTTTTTCATATAGTGCATTTTCATGCAGATGTCAACGGGCTTAGTTGGTAAAGTCGTGAAAAGTGCTAATACAGGTTTTTGATTTCTGAATAATAGGTGGATAAGCACACGAACCATAATGCACATAATCACTGGCGATTAGGAGCATTAGGCAAATGGTTTAATCACCATAATCATCAGAACCAGCACGACCGACACCATAAGGATTCGAACCATACTGCAGTCAGAAAAAAGGATAGAGCAAGAGCAGAGAATGCTCATATGCATGCTGCTTTAACTATTGCAGGACTTGCATCAGCTCTGGCTGCTGTTGCTGCAACTGAAGATTCTAGCTCAGGCTCCAAAATGAGCCGTGCTGTGGCATCTGCGTCTGAGCTTTTAGCATCACATTGTATTGAGCTGGCTGAAGGGGCTGGAGCTGAACATGATCGTGTCGCTTCTGCTGTTAAATCAGCTGTTGATATTAAAAGTCCTGGCGATCTCATGACCTTAACAGCCGCTGCTGCAACTGGTATATATTCTGATTTCTGATTACATTTCTGATGATTCAGTTTACTGACAGTAGCGTAAATTCATGTTTTTGATCCTTAACTTTATGACAGTAGCGTAGATTCATGTTTCTGATAATAATCAACTCTTAACCATTTTACGACAGTAGCGTAAATTCATGTTTTTGATCATTAACTTTACGACAGTAGAGTAGATTCATGTTTCTGACCCTAATCAGCTGTTAACCATTTACGACAGGAGCGTAAATTTTTGTTTCTGATCATTCATTTACGCTTTTCGTTGCAGCAATGAGAGCAGAATCAGCATTACGAGCAAGATTACCGAAAGATGCAAAGAAGAATGCAAGTATTAGTCCATATGATAAAGGATTAGGAGATGTTAATCAATTAGATCCATACAACAGTGAATCAGAAGACCATAAATTCCCCTGTGTTGGTGAACTCATGCAACATACCAGTAAAGGTAAACAACATTCTATATTATAAAACCGTCTCACAATATGAGACAATCATTTTATTCGCTAAACACTCATTTATTACTATCGATACTAGTTTAAATAAAAAAATTGTTAAATTTTCAATGGATTAGATTTTGATGATTGACTTTCGATACTGATTTGGTACCCATGATCTGATTATCTGATATAATTAAGCTGAAGTAGGATGCATGTCCTCCTAGAGAAGGGTAGGTAGCATATAATAATTAAGCTGAAGTAGGATGCATGTTTTCCTAAACTCGTAATTGTTAAATAATTAACTCGATATTGCTAGGATGTCACAAATGCTTCATGTTACGGCGAGGTGGGTAGCAGGGGGCAGATATACGCAGACTTATCTAGTGACTGTTTTTAGTATGTCGGAATTGCGTGGATCTGAAAGAAATTGTTGATTCTGATTCTCAGGTGGGTTAAGGTGGAGGCAAGTCTCTATTTACATAAACAAAAAATCTCAAGTCATGCTTAAACTGAAGAGCAAACATGTTGGTGGTGCTTTCTCTAAGAAGGATAAATGTAAGTTCGACTCTCGTCTCTAAAACATCTTTCAGTTCCGGGAATTGGGTACATTGGATTCAATTCCGAGTCATGATTGTTTAGTTTTTTGCTTCAAATTAGTCATTTCGAATGAGGTCATTTTCAGGACAGGTCGAAACAGTTTTGGGGTGGGTCAGTCGAGTTAGGTCGGTTTTGGTTTTAATTTAGTCATTTCGAATAAGGTCATTTTCAGGACAGTTCAAAACAGGTCACAGATCAGGTTATAACCCCACTGAAATGCTTATTTTTGTCGTAACAGGTCTGATCTACGGAGTCTGTGATCAGCTGACGACATGGCCGTTCAGAAAAGAAAGCGGCGATAATCCAGACGCCTACTTCGGTCTGAAAACAGCACAAGGGTTTTTAGAGTTCAAATGCAAAAGCAAAGTTCATAAAAAACAATGGATTGATGGGATTCAGAATATGTTTCAGCAAGCTGGTTGTTTCGAAGACATTGAGAATTCGCTTCATCGCCTTCAGATTAAATAACGAATTCTTATGTTTTTTTCGGGTTTTTGTGCATATATATCTCGGGTTTTTTGCGTTTTGTAGTGAATTATGAGATCCAATGTTACATATATAAACACATTGAGATGAGAATTCGACCAAAAACAATCTTCTGTTCACCCAAGTCTTTCTATCCCAATTCACATACACGACATTCGTGTATGTGAATTCTGAATTGTCATTTTCGGAGTCATTTCAGGTCATTACAAGTCACGACTGAACGTTTTATGTTACAACGAACTACTAGTTTAATGAACCGAAGTTTTTTTTTTTTTTTTTTGTCGTAATAATTAATATAAGACCTCTTTAAATCAAAGTTAAATTTTATTGGATCATGAACGAACCTCTAATATGGGCCAAATGGTCATATGCCCATTTGATAAAGACTTGAACTTGTCAATTGGGTTTTCCGGACCAACTAGAAGTAGGGGTGAACATCGGTCTAACACCGGACCGAGCCAAACACCGAAAATGAAAATTTGGCTGATTTAAACACCGGATCTAAAATTTTGGTCTTTGACCGAACCGAGCCCAAAATATTTTGTCCGGTC
This sequence comes from Silene noctiflora, assembly GCA_009801015.1. Lineage (NCBI taxonomy): Eukaryota > Viridiplantae > Streptophyta > Magnoliopsida > Caryophyllales > Caryophyllaceae > Silene > Silene noctiflora. Next base: position 809,333 of record VHZZ01000004.1, read on the forward strand.
CAATGCTAAACAGAAGTGGACTGAAACTATAAAATTTATACTATTATCAGACCAAGGACTCTGCCTAAATGGAACTCAAACTAGCCTAAGCTAACCCGCCTTTATTAAACTGAACCGAAAACCAAAACTTCAAAACATACGAACCAAGGACTCTACCTAAAATGGAATTCAATCCAAGTGCCGTTTACACTAAATGGTCCGGTCCGGTCTATTTTTTCAATCCGGATCTGAGCATGCTCACCCATAAGTATGAGTGTTAATGAGACGAGACAGCTCGCGAGCTACCTGAGATCGATTCGGTCAAAGCTCGGCTCGAGAGCTTAACGAGTCAAGCCGAGGAAAGGCTGACTCGACTTGAAAAGCTCACGAGCAGCTCGAACTTGTATGATTACATATCAAATGTCTCGTGATTTGCCAAATATTTTTACGTATAAACTTCGAGTCTTGTTATTGAAAATATCAAAATAAAAAAAATAAAAAAAATAAACAATTTTATATAGGCTCGATTTGGGCTCGAGTTTGGATCGAGCTCGCGTTAAAGCTCGTAAGCTTTATAACCAAGCTTTATAACAAACACATTTTTTCAAGCTCGGGTAAGCTCGAGATCAGCTCGAGCTCGAGCTCGAGTTTTGGTACCTGAGCACAAGTCGAACAAGGTCAAGCCCGGGCTCGGCTCGCTGGTTAACACTCAACTACTTCTGGATTCACTTTAATCTGTCAGGTGCCTGAAAACACAAGAACAATCAACTGATTCTCTGATCAAATTAATCTTCATTCATCATCATCATCATCAGCAGCAGCAGCAGCAATTCAGATCCTCAATCCACCATAACAATGCCTGTAATCTTCCCTCTTTCTCTTTAATTGGTCAATTTTTGTACCTTAGATCTCTTATTATCATCATTAATTCATTATGCCTTGTAAAATCAGTGATTAATGCCTAATTTCATCATTAAAAACAGTGATTAACATTGCATAATTAATGGGTTTATGAATGTCTTTAAATGGGGGGTTAGCAGTAGCGGTCGCCCTCGCTGAACAGCGAAAATTTTGAAGTTTTTAGTTAAAAGTTTTCGACTTTTTCCTATTTGACCTTAATGGTTCCAAGGGGGTTAGCAGGGGCGCTCGCTCTCGCTTGACAGTGGAAATTTTGATCATTTGTGATGATATTATTAGTTCGCCCTGCTGAGATTTTTCGACTCCCCTAACTGTCAAGAAACCATGATTGGAATCCCAAGATCGGTTTTATATATTGTTAGATCCACATGGGCCTGAGCTGCACCCGTCGAGGAGGAGAGAGTGTCCACTTATAAGTCCAAGGAGGTTCCATTCCAAAACCAATTGGCAATGGGGTGGAGTCTCCCCTTTGATTATAAACTGGATCACTCTTCTCTATTTCTCCGATTTGGGAGACCTACATGTGATTCTTCACATATATTAACAGTTCGGCTACTGAATTGGCAGGTGGGAAAATGGGTAGAAGTAGAATCACCAAGTCCAATGAGGTATTTGATTGGTGCAATTGTGATGATGGTAGGAGTGATTTTGCCTGTTGGTTACATGATGTTTCGAAACAAACGTGTCCCTTCGTCTTCAACTTTCTCAAAACAGACGTAGGTACTTCCTTTTCATCTGTAATGTTTGTTGGGTTGACATATTTGATGATGATCTAGTTTGATTGTTTAGCTTCTAATCATGTTTCGACCCAATTTCATCATGGGTCATTGGGTATTAGTCGGCATTGTTGGTTAACGCTGGGTAAGGTTGCGTACATTTGACTCCCTTAGTCCCTTAGTCCCTTATCTTGCTATTTGCCAGACCCGGCACTGGGATAATGTTGTTGTGGTAATCGTGAAATGAGTTGTTGGTTTTGTGTTTATCGAAGGGTTCTTTTAAGTGGGTTGATGGTAGATTTCAGCCAATTTGGATTGTTTGGTTGAATTTTGCGTGTGAAATAAGTGGTTTCTTGAAACCAAAAGTCTCGTGTAAAATGGTTTTCCAACGTGAAACCATAATACAAAGATTATTATACGCATAATGTAACTTACGGAAGATACCTAAACTGGCTATTGGAGAACATTGGATCAATTTAAGATTGTTTTAAGCAAATACTTGAATATAATGGTCTTGATCTATTTTGTATGCTCTTGAAGTAGTTGTACCGATAAATGGTTTGATGCCAAACACCCCTCCGATTTTAGCATCATAAATCTACTTAAATTCGGTTGTATTAGCGATTGTTGATTTAAAAATTTTGCTTAGAAGGTTTCGACAGGAACTTTCTAATTTTGTAGTTTGTTGTTATCGATTGTGTTGGTTGAACTGTTGAAGGATTTAGAATATAGGCATCAAGATTATATAACTTGATCTGCTTGTGCGTTTCGTTAGATTTAAGGATTTTAGTGAGGATTTTGTTACTGGTTTGATTTTATCTATCCGTAGGCCGCTGTGAATGTTCATGTGAATGACTGAATGGTCTCTGATGTATGCATTGCTCAAATATATGCCTCGAATTTGTGAAAAGTTGCAAACTTTTGAAGGTTGATCTGATAGGAGGTTATGTTTGGGTTGCATTTTCAGGAACAAAGGCTTGATATAGAGAAACTTAACATGTAGAAAAAAGAGATTTTATTTGTGGATTCATTAGACCGTGATTTGGAGGATGAAGATGAGTAATACAGTGATCGGATACACGCGTGAGAGTAACAATGTAAATGTGAGACATTGTTTTTGTTATAATGGAAAAGGTACTCGAACATCCTTTATCATCGTTCCTAAAGCACTGTCGTTGCTCTACTATTGATCCAGTATTCTGTTTGTTTAGATTATTCTAATTTACCTGATTTTTTGTGAACTTTTATTGTTCTTATGAATGTAACCCGAACTCCAACAGTAAGTCATTTCTAGTAATCTATCCTGATCTTTCGTCTTATCTTGGAATATTGATCTCGTATGAGACTGTTACCGCGCAAATCCTACGTATTTTTCATTTAATGGGGCTGGTCACAAATGTGAGACCGTCACATATAAGTTTTTGTGATCTAGGAAATATTTTTATGCTATTCTCTGCCCCGACCTTAGTATGTTGCGTTGAGCTTGTAGTTACATATAAGTTTTTCTGATCTAGTTTATGGAGCCTTCTAAGTTCTAAAGATTATTTAATTGAAACAGGAACTTACGCGAACAAACTTTATGTTATTTTCGGTTGTCCTAATATGTTGCGATGAGCTTTTGTAGTTACTGTTTAAGCCGTAACAATTCTTTGTGGAACCAAGGGTACTGTAGACAGTGTACTTGAGCGATGCATATATCCGAAGGCAAATTCTGAGCAATGCCTTCGAAGGTAAGTTTGTGATCATTTCATTCCGGTGGGAATATCAGATGAAGGATAATAGGCCTGGTCAAAGGTGCGGGTTGACCCGGCTAACCCGGACCCGACCCGTCAGTRGACCCGCCTTGCACCCGGACCCGTCAGACCCGGACATGGAACCGGCCCGACCCGTTTATACCACATGACCGGGTCCGGGTCAAAATTTTTGAACCCGGCCCGTTAGGTGACCCGTCTCARTAACCCGCCCAACCCCCCCCCAGACCCGTGGGTCTGACCCGCCCGTGACCCGTGGGTCTGACCCACCAGACCCGGACTCATTATTAAAAAAAATGGCAAACCGAGAAACATTCATATGGAGGTACTTCCACAAAATCTCGGTTTCAAATACAGATAATGAATTCAAGTGTATTTGCAAGGTTTGTGAAACTAATAACATTACTAGAGACTACAAATAGAGCATCGATGGAGGCTAAAGCGTTATGTATCGTCATTTAAAGATGGCTCATGACATTACTCGTGTATACCGTGATATTTAAATCGAGCCATTTCTTAATTTAAATATCTATTTTCGTCGTCATTATGTATGTCAAATAACTATGTAATTTAATTACAAATTTATCAAATGTACGTTATAATTACAAAATACGGAATAAAATAAATCTTTTCGATTACGTAAACAATTTCTTATTTTGATTTTTATAAAACATTGGCCGCCAACATGGACCCGACCCGTCAGACCCGGCACGCCAGACCCGCCCAGACCCGCCATTCAACCCGTCTGTTTACCCTTCCGGGTCGGTTCCGGGTTGGCCATCACATGGCCCGACCCGACCCGTGACGACCCGCCATTATACACCGGGCCGTGTCCGGTTTACTAGCCAATTAACCCGGCCCGCCTTTGACCCGCACCGGACCCGGACGACCCGCACTAATGACCAGGCCTAAAGGATAACTTGCTCTATTTTTGTTGCTTTGTAAGTTTGCTTTTCATGCAATTCTCGACACAATAATCGTTATGAGTTCTCCAGGAATAAGTTATGATTTCAAAGAGTGAACGCCTGTATTTACCTCACAATAGGCGGAATCTTTAGGAGTTTAGAGCACGATGGTAAATGTTGCGTTAGGACCAGACCCAGACCGTTTACATGTTCAACCAGTGTAATTTGGCATGAAGTCAATATTTATTGACTCGGTGAGTCGGTGACCCAAGCGTTGTGAAACTAAACCTGCCGAAATTAAATCAACTGGCACGAACTGAACTCAATAACTGAATTATAGACTAAACAATCCATAGTTGCCTTCTCAAAAACTTCTGAAATTGATTGAAATAGCTAATTTAAAATTACATTTTGAATTTATTACCAAAAAAAATGTCAAACCGTCGTAAAGCTAACCTAATCCTAACTTGACCAAAACAAACCAAACTCGAATGACCCATTTGTAAGGTCTACCAATGACTATAATTTCCACGAGAATAATCCGTAAGGCTTTCTTCAGGCTATAGTATCCAACTATCGATCAATGATCATTCTGCTTATCACGCCATCTCCCAAGTGCTTCACCAACACGGATCCTGTCACCACGGTCAACACAGAATCTGAAATCTGTTGTGTCGTCTTTGAATGACTTTTCCACTGGAGCTTGGAAGACAAGTACGACTGTCGATCCCATGTTGAAAGCCGCAACCTGAGGCAACATACAACAAGAGGACCATCAGTCATTGGTTGTAAAATACATGTCAGGCTCGCCACCAGAATAAAATTTCAAGATTTCGGTAAATTCTAACCTCCTCCCCCTTCCTGATCATCAAACCAGCACCTTCTCTTTCATATACACGCTCTGCCGGTGGCTCTGATTCTAAAAGCTTCTTCATAGGCCGATTAGTCCGCAACTCTGGTTCAATGAAAAGCTGCACCAAATGAAGGTACCACACTCTTAAAAAGACGGTCTTAAAATACAACGTTTCAAGTAAAACGACGGTCTTAAAATACAATATTTCAAGTAAAAAACTGTTCGACTTTAAGCATTAATCTACCCTGACTTTTTAACGTATGAAATCACTGCTACGGTTAAGCTGTAGGGAATTTTTTTCTGTAAAAGTAATATATTTCTCAAAGATTACCCATTAATTGTTGTGCTCTCATCAACCAAAAATCTTGCCAAAATCTCATTGACCAAAAAATACTTGTATTTCAACTGTTATAACTGACAAAATGTAAAACAGAGAGAAGTCGAACATAAAATGAAAGATAACAATATTGTCTACCTCAATTGAGCCAATGGTTGCAGCACCAATAGCTGCAAGTGCTAAATATCCTTGTTGCCACTGACCTTCCAAGACCACCTGCAAAAGAAGAAACTGATCAAACGACTCGAAAAGCAGATTCAATATGAAAGGAAAACTAAACTATAATTATATTGCACCACCAGTACAAAATCAGTCTCAGGCTCAACACCAAAATTCTCTGTTGGTAATTAAGTCACAGAGTCCGTTAATTTTCTATAACAGGAACACATTTAAACAAGTGAATTTGTGAGAGTCAAAAAGTGCGCATACCCTTTCATTCTCAACATAGAGGTTTCTGATGGTTCTAGTAGCTCGCTCATTCACAGGATTAAGATGGCCTGCAGCAATAAAATGACTTCTTAAGAATACCATAAAAAGCTCTATCTATCTAAAAAAACAGTAAAGATAGTAAGCCAAGAATTGGTGTGAGGTAACAAACTTGAACAACTAAAATTTGGCATCTTGGCAAAATTAGACGCGAACAGAGAAAGCCACATTTAAATTTTAATGTCTAGGGAGTAAAACTTGAATATCAACACCATGCAAACAGACAAATCCAAATCCCTTCCAACATAAAAATCTAATCCACCTAGAGATTTTAAATGGAAAAAAAAAAAGAATTCTGCATCACCTGCAAAATGTCTGCGAACAAGAATGTTCCAATCAACAGGTGAATGTACTCGATGGTAGTCTCCCGGACTTAGGTACAAGACACAGTAGAAAAGACCCTTCATTGGGCTGCAGTATCAAAGCATGATGACAAGTGAAAATCAGCTCCATGAAACATGCACACTACGCAACACGATAGCAACAGAATGCATGACCAATTATAAAACACTGAACTAGTGGGGTCATAAACCCATACCTAGCAGTTATAGGATCCCGAATTTTAGGAGAGGAAAAGGAAACCCTCCACCAGGACTTCTCGGGCTGATCCCTGAGATTGTCTCCTGTCGCACTGCTTTCTTCAGCCACTTCTCTCCCAGAGACCATAGGAAGAAAAGAATTTCTACCAAGAAGAGCGGATACAGAATAAGAAAAACCTTTCACTTGCTCAATCATAGCACCAGGTTCTTTCAATTCCCCAAACCTCACAACAATACCATCCACCGGGCTGATCTGTCACAACAATAGTGAAATAAACCAACATTATTAACCATCAAGGATGCATGCCAAAACTAGATATTAGTTGACTGCAGAAACCAAGAATCTGTTACCAGTTACCAGGCATTGATGATCGCTATCTATAGGTCTCGAACCTGCTTTTAGCCCCCTCGCAAAGAAATCCCTCATTGAAGAGTATTCTTCCAAAGGCAAGGCTGCCTCTTCCAAGTCTGCATATTACAGTCATCTATAAGGATACTCCAAATTCCAGCAGTTCAGAATTCGGAGAAAGAAAAAGAGTAAAATACAAGCACTGAGAAAAATGGAGATGATAATTACTCGAATGAAATGCCCGCGCCCATGCTTTATAAACATACGGCCGCATTTGTACAGGAAGTTCCTACGACAAATTAGACAAATAGATTTGCATCTCAGACAACCATATGGCCACTGCAAACAATAACTTTAACTAAATTTGTAATGTAGTCTCACCGTACTCATCAATGAACCCCAGATACGAGAAATAGTGCGCAAGGGTAGAATGCTCAAAAATGATGCCTAAGCAACACAGAGAACACAAAAGACGTTAAAATTTAAGTAAAATACACTAACAAAAGGATATACTTTTATATTATCAGACATGTAAGCATATGCAGGACTGCAGGAGTGCTTTACTTTAGCGTCAGGCTGAAACCCTGCTTCTATCCCTTTTGCCTTTGCCTCTTCAACCTATCCAAATACCAAACTGATTTCAGAGCTTAGAACAAAGCCTAGTTATAATACCAATAAACACATCATCACATCATTACCATTTAAGCTTATCATGGAAGTAACAAAGCTTAAATGAGCTCTAGAATGGAGGAAAATAATGCTGATAGAAGATAGAAACGAAGAAGAGCGTGTAATAGTTGCTCAGTTAAGGGGAGAATAGTTATCCACCTAATCCTAAGTAATGTATTGCCCTATATGGGGGTAACGATTTCCTCCCTTGCTCAGTTAAGGGGAGAATAGTTATCCACCTCATCCTATTTCTTCTTATTTTGAGTCTATTACCCTAGCACTTTATAATTATCAGTTTATCACCATCCCAAGCGAGCCATGAGAAGTTGACAAACACTTACACAGAACATGTAACAAAATTTCTGAAGCTTCAGCAACATAATCTATTAAACATGAGGGTGCATTTGGTTCTCCTTTAACACACCATGAAGCGGGATCAACTTCCCCGTTCTCTTTCAACTTTTTTTCTTAACTTTATCATTGGCAACTCAGAATGAAACATAATTCCCTCTCCCTCTCCCTCTCCCTCTCCCTCTCCCATTACCACTTTCCCATCACTTTGAAATTTTCTTTTATATCGTCATTTTAGGACGGGGTCCCTACTCCAAAACTAACTAATCCATCAGTAAACCAACATTTAAAATACACGAAGCCAAACCAAATATGCATGAAGAGGTAGATTAAACCTTCTTATCGTCGTAAAGGCGGCGAGCATGAAGAACAGCAAGCATAAGTAAGGTGGCAACTGTTGCACCTGGTAACAAATATGCATTTCCTACACAAATTTACACAATTCAACACCATTATATTCAACTTTCACATCATATATCATAAATTCAAAACTACAATAATACAATTATGAGATGAAGGAAAGAGAAATACCATCGGAAGAGCTGGAATTAGAGCCGTTATTGAGGGAAGAATTAGCAGAAGTAGAAGAAGATGAATTACGAAATTGATTGAGTATTGTTGAGCAATTGAATTTGCGACGAAATTGGGAGTTTCTGAGATTAGTAAACCGGTGATTGAAGATTGGAAATCTTTGGTAAACCCTAAATTTCATCTGCGAATTTTTGGGGATTTAGGGAATTAGGGTTTAATTTTGGGGGTTTACGGAATTAGGGTTTAATTTTGGGGATTTTCCTTTTTCTAACTTATGGTATGGGGCAAGCAACAGTATGAACTAAGATGCCGATCGATGCGTTTCAAAAGCCTAAATTTATTAAATTATCGAACTCGTCGTAATAGTAATGTGCTAACCAACTTACCAACATTTAATAGAATAATGCATTAAATATTACCCTTTATTGACCTGTAAATAGATGTCGAGTCGTTAAAATGGAGGTACGGTAAATTCACTAAGTAAAGTATTTCCCCGTAAGGTTCAATTACCCTCGACTTCTGTCTTTTAAATAGGGGATGAATTTGTACAAAACTCGATTTTCCGGCGAGCTACAATGTTTTATCGAAATTTGATATGAAATAAATCACCCAACCCGTTTTTGACAAAAAAACATTCGCCTCCCTGAAATATTGACCTACTGCTTAGTCGGAAAGTATAAATTGATCGGGAAAAAATGGCGTTTATTGCATTATGAGAACGGACGAAAAACGAAAACATAAATTTGTATTCGGATATCACGAGATTCTCGGTATGATAACCTTGGGAAAACCAGACTTGTACTCAATGGCAGTGTCGGAGGAAGTCTGAGGATGAGTTAATATAATGATTTGCAAAATCGACAATGGTAAGAATTGCTAGAAAATCTTAGTACTAATAGATTATCAAAATATAGAAATCTCGGAACAAGCTAAAGAAAAAGGCAACAATAGAGACACCGAAGATATCTCAAGTTGTCTAAACGTTTCAACAACCTTGATAAAATTCCGAATACAGACCAAAACACTTCTTCTGTCAAAAACTGACCCTCCAAATTCTAATGACACCAGAAGGAAAGGCATAAGCTGAAACTTAACGGTAACGGGGCATGGATTTGGTTTGGTTCCTCTTCCAGGTAGCCCTGCGGGATGGTCTGGCTTTGTGGTGAAGGTGGCCTCTGCCACGAAGTCCTCTGTATTTCTTTCCAGCTGAGGTTAGACCACGGAGCTCTCTGTGCTTGTGAACTGGGTTGCATATCCAGTTGATTCTCGGGTTGTTTCTCACGGCATTGTGAGCTGGGTCTACCAGGATCACTTCAAAGTACTTGTAGGTTGAATCCTGCATAAAACCAGGTAAACGTAAGTCAATTGGAAACATTGCTCCGATGCCTCAATGGATCCTTGCCAAAACCAGATAGACAAATGAACATTGAGAACAACATTATCTAGTGGATCAACGGGTACTGCTTATGGCTAAAGACTAAGAAGTCTATCTGTCTATGTAACCTTCCCTGGGAGTTAAACAATGGAACACAAGGAAAATTACATCATACTGGGAAATGAAGACATAACAAGCCATTTTGAATTTACTCGATCAGATTCCACAATAAACTAAGGAATAGTAAGTCTTAGGCTACAATAGAACTATAAGGAGTTTGACTCGGGGGCGACCGAAGAGGAGAAAAGATAATGAGGTAGACAGGCAAATAGACGATCAGTGATGTTAGTAATAGAAGCAGCAGCTACAAGAGCGGCAGCAACCAGTGGGGCAGCCACTAACAGCAATGCCCTATTACAAAGGATCAGTAGCAACACGTCTATGGCCCAGAATAAGAGACTCTACTACACTGAGTCCAAATACAGACCATACCCAAAAGTGAGGTTGGCCACGATTAATAGGTTCATCATTTTCCCACTATTGACAAAACAGACTAGAAGAAGAAACAGTAATAGATGAAGTAAAAAGAATCAGCAATAAAGTCATGTACCTCGTTGATCCAGTAGGAGTTGAGGACCCTAAGCCCACCAAGCTTGCGACCAGCACGCTCCTCAGCAACAGACCTCTTGCTACGCTGGAACTTGAGTTGAGTAACTCCCTGGTTGGTTGGTTTACCATACACGATACCCTTGGGAACTGGCCTCTTGCGACCACCTCTCCTCACTCGGACACGGTAAACAACAAATCCCTGTCGTTCCAAAAAAATTATGAGTTGCAAAAAAGGTTGGAATAGATCAACAAATTTCTAAAGCTTTTGTGCTTGCTAGTTACTTGACTAGCCACTCAATTAAATAAAAAACAATGAAAGATTGTAAGAGACCCATAGAATTGACTTAATAATATAAATCAAATCAAATTAAACTGAATCCAACAAAGATAATAATTTAAGCCGCTCCAACAGCACTGAAAACATCAAATATTATCATAAATGACCAAGGTACACAAACCTCACACAAATAAACCCAAGAACGAAACTAGACCGAAACAGAGGCTTCCGAATTGAAGCAAAAGATTGAACAGCCCAGGATGCATCTATACTATCATAATGGCCTAGGTAAGCTAACCTCGCACAAAAGAGGTACCACAAGAACAAAACTAAACCCAAACAGAGCATTTCAAACTGAAGCGAAAGGTGACTCGCAAAAACTCTGTTGAACCTGATATCGACCAGGTATGAACATGGAACATTAGTAATGGACCTCGCAAATGCTGAAGCAAACATAACAAATGACCAGACAAATGGCAAGAACCTATTTACACATGACCAATATTGAACTAGCAATCACAGAACATGAAATGATCATGACCCGAGCTAACAACTGAAACCTAAAAAACACAATCTAAACACAACCATACGATGACCCAACTTGATTCAACCCAGAGCAGGTAAACAAAAACGATCAGACACTAACGCACCCAACACGTACCCAGCTCAAATAACCTGGTCTAAACATAATCCAACTCCCAACAAAAAACTAAAGAAACCAACATTACATGCACATAACTAGTATTATATGACACCAAAACTCGGTCTCTAATCTAAACGACAGCATCAATCAAGCAAGCAACCATGTAAGATCTGAATCATTTACCACAGTCTACCACTAACAACCGTCCTAAACCACCCTCACTAGAAAAATAAAATAAAAATAATGACTAACCCTCAACATTATTGAAAAACCATCTCAAATACGGAGTAAGCCTCCTAAGAGATCGTCTCACATTAACATTATCAAAGAACCATCCGCATACCAATCACCGAAACTACACATCAATCACAAACGCTCATCAACTTATTGCATTTTCCCAAAATATCTAACATTTCAAATTCACAAAAACCTTCTTATATATTGAGCAATACTCCTAAGAGATCGTCAAACAGTCTCCCATGGGAATCACCGAAACTACACATCAATCACAAACACCGATCAATTTAATACATTTCCCCCAAAAAATCAAACATTCCAAATTCACAAAAACATCAAAAAATAAATTACAAAAACAAAAAAATGATTGAAACAAAAAAAGACCTGTTTAGCCTTGTACCCAAGACGACGAGCCTTATCGGGTCGGGTAGGACGAGTAACCCTAACAATGGAAGGTAATTGACGATATTCCCAAGTTCGAACCCTAAAAATGAACCTCATAACATCAGATTGTTTCTTATTCCATAGCTCCTGCACGTACTTGTACGCCCCTGTTTCAATTCCAATTTCAAATTAAAATCAATCGATTCAATCGCCATTGATAAACAAACATCTTAAAATGAAATGACGATGGTAAGAAAAAAGAGAAGGAAGATAGAGAGAGAAGATTGTACCCATTGTTGGCTGCTGCTGCTGCTGCTGCTGTTAGTGAGATTGAGGGAAATTAGGGTTTGAGAGGGGATTAAAAGAGGGGTTTTGTAGACGAGAGTTGAGTGAAGTGAGGCCCATTTAATTTGATATAGTCGACAGCCCAATATAACAATGGCTGTGGTTGGGTCGGGTAATTTCCGGGTTTATAAGAATTCGTGCCAGATCGGGTTGACTGTCGAGTCATTTTGGATTGTTTTTTTTTTTTTTTTGTTGGCTATTATTATCAAATTTTTTTAGGATAATAGTCGGATTACAACGAAATATTCAGGTTGAAGTTGGTCATATTGGTTTGGAGCAATTTAGGTCATTGATCAAGTGATCATGATTGGGTCTTCAGTTTGGGTGTCGGGATGGATACAGTTGGGTTATATCAATTTGGGTTAGATCATGCTCGAGTCGTTAGTTTGAGTTATTCAGGTCGATCACTTTTGCTATGCCTACTCTTTTTGCCTTTTTTTTCCTCATTAAAAATTATTGTAAGAAGGAAGTTTGCCAAAAGATGGTACGAAGCAAATTTCAATGACCGGGAAAATAACGAAGAAACTGTATTTGAAGCGAGAAGACAACAATATAATGCAAAACGAAACAATTGGAAGGAATATGAATTTATAGAGCAAAAGTAATTTTATTTTATTATACTCAAAAACAAGAAAAACAGTTGATTATTACATTATCATTAATAAAACGGATAGAATTACAATGTTAGGGAATACGCCGAAGTAAGAGGGAGCAGAAAATTGCGCATATATATCTCCAGCAAGCTTCTATCGTTGCATCGCTGCGTCGTTGGGGGCCAAAATATCAGTAGGCCGCACCTTTCTCTCCTTGGCTCCTTTTGAACTGCCGTTTAACTACCTATGCTTGCGATGCCTCCTCCCGGCAGTCTCATCCAACTCCTCCCTTGGTGGAGGAGAGGGCTCGTACCTTGAGGGCTTTCTTTTAAAATGCCGCTCATCATCACTTGACTCATATTCCATTGCTGCCATTACGCTCTTCTTCACCGTCTCATGATCATGGTACCCATTTGGCATAGACGACGTGGTGGCAGTTCTCTTCTGATGGTGGTGTCCAGACCCGGAACCGGATCCCCCAGACTCATGGTCCTTCCCAGCAGATTTAGACTTAGGCTTTGGCTCATCGGACACCTTCCTCTTCTTAGGCAGCTCCTCCTCAGGGAAGCTTATCCTTGAAAATACACTTGCCTTGTGCTTCTTGTCTATTGCCGCCTGAGCCGCAGCTGCCGCTGATTCAGCCGCCGTTGCTGGCGGTCTTGACTCGGACCCATGACGGTGGGTCCGCTCACGGTCATGTTCCCGTTCCCGTTCCCGTTCCCGCTCCCGCTCTCTTGGACGGTCAATATCATGGTCAAGCTCAAGGTGTTCAGCTTTCCTCTTTGGTGGCATGCGGGAAATTTCCTTGTCGCGTCGCTCCGAGGAAACCCTGTCTGACCGGTGGCTGTGGCTAGACCTACGATAGTGGCTTTCACGGTCACGCTCCCGATCATAGTCCACGGAGGATCTATCTCTTGACCTCTCCCTTTCACGGTGACGATCATGGGGACGCTCGCGCTCCCGATCCCGGTCACGGTCGTCATAGCGATCTGGGCTTGAAGACCTACGAATTGGTAGGGGCTTCTGAATGAAATCAAACACATGAAAAGTCAAACATTGAATTCAATTACAGAACAAGTCAATAAGCTGCAAAAATGAGAAAAAATAGCTAAGGCCCAATTATATAATCCACCAGACTATTGGGCCTTGGCAAATTGGAAATTTAAACTAAATTGCTCAACTTCTACTCTGCTTAGCTTGTTAATTTATACGGGTTTATCGTCAATCAATTATCGTTGTTATTAATATTATTATTATTATTATTATTATTAAGTTTCTCTTAATGTATTTTTTTAAATCCAACTTCATGAAAATTTTAATTAGAATGTAAATAAATAAAAAAATAAAAAAAAATGAGACAATTTATTCAGAAAATGGCGAAAAAAAATTCTTTCGTTTTTACTCGAGATTAGTTCTCTCATCAATTTGCCTAGGAACTAGAACACATTTTGACTTGTTTTTTTCAACCCTTTACACGCGGTGATAAAACATTAGAATGGATTTCTCAACAATGAAACAATTAAAGTATTATATTTTTAGTAATTTAATCACATTATAACTTTGTCAATTTACTGGGAGAGAGTAAAAACAAAATTTTAATAGGGTAAAAAAACTGAAATCGACGGGCCTCTTCAAAACTTGGATCGGAGCAGACGTCTTCCTACAGCCAGCCCATATACAAGCCAGATGATCCTCAAAGAACCGCAGTTACATATATTTGCAGGAGAAATTGTCGGAAAAAAATTACTCCATACATAAAACCCCAGAAAACACGAAATGGTATAAGCTGAATTCACTTCCCCCCACAAATCCCAATTCTTGGTCTCTTTCCCCTTGCTCACCACAACAACGAAATGGTATAAGCATCTGAAATCGCCCGAACACTAGCTAAAATCAATTCGAACTTCCATGAAAAAAATAAATAAATAAATAAAAATAATAATAATAATAGTTAACCTCATAGCGCATAAAAAAACTCCTATTAACGAATAATCTAGAAGTATATGAACCGTTTGCTACCCAAAACGCGGAATGCAACCATGAAGAACTACCCCTGCAATACAAGTAATCAAATATACAGCTGACAAAAATTTGAGCTACCAAATAACATACAGGTTTCGACTTCATCGGCAAGGGATTGGCATTGCTGCTACCTTCTCGGAAATCATGGTCTCTGGGAGGGAGCTCCCTACTGCAATGCACGATCCAGTTGAGTAAGCAAACAATTAATAGTATCCAGGATGCAGAAGTAAATTAGCAAAGGTCATAATCCCCAAAACCATTGTTGCTATCTGATACTTGGTATATTAGTTTGTGCAAGATTCGGGTATTATATCCTATTTCAACACAACCAAAGGTTAAATGTGATTCTTACTTTTCAAATCGTCTCTCCATTTCTCGCTTTCTTCTTACATCAGCCTTCCTAGCCTCAAATTCTTCTCTACTAATCATTGGTGGTGGTCTAACATTCATTCCCATACCAAATTCAGCTGCAAGATCCCTGTACATTGGAGCAAGATTAGAACAGGCCAGGAATGCCAAAGCAGTAGGCTCAAATGATAAAGAATGTAAATGAACGTAAACGACATTGTAACTTCACATATAGCCTACTAATTGGCAAGCATGACGTATTTAGATTCCTTTGACTCCTTCCCATTTCCAATGAAGGCTCACATATTCTTAGCTAATATTTAGATGAAATAAACAAAATATCACAATAAACGGGATGTGCTTTCGCTTGTTATACTGTGCAGCAATAGGTAGATACAATTCTTGACAAGACATCTTTCAGGGTGACCCGGAAACAATCTCCATATATTTTTGACATGAGGATGGGGATGTACTCATGCACGCATATGACCCTTTACGTGCCTATACCTTTCGGGCGGGCAGTGCGTGTTGGTTGCAGTGCTCAATATTTCTAAACAAAACAAGGTGTTGCATCCAACTATTTAAGCATAAAAAGACGGTTGATAAAAACACGTTATTAAAATGACGATATACACAATCAATCAATTTCATATACCTTTGAGGAGGAGGCGGAGGCATCATTTGGGGAGGGAACATAAAGTTCTGAGGCATATCCATAGGGCCTGGACCATATCCCATATTGAATGGCATATCCATAGGGCCTGGGCCATATCCTATATTGTAAGGCATGTTCCCAGGAAAAGGTCCCATATATCCATCCATTGGAGGCTGCATTCCTCCTTGCCAGTAAGGATTGAAGTTGGCAGGGCCGCCATATCCATCCATCACAGGCTGCATTCCCATCCAGGGCATTTCTGCTCCTGAGAAAATCAACGTGGACAGACCACCATGTCAAAAAAAAAAAAAAAAAAGAAAAGCAACCCCAAAAAGTCTGGACTTTAGTAAAAAAAATGGATAGGCGTACCATTTGGAGGCATTAGCACCTTCTTCTTCTTTTTCTTTTTCTTTCCTGAAAGACAGCCGTACAAAAGAAACTTATCAACGGAAAACAAAAAGACTTAATTCCGACATGTAGTAGGCTAATATCTCCAGCACATATTCTTGATATCATTTTTTTAAGGTAATCCTTGACAAAATAAATCAGTTTTATCAGAAGTAAGGACATAACCAGAAAAGAAGGATCCACCAATGAAAACTTTAAAAAGGAATCAAAATAAGACAAATTCTCATGCTGTGGAGGACGGGGAAACTAGAACTGTTTATGGGGTTCCCCACTCATGATGCCCATCCATCCCAACCCGGTTTTTCAGCAGGTCTAATATATTATTTGGGAGAGAAAAGGCCGGGAAGCAAACGCAGAAGATAACCCAGACAACAATCAAGTCACGCCAAAAATAAAACAGCCAAACACTCAAGTCACGTACCAGCATCACTAGCTGCCACTTTTTGTTGAACTTCTTCCTCAACAGGAAGAACATTACTATGTGATACATGTTCCTTCACACTAGCTGACTCATGAGTAGCTTCAGATACATCTGGAACTTTAATGATCTTCTCTTTTGCAGAGTTCTGTGGCTGTGGTTGTGGCTGTGACTGCTGTAATGGTGCATCGTTAGTCACATTCCCATTTACAACCTCCTTGATTGGAGATTTTTCGACTGCAGCAGGAATCTTTTGCTCTCCTTTTGAGGCAGCAGACTGAGTAGGTGACGGGATCTTAGGCGGAAGACAGCGTGCAGATTCCATATCTAAAGAAGGATAACATGTCAGAATTTCAGATCTTAAAAAAAAAAAAAGGAAATCAGAAAAACATGTCTTCATTTCAGTACCTTGGACATGAGCAGCACTCCCAACATTATCTGCACTACTGTTACCGGATTCCAAGATACGATTAATTGTATCCCTAACTGTCTTATTTGGCAGGAGATCATCTGCAAGTATATTGTTTGCTCCACAAACGCACATGGACTTGGAAATGATGTGGTCTCTGATACCTGATTGACAATAAAAGATTTGAGAAAATTGCTTACTATTATTGTTATCCAGAAGTAACACCGTTTATAATAGATGAACATGACACCATATTAGCAAAATGGATTACTTAGTCGCACACATCAATTTTCGTTCCAAAATGACACGTGTCGTCGTATATATGTCCACTTCCTAACATGCGCGAAGTACAAAGGAAATCACAACCAATAACACTAAATTGTAAACTGTTATGTTATGTGACAGATCACAAGTTAGCTTCATCAAAATGACTGATCACACTTGACGCAACTCATTGAAAATTAGAAAGTACAAATTTCTTTTCTTTGCCAATATTAAATATTAAAATCACAAGAATCGTTAAAGCTTTGTTAAACCACATAACAAACAACAAAGTTGACGAGATCAT
>VHZZ01000004.1:827027-840903 GCA_009801015.1 Silene noctiflora
AGCAGAACCGCATGACCTTCTAAAACGCCCTAAAGAATGCAACATATATTTCAAGAAAAAAGGAACTTTTTAGTACATAACTAGCTTACATTTGTCACAAAAACTCCTGAAACAACATTTGCTGGTTAATACAGCATCTTTCATTACTTCTTTGCAAAGTGGACAATGAAGCTCTGGTGGAAGATCCCCCATAGACCGAGTGGAAGGTAGCCCTTCAATTTCTTTTTCAAATGCAGCCCTGTTAAGTTGATAATGCTATGTCAGCTCATGAACTCTATTAAAATACACAAAATATATATGCTACATACAAAAGTGAACTTACTCATTTGGCTTCAAGACAGCAGATGTCCCACTAGGCAATGAATAGAGGCCATCTGGTGTAGGAACAAGCATAGACTTTGGAATGCCTGTCGGAGGTTTTACTTTCCTAAGGTCAAAAGTTGGGTCACCATTCGTTGGACAATGCTGAATAAAGTGGCCTGAAACAATAAATTTGTACAACAAATAAGAAGCCAGAGACGGCAAGAAATGCCAAATGAAACAAGATAGACATTAAGAAAGGAATTACCAGGAACTTTACACCTGTGACAGACGTAGCCCTGTGGAGGCGTTTTACGCTCCAAACCAATACCTCGACCTAACATAAAGACACATGAAGTAATAATAATGAGTCTTTCCGGACTGACACTTGAAAGCCAAAAAACCAGATCAGCATTTTAGATAAATAACGCATGCAAATCATATGAAACATACCGAAACCTCGTCCACCACCCCTTCCACCCCTAGCAAAACCTCTCCCCTGGCCAAAACCATCACCGCCTTGACTGCATATTTTAAGATGACAATTGCAATTCAGTACAAAGGAGCTAAATAATAATAAATAAAGTAATAAAGTAATTTGCACTGATCACAATGCTAGTAAAAAGTTGACCGCTCACCGTTGCCAGTCAAAACCAGAACTATCAAGAAATGCCTTTAACTTGCTCTCTTCATCAGCTTTACTAGGAGGAGCTGAATCCTGCATTGGATTACTTGATTGTCCTGTTGGCACTTCAGGAATAGTCGCATAAAGATCATTCCCAAAATCATCACCAAAATCTGAAGCTTCAAACTGAAAATAAGTAGCAATGTTCAGCTATGTCGCACATAAAACATCAGAACAGATATAAAGGAAGCTTATTCACGAAGAGCATGTACATTATTCATCACCAAGGAATCAGCAGTCATGAAGTTACTACTGTTTGCAAGTTGATCATCTACAACCTCAGTCTCCACCTTAGGCCTACAGACACAATAAAAAGCTTCACTTAAGAACAAACACCATCAGTGCTACGAAAATACACATCATTTCTACATGACGTATTTCAGAAAACTACAGTCCTTAATACCAACAGATTCCAAGGCACAAATTATTATTTTATTTACAATTAATAAAACATCATAAAGCATGAAGTTTGAGCAATACTCGTCTGGTTGTGTGACAATGGTCATGCGAGGCCTTCCTGGAACTCGGCGTATTAAAACAGAAGTGTTTTTAGGGATCAACATCGCTTCATCAAGGTACTCTGAAATCGCAGAAGAGACAAGGGTTGAAGAGCTGCAAGGAGAGACTAAACAATACATCCAAAACAGAATTAAAAATGTATAGCCTGATGAAACCTAGCATGAGTTAATTTACAGGGGGGAAATAGAGGAAAATGCTAGTTCAGCTCATGGTATTAAATCTCGAATGTCTTGACCTCGAAAGTAGTCATAGCGGCTTAATCAACAGCCGTTGTAGCCTATTCAGGGTCTTCGCACTCAAATCCGCCAGTCTCAAAATAGTGTCAAAACCTCAATAGATTCGTCGCAATGTGGTATTGCTGCCGATATTTTATAACATGGTTCACCTATGAATTCAAACTATCCATTACTAAAAATCAAAACACCCAGCCTCGACTAATGTATCCACAAAGAGAAACACCAGCAGCAGTACTTCCATTTGGCCTAATCAACTGCTAACACAGTTTCAGCAACAATTAATATTTTTTTAGGTCCGTCTTATGTTTCATATAATGTGATTTTACCAAAAAAAACCTGTCTCCATCTACCTATTAGTTAATCCACTAAATTAAGGAATGGCATCCCATATTGGTTTAGTCTCACGAGTCACGATAATACTATCATGATAATGTCTATTATAACAACTTGTAAAACCAATTTTTTGACAGCTTCCATCACCTAATGACACACTTTAACATGTACACAATAGCGGTAGTTGTGCACAAACTCAGACTCCTCATATAACAACTTGTAAAACCGCTAACTTTTGACGGCTTGTGTCATCTAATGACACCCTTAACATATACACAAATAACGGCAGTTTTGCACAAACTCAGACTCCTCATATAACACTCTAATGACACTAATTTGTCAAACCATTATCTTTTGACAGCTTGTCACCTAATGACACTCTAACATGTACACAATAGCAGCAGTTGTGCACAAACCCGTACTACTCATATAACAAGTTGTAAAACTGCTACTTTTTGTTGGCTTCTGTCACCTAACAACACTCTTATGGTGTGTTTGGATACTAAAATAGGAGGGAAAGGAAGGGGAGGGGGAAAGGAACGTGGGTGTTTGGATACAATTTCCCTCCAAATCTTGCTTATTGCGGAGAGATTTTGATTAAGCTTGGAGGAGGGAAAATACCCACCCTTATTCCGATCCAAACAAGAGAATTTAAATCCCCTACTCACCCTCCCTTTCCTATCCCTCCGAATTCCTCAATCCAAACACACCCTTAAGGTATACACAATAAGGGCAGTTGCTCACAAATCAGGACTACTCATATAACAACTTGTAAAACTTCTGTAACCTAATGACACCCTAACATGTACACAATAGCTGCAGTTGTAAAACTGCTATCTTCTGACGGCTTTTGTCACCAAAAGACACTCTAACATGTACACAATAGCAGCAGCTGAGCGCAAACTCTGACAAATCCGATCTTGCGCAAGCTATTTAACACTATTAAGATAAAAATAACAGCATATACAATAATTCAACTACTATTACTACATGTTTAAACAACATAGCTAGATGATGATGATGCATTGATGAATTAAATCAAATTTGAAGTTATTGGAATCGAAATTTAGACCTTAAGAGAGCATGAAACCAACCTTCATTAGTTTGAGCGTTGGTTACGACGAGGTCAAAATCAGTACCTCTTCCCAAATGCTTTGATTCAAAAATTCGTTCTTTTAAATTCGCAACCGATATGAAATGACCGTCAATGGTTATTGAATCATAATCTTTAGCACTTTTGAACTTATAATAAACTGCCATAACTTCAACAAACTTTTTTTTCTTTTCTTAGAAAAAACGAAATCAATCAATCAATCAATCGAACAAGATATAGATATACTTAGACACCGCACAAACATCAAAACCCTAACTTACTGGAAAAAGCAGTAAGGGTTATTGATCAAGAGGCGGTTTATCTAATTGAAAACTTCTCAAAAACTAAAATTAATCAAATATTAATACAAAAACAAAACACGAGATTATCGATTTTATCTCCCTTCGTCTCGCCGCCGCCTTCAATTTTCTTCTTCTCGCAAATCTTACTATCTGATGATGATGATGTTGACAAAGAACTAATATATTAATCCACCGCGAAAACCGATCAATTTCTCGATCAAAACCCTAACTTTGCTGCCGAAACAATTAAAAATCGGCGTAAATTGATCAAATTCAACGAGATCTGGCAGATCGATTGAGTAATCAACGAAACAAATCTTCTTCGCAAATCAACACCGGATCTTCACCTGACGAAACTCGAACCTTCGACTAATTCAATAATCAATCGATTGATAAAAGCGATACGATGAATTCTCAGCTAACAACGAAAGATTGTATCCTTCACCGAAATCGAGTGAAATTGAGAAATCGACACTTGAATCCGAAGCAGTAGAGAGAGAATCGAGGAGTAGAGTCAATACAATCGATTAATTGAAGATTAGAAGGTGAGGAATTGAGTGGAGGCCATTGAAGTAAAAAGAGGGATTAGGTTTAGGGTTTGTAGAAAGAGGGGAAAAAGGATAAAGGAAAAATTGGAGGTATGGGTAGTGGAAATCAAGAGGAGCGTTATGTTTGTATATTTATTGAGGTGGTCGAGTGCGACCTTTTGTTAGTAGGCGGTTACCGCGAACAAAGCATCTTGCTTGCGACGGACATTATCCGTTACAAGCTGAAGACGGATAGCGTCCTTCTCACAATAAAGCAAGTGGGAGGACAGGTGGATGAAAAATGAAGCATCCATGTTTGGTGTCACTTGCATATTGTGAGATGGGCACTATCCGTCTTCAGCTTGTGGCGAATAGTGTCCGTCTTCAATGAGAATTTGTGTGCTGCAAAGGTGCCAAGTAGAGGTGGTCACCGTCACGGGCCGTGTTCTGTGTTGGATTGAGTCGATTCAAGGACTGGTTTAGATAGATTTGGTTGACCTAGAACTGATTTGTTGAATGCGGTTACGGTTGTACCTAGTTAAATTGATTCAAGGGCGGGTTTAGATAGGATTACTTGCTTTGAACCGTTTTGTGGGAAGGCGGTTACTGGCGTATTTGTACTAAGCTGAGTCGATTTAGGGCAGATTTAGATAGGTTTAGTTTGCATTTAACCGGCACGAGTTAGTTAAAGCTTGACCTTGACTTGGGCGAGCTCATGTTTGATCAGATGAGATTGACCAATTTTCTTTTATAAAAAAGTACTTGACGAGCAAGGCTATGTTTGAGAGAGTCAATTTTGAAGTATTCGAGGGGAAGGGGAAAGTTGTCTTGTGAGTCAGACGGACTAGTTTATAGGAGGTCTTATTGTCGTGTTGCCAATTCGTTAGGTGAGCCACTCTATTGCAAAGGAGTTTGATTTCGTGTTTGGTTTGTCAGACAAGTGATAGCCTGGTCAGTTGATCAGTTATAGTTTTGGTTATAACAAAACAGGTTATACTAGGTTATACTATAGATATTCAAGTTTGAAACGATAATTTAACGTCACCAACAATTTTCAAGTAGTACTTATTCTGTTAAAACAATTAAGATAAATGTCAGTTTAATATTATTTGAAACAATATTAACTTATTAAGCTAGTTCACTACCGAATATCCATCGAGTTGAGTTAATATCAGGTTATGTGTCATTTCGCATCATTTCAAAGGATTTGTATTGATTCAAATTTCAAATAAGATTCTTCTCAGTTATTCGTCCAATGACTCTAATCTCGAATCAAGTTAGATGAATTTCAGTCGTCCAATTTTCATATTCTAGCAGGTTCAGTTCACACAGCTCAGGGATTAGATTTTTTTATAGAATTGAGGTATAGTCCGTAACTTCACGACTCTAATATTCCCGTATACGGGATATCACAAAAACTTTAGAGAGACGATCTTTCAATAACGTTATTGAGAGACCTTTTACATGATAGGGTGAGTGGACGCAGTGAATTTTTTGAAACGATAATTTCACAATTACTCATACTCGGAAATGTCTAATTAGTAATTACCAACATTTTGTACTTAAACCATCAGTTTGATTTAGTATAACACACCCTAACATGAAATCAGATGCAAAGCACGAATCCGAAACAAAAAAAAATAGAATCATCTCAAACACACGTTTTTCTAAAGATTTGTTCTTCCAATTTCTCATTTTTCATATGTTAAAAGACTATTTAAACTGGACAAGAAACAAATTGGAGAAAATCATTTAAAGTACCTCATCCTGCTTTGTCCCGTTAGTTGTGTATTTAACTATTTCTGCAATGGGGAGAGGATAGCAAAATACATTAAACCACCTGCCTAGAACAAAACGACTTGGTCGTGCTATACGCCTATACATCAGTCAATATCAATGACGATACAATCACAACATACGCCAGAAAAAAGAATACGGCTAACTGAATGAAAAACCTCGGATTCTCCCTTACGTTTGGAGCTGTCACAGCCCTGCCATTAAAAAAAACAGTTGAAGACTTAGAAACAATGCAACATGAGATTGTTTGTAAAATGACCAAAAAGCCCAGAACGGCGCCCAAGCCAACTTGCATCATGTCGTCGATTATTTTAAAGTTAGAAGGATTGTCACAAGTAATCTACTTCCAAAATGAACCAAAAGACCAACAGCATTTATTTTCCTAAAACTTTATTCCAAAAATAGATGCATATATACAACGCGGTTTGAAGAGAGGGAGTAGCTAAATATGTGAAACTATCTCACACGGAAGTGACAAGAATCACAAGATTACCTGGCAACACGCTGAGAAAGTCTATGGAAGGGCAAGCTCTGGATAAAAACTATGCCGGGGCCCGTAAGAATGGCTGTTACTAGATTCTCCGCCTACAATTTCACAACATCGAAAGGTTTTAGAGCAGGTTAAATAAACAGAAAATGCATTGACAGTTTGACGGAGCTTTTATTCTGATATTTAAAATCCAGAGGGTTTGTCATTCATGTACAGATGTGAAATGTAGACAGCGTGCTCAAAAGATTATACTAATGTCATTATGCGACTAGAGACCACAAAGAAACAGAGTGGTATTAAGGCTCTCTAGAGACCTTAAAGATGCTATGGAGTATTTGCTAGGTTCACATGATAACACCCAAATCCATAAATAACGAATCACACAAGATGAACAATCTTACCCCAAAAACTGCTCTTCGCATAGGACCATTATGTTTGACTTGAACGTTAATTGTCGTTGTCAAGGCAACAACACAAGAAGCATCAACCGCAAGTACTTCCCCCACCTCCAGATTTTTCTGCACAACTAAGCCAAGGAGAAACGCAAAATAAGAACCCACGCTAAGCACAACAGATGAGCAAATGTGCTTGACCCATCTTTCAATTTAGGGAAGTTATGCAGGGTACAAATGACTAGCTGGTTGTGACTTTAGTTATAAGCAGTCGCTGCATTACCTAATGTAGAGGGCTATAACCTATAAGTCCAATTTTACAAGATTAGAAAAAAAAATTCTTTGGAGAAATAGAAAGAGCAAAAAACTGATTATAGCCCAAATATATATGGAGCATCATCAGTTTATATCAATTATATAGTACTACTCCGTAGTTGATAAGAATGTTATAGCCCAGATATATACGGTCATACGGAATATCATCAGTTTATATCGATTATATAGTAATACTCTGTAGTTCAACTGAACATATACGATATTTCAAAAACCAATAACAAATAAATTGAATAAATGAAAAGTGAAAGTGCCCCTCGTTGAGGCCTATATTCTCACACAAGTGTACAATGGCAGCTGCAACTGAACTGAAATGATCCTCAGGCACTCTCACACTCTGATGCCTAGGAATGTGCTCCTTTTAGAGCCTCAAGCTAAATACTCGTGTTTCCTCAACTAATTAAGTAGGCCTCATTTCCTTTTTGTTTTATTGACTCTACTCCAAATTAATCGCCCTCTTTCTACGTTAAGATGTTGTTACTGTTGTGATCTCCCCACATTCCCATAATTACAGGGAAAAAAAACTCCGCATCCAAATTTACGCTTTCCAATAACTCAATATTAGCAGGATCTCTAAGTCATAGGGTTTTGTAGTTAATTCACCACATTCTCCAAAATGATCCCTAGTGAAATGAGGACAATAAAAAGTGGAATGGAGGGAATATTGCATAACACACATAACAAAAGCAAAACAACGCCTGATTCAAAAAGAATTTACAGAGATACTCGTGAAATACAAGATACCCGTACAAGAAAGAACGCATACCAGATCCACCACCAACGATAAATGCAAGCCCCTGACCAGATAGCTTCTGACGCAAAAAACTCTTCAGAGCACAAAAAAATACACCAGTATGTTAGTTTGTAATTTTGTATAAACCTTGGTTCTATGTAAAAGTGGAAAACAAGAATGAAACCAATAATATTTTCCTCCAGCCATTTAGTCTTAGCATCTCTAAAGACTTGGAAGTAGGTTTAAGTTGAGAGATGGCTTAGCAACTGACCTCTGCACCAGCAACAACGTTACGCACTCTTTGGTCTGTAGTAGTATTAGTAACGTTGACATCGTTTACAGAGCACAAAAATGCATCTGGCTACAAACAATCGTCAAAATGGAATGTCAAAATCGAACACATGAACTATCACAAAATGTACCTCTACAACAAGAGATGTCAAAGACTTGGAGATTATAAAATAGATTCTAATATTATACCTGGCAAAGAAGTTCTCCACCAAACGTTGCCAAATCTATCTATAGGAAGAAAGAAAAAATATCAGAGGAATATAAGACCATTAAACCAGGCAACGTGAACATAATGTGAACTACATAAAATACTCTCATAGACCAACCGGTAGAATTCTAGCAAGTGAAGGCGCAGCAATTCCAACAAATCCGTCAGTGGAACCAGAATTGAGAAGAACAATGCTCGTCACGCTCTTGCCAAAGAACCAATGCCATACTCCAGCCTCTTGTTCAGGAACGTAGACGTTGTCCAATTGAATGGACCCAGATGTGTAGCACATAGAGCCTGTGAACTAATTAAATTATTTCTCCAAGCAACTCACAAAAGCATATTGTAACATTAGTATCATATATTAAGTAATGAACAGAGAAGGCACTCTCAGCTTGCAAGTAAAAAAAGTATCACTCTCAGCTTGCAAGTAAAAAAAGTATCTAGTTCTCTACTCTGATTAAAAGCGCTGTTAGCACAGCGACAATTAGCATGAAGTCATGTGTGACTGAGTATAATTGGCAGTTTCAAAAAGCCACTGCAAGCTGCTTTACCAGCACTATTTTTTACCTCTGTCTTTGCATAATTAATTGCTACGTAAAAGTCACTAATGTATTTAATGCATTCAGAGTTTGTTCTTTATCACTGGATTCTGTTCCTACTGCATCATCGATCCTTTTACAGGATTACCTGCCAAATTAATTCATAATATCGACCATAGTTTAGCAGCTCTCAACGAGTTCGATCCCTATGGTTAAACTGTTCAGTAAATTCACTTCTTTTTGCGTAAATCAATTACAAAAATGATTAATAGTATTTTTGGCAAATAAAAATTGTCATTTGTGTCCCTGAAATCACGGAAAAAAATTCTGCCCCACCCCCGAATCGAAAATCCTGAGTCCTTCACTAAGACGAAAAAGGGATGTTTATATTTCAAGACCAAACATGCAACAGGAAACTAATTTGGAAGAAACACGTAACCTACAAACATCATACTCTGCATGGAAAACTGGAACTACCTCGTAAGAAGCACTTGGTGACCAACGATACCCCTAACCCCCCTCCCTCCAACACACACACATGACACACCACACCACCACCACACATACACACACAAACAAATCAGTGTTGCATTGAGGGCCACGAGAGAATGAAAAAAAAAAGACAGAAATATCGGCATACCTGGTCGAGCAATTACTCTCTCTTGAGGCTTCAGCATAATCTAGTTACGATAAAACCATTCAGCAGAAGAAAGTAAGCTTCAACCATTTGTTTTTGTGTGCATGAAAATGAAAGTTCAACATTTATCAGCCTACCTGAACTATCTGAGCTTCACCACCAAGAATCTGAAAAGGCGTGACAGCTTCTTGTGGGCTCTGTATGACAAAAGACCAGTTTAATGCATGAAACTAAAAATCTAAAGGGCTGAGTCATGAACAAACGTATGACATTTAATGACAGAGATATCCACCGCAATAAGAAGACCATTTCAATTCAGAAAGTAAACAAGAAACTTCTTAGTTACTAGCAGGAGCTTGAAGGGTCTCAATAGACTAGGAAGTACGCAACCTTTCAGGCAAGGCAAGGCAAGGAAAACTCACACTGCTAGTCGGTAAGTAGCTATGCTTCCCTAAACTAACACTTGATGTAAGAGAAAGTGACACCCGCCAAAATATAGAGTGATGCGGTATACGTTTCATGTACACTATCAGCAGAATCCAAGAAAATAGTGGTGGTCTTTTTGTTATAGCCAGGCGAGAGCATTGTCTTTTGGATAAATATAACATCCTTCTATATGCACAACACAGTACCATGATACTTTGAACAGACCACCGCAATTAAAGATTCTAAAAGGGAATAAAATTGATTATATTCTTTCTTGCCAAATTCAACATACTAGTGATGGGATGTAGACTTCGGTAGAAAAGAGTTTCAGTTTTTGCATGAGTTGTAAAAGTTGAATTTGTGTGTTTTGATCAATAAGTTGAGGATATTTGGCCAAATCTCACATAGGCGCCAGTTTGGCTCAGAGGCACTACGAGTATAAAATCTATTAAGGTAAAGCAACTGAATGAAATTGACACATTTGCCTCACAAAAATTGTTTGGTTCGTGATATTGGTTTAAAATTAACCACATACCATTGGACCCACACTCCTACCCAAACAAGCACCCTCAACAAGCCAAGAGAAGTGTGAAGACACATGAGTACATGAGGTACACAACCACTACCTTAAGGATTACAGAGTTCAAAGACATGAAAGGGAACCAAAGTTTCTCACAAACTAGGCCGTTAATTATCCTATCACTACCAAAATCCCCTAGGTTCTCTCACACATCTTCCTTCTACAACTAAGCCAAGTCACAGGCATATTCAGACTAATTAGTCTCAATTTTATAGGGAGAGGACCGGCTCTTAACCTAAAATTTAGGTGAGATTCCCTAAGGTAGAATATTGTAGGTGTCACCACATGTTAACATCACATAAGCATGTCTCTCCATTTTAACTTTTTAAGTGATCTTCATCTAACATTTGACACAACCTTATCAAGTCAAGTTCCTGACAATTGTGAATCTACGTCGTCAAACAAGTCACTTGTCAAAAACAAAGGACCTGGCCACTAGCGCCTCTAAAACACACGGCAATCACTTAAAACACCTTTGGATATGAGGATTTTCAGTTTCTACAATGTTATGTTGATCTCCAACTATATGTGTTTTCAAAACCTCGGTACAACTCTCCTATATATTGTAAAATTTGTTGATATCACCTATAAACACAACTACATATCTACCTAAAAAGGCATGGGTAAAATAAAATACAATGTAAAAAAAGTGAGCATTTAAGGTTTTGAGTGAGCCTTTGATGTTTAAAGTTGAGAACTTGAGATCTCACCCAAAAGCCTTAATAGCTTACTAGTTACTACTTCCTACCGTTATCAAGACTCGTTTACTTACAAAAAAAAATGCACCAATCAATGTCGGACCTAGGGATTACCCCCCTTAAAGCAATCTATGAATTTGTTTAGTTTAATTTTCAGTCTTTTTTCCCAAGTTACTCTACTGCACTAGTCCGTCTCCTCTAAAAAAACTTATCTATATTACCCCATCATGTCATTGAACCTAGCATCACCGCTGGCTCCAACTTTCAAACTCCTAATTTTCGAAAGGATGTTTCATCAGTAACTTATATAAACAGTTAGCTAATTCTCCAGATTAACTTCGCTCCAAACAAATTCTCATACAAAATGTCGCACAAACCAGCTAAATTCCGCAAACAACTGTATCCCATACATCAAATGAGCTTCATAAACTGATCAACCAACATAAACTGCTAATTTCAGAGGCTATTATCAAAATCAAAACAACAACGACAAAGCTTGACAAGCATTACATCAACGAGCTTGACAAACCAGTATAATTCTGCTAATTTCACAGAAAACTAGCTAAACCTAGAGGCTAAAATCAAAATCAAAACAACGACGACAAAGCTCGACAAGCATTACATCAACGAGCTTGACAACCAGTATAAATCTGCTAATTTCACAGAATAACAACCTAAACCTAGCATCAAAATCAAAACGACAACAACAACAAGGCTTGACAAAAATTAAAAATATTACATCAACGAGCTCGACAAACCAGAATTAATCGCTAATTTCACAGAAAATCAACAACCTAAGCCTAAGATCAAAATCAAAACAACATCAAAAACAACAAAATTCAACAAAAAATAATACAGTTAATCAAAATCACTCTACAGTAATTAATACTAGTACATAAATATAAAAAATAAATAAAAATGTGCTCGGTACCTGATAAACATACGGTTGAAAAGGAGTATTGAAGAACGGAGCCGCCATTATCAAAATTAAACTCCAAAATCTGATGAATTTCTTCTAATCTACAAGATTATATACTAAAATTACTAATATAATTGCGAAATTATTCAAGTTGACCACATCTAATTCAAAATTTCATGATCAAATTAACAATTTTTTAATCAGATCATCAGATCTGAGAAAAATTAAGCAGTAATTTCATTGAATTTTGCCGCCGATTTAATTTTATTTCTTAGGAAACCCAAAAAAAAAAAAAAATAGAAATGGAGAGTGATGTCTTTAATTGATTTAGGCGAGTTTACGGTTTTACCCCCGGGAAAGTAATTAATTTTTGGTTATGGTGATGACGTGTTAGGACAGGTCAGATTTTTGGTATGACATGTCATATTATGGTTTGTTGATGGTGCACGACCAGCGTGTCTGTTTATGTACAGTTGGCGAGTGGTCAATTGTTATCTATTTCCGTGTTAAGGTGTATCATAGGTTAATTGTTATCTATTTCCGTTTTAAGTTGTATTATTAATTTGTCATTTATTTCTATTTTTGATAAGTTTACCCAAGTGGACAAGTTGTTATGTGATGCGGGCAAGTAGTCATGTGAAATAACTCCTTCGTTTATCGTTACTTTTCTCTTATTTTTCTCATTTCCATGGTTATTGTGTCAAAATTAATAGATAACAAATGACCGGAACTCCGGGACGGAGAGAGTATGAAAAATCTTGAAATGAAGAAGTCAGTGTACAGAGTTCAGACTCTTATTCTCATCAGTGATAAAAAGAACAAACTCCGAAAGCGGAAGAATTGGCGGTTCGGCCGAAGAAGCCTACTTCCAGGTGTGACTCATGCGAGTAGACCTTCCCAAGTCTTAATAGATGGTTGCACAATCAGGAAGCTCTACCATATACCCCCCGTAGTTAGCACCAAGAAGAGATTGGCAGCATTGCAAAGCGCAAACCCGGTCAATCATATCCTTCAGGTGGTACCATGCACAAACATGGATGATAGATGTTAAATGTTAAATCTATGTCTAAACATCAAAACACTACCATTTCAAAGAGGTAATACACCGCTGTAATTTCGATGCATTTTGACAGCACAAGACAGCAAGTCTGCAACAGTGTGAAACTAGAACAAGCAACAAACAACGCTGTTCTTAACCAGAACAGACAACCAAATGAGCAAAATTCAACAGCGGTCAGGTATCACTTATCAGTGTACCGCAACCACGACCAATTTTTAATACCATTCTCACATGCCACAGGTATCAGTCAGATAATATAACAATACTGCTAAGTATCACACTTAACTCTCAAATATCACCAACTCATTTTTGAATTGTAGAATCAGAAGGTCATGAGACATTGAGATATATCCAGCTAAACCAAAGTATTGATTCTCCAACAAATACTTCAAAACTTTCACAAAAGACTGAAAAAACATAGTAGTTCAGAATACTAAAGGTGTTCAAAATACGAGCTCGTGAGGCTTCACGCCGGACTTCAATGAAAACCTCGCACCCAAGTATGCCTTCAACTCGGGAACAGCCTCAATGTTCTTTGTCAATGGACCATCAACCGCCTTTTGGGAGTCTTTCTTTTCTTGAGGGATAACCTCCTTCTCCTGTAATTCAAAAAATCAATGATGTTTAAGGTGACTATATAAACAGATTACTCGCAAGTCTCAAGTTTAAAATGGGTAGGTGTAAAAATTGACCAAGTAATGTGATAATAACTGACCTCCTTCTCAGCCTCAAAGAACTCTCCTTCACCCTTCTTCTTCTTCTTCTCAGCTGGCTT
>VHZZ01000004.1:843900-864999 GCA_009801015.1 Silene noctiflora
TATACCACAAGGCTAACGATTCAAATTTTATAAATTTTCTCAAATTTTTTTGTCATGAAAGTAATCAAAACGATTTATAATTTTGTTTATACATAGTATGAGTTAAGTCATCATTCTTAAATAATAGCATGAATAAAATATTTAATAGTTTCTAGTTTTATACGAGTATTATTTATTTATATTTCAATTAAAATATTATAATTTAGTATTTAGTGAAAATTATATAATTTAATGAAAAGATTAATTTTAATGAAAAAAAATTGTATAATGAAATATATTATAATTATTCCTTATTTAGTAAAAAAAATTAAATTATCAATAGTTTTCTTATTTAAAAAGATGTTTTTTGGAGAGAAGACTTGTGAATTCACCTATTCTTTTAGCATATAGGGGATATTTATGCTTGCAAATTGATTATTATTCGCAAATAACTTGATAATATATGACCCGAATATGACCCGAAATGGTTTTGACTGACCCCACCCGACCCAAAGTCTATAGACCCGAAATGGCTCGACCAGAAGCCGACCCGATTGACCTGTTTGCCAAGTGTATTGGGGATGGTGATTCAGAATTGGACCTGATAAATTTGACTTGACCTGAATAACTTGGTTGATGTTCGATCTGACATTCAAATTGAGGACTTGGATTTGGCTCGTATTTTTAAACGGCTTGAGTTAATATGAGTTGGCTGAAATGTTAATTGTTGTACATTGATTCGATTTGAATTGAAGTGACTTGCACCCGATTTGGGTGACCGATTTCTAGGTCAACTCAAGATAGTGAATTTATAGATTTGCAATTTAAAAACAAATATGGATTATCGCACATTTTTAGTTACTATAATTATTATTATTATTATTATTATTATTATTATTATTATTATTATGCAAAATCTCATTTATGACGTCTCACAACCGAATTAAAACAATATAAAAAAAAAAAAAGAGAGATGGTTGTTAGAGGTCATTAACACATAGATACATTTTCTTCACAAGCGCGGATAGTTGTTACCGATGAGTGGCGTATTAGTGAAGCCTAATTTGTATGACTAGGCCTTATCCAGCCTGAACTCGTATATGAATTACGAACAACTCTAATTACGTGGTTAGTGGGAAGATAGAAGTTTGAATGTTAAGAACAAGGTAAATTAAAACCGGTGTTGGTTATGGAAAATATAACTGATTGTATTGACTTTTGATACCACCCATGACAATAAAACATGCTTAAACTGTGTCATAGAAATATCTCATGATAAGGCTCGTTCGTATATTTGTATATTTAACGATTCCATCTAAGAGATGGCAATTAAGGTCGAAATCAAACCAAGAAGAAATTGGTTTGCAAGAAAGAATCTGATCCAACCCAGCTTTTAGAAACCCGAATCTAATCCATTATCTAAATTTGCATATCCAAGTTCACTATTGAAATTTCGGAAAAAATTCATTACCGGTTCATTCATACCTGAACATAATCTCATCAGAGTCCTTAATTATTTAACCTACGTATAATACGTAAATATTCAAATTTTGTCATACTATGCATCTTATATAGTGACATTAGGTTTTGAATTACAGGGTGGCTCGTTAAGGATTTGAATTGTTACAGAAATAAATTGGATAAAGTATAAACTTTTGGCTACGAGGGGTTTAAATTTAAAGAGATGATCAAGTAAGTAATGGGATTGGGCGTGAATCACGCAAAACTGATCTAACGCAATTTATTATCATCCATTCATCCCCAACTCTCTCATAAAGAATGTGAGAAGGTGATATCAATGTTCGATACCAGCTAGTTGCACCATTTCGGTGCCACCCAAAAACGCCCTATGGTCGTCTCATAACTAAAGCCTATTAGCTGAAAACCCCATATACACTATATCTGTTTCGGCCCATCATAGGAGTGTTCAATCCAAAACTAGATGGACTATAAGCAAGGCCCAAGAGCTCCAGTAGCAATAAAGTCCACCTCTCTTACTTTTGTATACTTCGCCGAGAACCGTGTCTAAAATTCATACTCTGTATCATCTTACTCGTAAAAAATTCCACATAACAATAAGTCTATCTTAAGACAACAATGTCTATTTTTAAGACGAAAGTGGATCAACATGTTATTTCCTCAACACTGTCTTTCTATCTCATCTATGATCTACCATGGTAATCATACTTAGCCTGTTTTAAGCTTAGGACGTATATGAATCGTATTATCGTCTTAAATACGAATTCGTGATTAAAATAATACACTTGTGTAGTTTTGTATGTAGTTGACTGGAGGACTTGGTAGTAGTTTGTCAACCCTTGAGCTAACCATGTGCTACATGTGCAGTTGGTATTTGCCCAGCAGTTTGACAAAACGGACCAACTAATGAATCATTAATTTATAATTCCCAGGTCAATTGTTGTTATTTGGTTTTGGCGCAAAGATCAAGAAAAGAAGAGATAGTCAATTACCAAATAACAAATGGACCAAATTGATTGTGAATTATCAAATTGTTTATCAAGTTAATTCTTAAAATAAAAAGGACAGCAATTAACTGAGATACCTCAAAATAGAATAGCACAACAAATAACCGGAACGAAATGCTACTTTGTATTATATAGTCCTAATCATTGATGACTTTTCTTACCAAATTTAATAAGGACAATTAATTTGAGATAAACTCAAAAACGATAAGGAAAAATGAAAATGAGATAGCTTATGGGTTAAAAATTAATTTAACAAGTAACACTTGATAGACCTAAACTCGAAAATAACTCGTTAATTTATGGTCGAAACCAGACCTAACTCGTTCGACCTGATGGGTTAAAAATAAGTTTGATATTTAAATATTACGGAGAGACATTTATTCATGAAATGTTAAATAATGATTAAAAATGTATTAATTTTAGTAATTTGAATTACTATCATGATTAACAAAGCCATTTAATATACTTTTTTTTTTTTATCATTTAATAATAAAATAATTTTTAGAGTCACTTAATTTTATAATCTTTTCAATAAATATACGGTAACTGGTATGTACTCCGTATAATTTTTTTTTAAGTAAATGTTTTGGATTAAAAAAAAATAAAAATAAATAAAGACCGTCATCAAATTTTTTTTGACCCATATTTTGACCTTGCCAGTAATCGCTCCGTAACTTAACCCGATCTATATATCACTCAATCTACGATTCAATCCGTCCGACCCGTTTGACAAGTCTAGCAGCTGATCTAAGTTGTCAGTACAATATAAGATGAACATTACATGAATGTTTGTTGAAACTTTTTCGCTCGACAGCCGTTAACCAGCAAAGCCGCGGGTTTTATTCCTTTTTCTTTCCACCTTCCTAAATTTCTCATAATTTCCTCATAATTTTTTCTCAATTTCATGGTTTTTTTCTTCAAAAAAAATCAATTCTTATTGGTGTTTTGAAGGTGGGATCGTCCATTTTTTTCTCGTAAGTTCTGGGATTCTTTTATTTTTTATTTATATATTTTTAGTTTTTTTCAATTTTTATTTGCTTAATTTTATGATAATTTCGTATTTCTCGTATTTTTTTTGCTTGTGTAATTATAATTTGAGGGTAAAGATTGTGTTAATCTGATACGGTCTCTCAGAAGAGTTACTCGATACCAAAAACCTAAGAAAATGGTATTATATGAGACGGTGTTACGCGTTAGACTTGCCCATTAGGCATTAACCCTTCAATTCAAATGACGGATACATAAAGCGTTTTGTTTGGTTTCACGTGTGAGATTGTCTCATGCAAGACTCGTTTTTTATGCTTTTAAGTAGCATTGTCAAAATGTCAACTTGTCACACTGTTATGATCACAGGGAAAACAATAGACTTACTCTTTTCGTCAAAGTCATTTCTTTACGTTTTATATTCACTGTAAGAGGTATTTTAATAAAAAGGTAAATAAACGGAGGGAATAAAATTTAGTCAGGATTGAGTAGGGTGGGGCTTCAAACATAAGTTTTTGAGTATTGGCAATGTGTTTATAGCTTAAAGCACAAATATGTAGAGGAAAGTGTCCTAATTAATTGAGACCCGAGTAGGCCGGGTTTAAGGTTAGACAGCATTCATTTACTTTGAGCAAAGCAGTGGCGGAACTAGGGACTGATTGAGGGATTGAGTGATTGCCCTTGTTGTGAACTTGTGTACCCTATTGGATTACTAGTTCGTCCCACTAACTAGAAAACCTGGTTCCGCAACTGATTAAAAGTTGTCTATGTACCAAAATTTGTGTACATAAAAGGGAATGAAATCTGTAGCTTGCTCTTAGATTTGCTGTGTTTGTGATAATTTCAGGAAGTTCTTGGAGGGTGCAATACAAAGAAATGAGATGAACAGATTAGTCATACGTCTTATTGTATTATTGTACAAATTTGACTGGAAAAAGCTGTTTGTTTTAGTAGCAATTACAACAACACTTGGTCTCATTCTTCAAATCACGCTTCTTCCTTTTCCGCTTCTGATATGGCTTCATTCACCACTAGTCAGAGTTTCAACTGCGAGTAATTCTTTGCAACTGAGGTTGGGACATGGAGGACATTGGCCATTACGTCAAATAGCGTTACCTATTCCATTGAATTCCTCAAGTGAACTTCTAAGGGGTGTGGAAACCGTCAAAGAGAGAACTAGGCCGTCTAGAAGGAGGAAGGGGAGGAGAAAGGGGAAGAAACGGGAAGATGATGAGTTAGTTGTGTCTCTCCCTCCTCCCGTTCCCAGAACTCCACCAACAGCCTTGCAGGTTTATTTGGTTTTCTATGCTTTTGGTCTTTTCCTGTTAAAATGCTGGATTGATGTTTTCCTGACACTGCTTACATTTTACTCCTTCCTTCGGTGCAGAGACACGTCTGGTCCTTATCACCAAACGAGGCTCTCCTGTATGCTAAAAAGGAATTGAAGTATCCCCAAGTGTCTGCTGAGGATACTGATCTTTATGCCCCTATTTTTAGGAATGCAACTCTTTTCCAAAGGTATACACTCGTTAGTTTACTGTACTGTCGAGAATTTTTTGCAACCTTTTTTCCAAGGGCTATCTGTAAAATTGTTAAGCAAAGATCTGTTCTTTTGGCTATGGGATTATAAACTAACTAAAATGACTTGAAACCCTCTAATTTTTTTCGAGGCAATAAATGGCTGTTCATTATTTTGGATTGTGATAATGTTGGTGTAGATGTTTGTCCATATTGGCTAAGAGCGGGATTGGGGAATACCCTCTTTGTTATTGCAAGGTAAAGGCCGCATATGTACGTCCCCCTTACATAGCTTATTTTAGCAGGAACCTCTTTTCGTGCTCTGGAGTAATGACCATGAATAGAAATCTGTAGAGATAGTAGTCAATTAGTAAGAAAAAAGTTACAGGATTGATATACTCATCAACATTTTAATGTCCTACAACAGGAGTTATGAGCTGATGGAACTGATACTTAAAGTGTACATATACCCAGACGGCCGATCACCAATATTTCATGAACCTCATCTTAGTGGAATATACGCATCTGAGGGCTGGTTCATGAAGTTAATGCACGAGAACAGGCAGTTTGTGACCAGAGACCCTGAAAAAGCCCATTTGTTTTATTTACCATACAGCGCACGCCAGCTTCAGCAAGCTCTTTATGTAGAGGGGTCACATAATTTAGCCCCTCTTTCTCTTTTCCTAAGGGATTATGTCAACTCACTGGCTGCAAAATATCCATTCTGGAACCGCACTCATGGATTTGATCACTTTTTAGTGGCTTGCCATGACTGGGTATGTAGCTGCTTTCTGACCTTGCAAATGCATCATCATAATAACCCACTTAACTGTTTTGAGGATTCTAACTTCTGACCATCTTAGTCCGTTTTTGTTTACACTTATACTTCGTATTTTGCTGTATTGCCAAGCAAAATTTTGTTAAGACCGTCTTATGGACTATCATAGGATGTTATTATTTCTAATGGAGTCGAAGACTCACTTGTCTTTGATTCTTGGTTGTGATTGAAGAAAGCAAAATAGCTTAATAAACTGATTGCGAATTAATTCCCCTTCCCTTTCCCCGCTTCCCTGGCCTTTCCGGAGGGGCTGCTCCTAGATGAGCTATGCAAGCAGGAGCTCACCCAATGCATTGACATGGTTACCAATAAAAGCATGAAAAAGAGCCTATAGCCTCTGCAAGGCAAGTAGTAAACTACCTTGCGTCTAAGATCAAGAGGTCTTTCGCGGGAAAGTCACTTAAGCCTCTTTAATAAACTGAAGATCCTACATTGAGGTTGTGGATTATGATGGAATAAAGCACAATGGCTCAATAAAAGCCTCTATATGTTGTTAATATAGTGGTAAGGTTGCGTACATCTGACGACTCTTTACCACACTATAGGCAGGAACCACTGTGGAAGTGTTACTGTGGTTACTGTCTCATGGCAGGACAGTTTGAGGATGAGGAGTGCTTTTAGGATTAAGTTGTCATCTCACCTCAAGTACTTAGAAACTCGGCCGTGATTTAGCATTAGATCCTATTTTGCATCCATGTTCTGTTTGAAAAATGAGTGGAGGGAAGCGGGATTACAGAAAACATGATCACAGTTCATCTCACATTGCATTGGGACTCCTGGCCTTTTTAAATCTTGCTTCCCCTGTTGACATGAATAATTTTTTGTTTATAGGGCCCATACACATTGAAGGAACACGAGGAGCTAATCATGAACACTATAAAAGCTCTATGTAATGCTGATCTATCTGAAGGAATATTCAAGTCTGGAAAAGATGTCTCTCTTCCGGAAACCACCATAAGAAGACCGAGAAAGCCACTTAGAAATATCGGGGGTGGAATAAGAGTATCTCAACGTTCAATTCTCGCTTTCTTTGCTGGCAACATGCACGGCAGAGTCCGGCCGACACTCCTCAAGCACTGGCATAACAAAGATGATCAAATGCGAATTTATGGACTCCTTCCTCGCACCGTATCAAGGCAAATGACATATGTTCAACACATGAAATCTAGCAAGTTTTGCATTTGCCCTATGGGGTTTGAAGTCAATAGCCCTAGGATTGTCGAGGCTATATATTACGAGTGTGTTCCTGTGATAATTGCCGACAATTTTGTTCCTCCGTTCAACGATGTGCTTGATTGGAGTGCGTTTTCTGTCATAGTGGCCGAGAAGGATATTCCTGAGCTCAAAAAGATTCTAGAGGCTATACCACTCAGACGGTACCTTAAAATGCTCGCCAACCTGAAGATGTTGCAAAGACATTTCCTCTGGAATTTAAGACCTGTTAAATATGATTTATTCCACATGATTTTGCATTCGATTTGGCTTAGCAGACTTAATCAGATTCAAATTCCTGAGTAGCAAGATTTGTCAGTTTGCTCTATATTTTTCTGCAAGGTTACATTTGTTAAGGTGGTCAGGAGAGGTAATTATATTAACCAGACCATGATCCTTTTTTATGTTTATTTTTTTAGTACAGTACATCTCAAATTTTAATGTCGCCCTTGCAGGAAATCTGAACCACTGGTGGTATATTCATTATCAATTCATTTTTGAAGAACATGCATGAAGACGCTTGTCGGGAAATCATGTTGAGGATGATGCTGTACAATAGTACCATGTAAAGAAGAATCAGATAGTCTCATAAAGGTGATAATATGCTTCACATACGCGTGAGATCGTTGTTTAACCAGTCTGTGAAGTGTACGAGAATTTAGGTATGTAACCTTTGTCGATACAATGTGTAGAAACAACAGCCTATAACTTATGTCGATATCATGTGCAGAAAACAGAAAATTTTACAGAAGGTTGGTTGTGGGGTGAGGGGTATGAGAAAATTCCTTTGTTCAGAAATTATCAATGTTGTAAAACTTGATGTATATTACAGTCTTTAACTATAAATTACATATATTTTATATTTTGGAATTCACTTTGGCCAGAAAAGCTTGATGTATATTACAGTCTTTAACTGTGTAATAGAGTAGCAGTTTATGTAGATTTTTTTTCCAGTCTAAAGTAGACGAGGTGCGAAGCTGGGTCATTTGTAGTTAGTACTCACTACTCAACGACTTTACCAGTTAGGTTAGCTAACGTCTGCAGCTACTCGTTGTTGTAACCCGTCATTGGCTCAATGCTTGGGAATTTTGCAGGTAACATCCAAGATCACAGGGGGTGTAATGTCTGGTTTACT
The DNA here is from genome assembly GCA_009801015.1 of Silene noctiflora. NCBI lineage: Eukaryota > Viridiplantae > Streptophyta > Magnoliopsida > Caryophyllales > Caryophyllaceae > Silene > Silene noctiflora. Next base: position 852,053 of record VHZZ01000004.1, read on the forward strand.
CTGTACAGAAATATGTTTAGAATGAACAAATGCTCCATCTCTGCAGCATTCGGTTCAGTTCAGTTCAGTTCTGAAACTCGAAAAGGAACACAAGGACATCAAAATCCTCCTTCCGAACCTGAACCTGAATGAATCCTACTAATTTTTCCGAACCTTTCCGAAAAGAAAAATTAATTAAAAGAATAAAGTATATCTAACAGTAGTACACTGTAGTAAATTGATGCCAAGCTTGTACTCAAAGTTTTATTTCTCTAATTAAAGTAACAATCTTTTAATGGTGACTTTGATTTCTTTTTCTAATTTTTTGTTCTTTTGTCCTTGTTTTCTGCATATAATTCACTTTCTTCTTTTCTAATCTGTCTCCCATCATTAATGCATTTGAAACAATCAATTTATCTATATTATGTAAAATTGTTTCGAGAATTTCAGGGTTACGTTATTTCATAAGATGCTACCATATCGAGTAAATTTCTATTGTTTATCCGTGTTTTATTTTGGAACGATCAAACAATCGTAAATTCATTACGAAAAGCAAGCATATTTTGCATAATCTTTAATTATTCAAGAACAAATGTAGCAAAGCAGAAAATATGTACAACAATTAGTGCTAATTGATTAATTAATTAATTAATTAATTAATTTATAAATTAAACTCCATGAAATTTTCAAGGTCTAAGAAAAGATCTGGCAAGTTAAAGAATATAGTATCGTCAAAATCGTCATTACGAAGATGATCATAGTTGTTATCATTAGCTGACGAAGAGGACGATGACAATGTCGTGGTTGTTGTTGTTGTTGTGATGGAGTCGTTAGACAATTGGCTTGGCTCGCTGGGAAAATCAAACGCGGCTTTAAAAGCCGCGTCTTGGATATCCCTAGGAGCCAAGCTAGTTGGTTTAGGCAGTAGATGGGCTAATTCAGGGAAATTGAGAAATACATTGTGACCCTTAATGGCTAAAGCCGCAACATCGTGGGCTCGAGCAGCCATTTCAGGCGTGGCGTATGTCCCTAGCCATATTCTTGACTTCTTTCTTGGTTCGCGAATTTCAGACACCCATTTACCCCAGGTTCGCATCCTCACACCCCTATACGTAGGCTGCTTCCCTTCAAAACCGCCTCCATTAATAACTAGCTTGCATCTTTTCCGACCATCGTTACGAGTTTTACCTTCTCTTGGCCTTTTAGTGAAGAATTTGGTAGTAGAGGAGGAAGAGGTTTGTTCCATATGGTGGTTTGTATGGAGGAATACTATAGTACTACATGGAATATATAAAGGAGGAAGGCAAAAAAAAAAAAGAGAGAAAAATGAGGTGTAGGACTAATAAAGTGTTTATCTTAATACGGATATCGTCTTTTTCGGGTTAATAATTTAGGGGAATGGCAGCGTCAAAAAGAAAATGTATTTGCTCGTTATTATGTGAAATGATTATTCTAATAACTTAACTTTTGTAAGATATATTTTCACAGAATATATTCCGAGTGATGTTACCATCACCTGTAAATTACCTATCACGTGCTCGTTGATTTTATTTGTAAGTTGATTAATACGAGGAGTTATTGTCTTGAATTGTTATTAAAATAATGTTCGAAAAATACTTATAATTACTTGTGATATCTGAGATTTATATTAACTTTTTGGGATATTCTACGGTATATCCTGTGTTTTTCGGTTTTCTATGTTATACCCTTACATTTTTGAAATTGTATGGTGTACCCTTAAACTTCTTACTTATTCTCATCATGACCTCCTTCAAATCGCCGTAATTTGACCTTTATTTTAACTTATTAATGTTGTATCACCATCTATATGAGAAGCATCACAAATCACTTTTAATAAGCACAAATTACTATTAAAAACGTTCGTTATGAAGCATGAAATTCGTATACTATTTGATGGGTTAGTGATAATTAAGTAAAAGTGTGGGTTGTCGAGTAATTGGAATGATAAATAGACGATTTAATAGATCAATTAAGAAATTAAGCTAGCAAAGACAATGGATAAAGTCATTGTATAGACTAATGTATAGAGTTCAGGAGTAGATAATAAAATTTCAAAAATATAAAAATACAACATAGAACACCGAAAAACTCAGGATACACTATAGAATATCCCTAACTTTATTTTAAAAAAATTAGGCCAAATCCATATACGTAGAGCGTGAAGAAATGAATACGGTATACGATATCGCAAATTCTCGTTGAAGACGGACACTATCCGTCACAAGCAAAAGACGGATAAGTGTCCCTCTCACAATATGCAAGTGACACTAACTATTGGGTGCTCCATTTCCCTTCCACTTGCCCTCTCACTTGCCTTATTGTGAGGGGGCACTATCCGTCTTCAGCTTGTGACGGATATTGTCCGTCACAAGCAAAACGCTTTAGATACAATATTTACATGTACAAAGTAGAGTACTTTGTCCCGAAAAGGTCAAGAATTAATTCCATGTTATTTCGTATAAATTATCAAGTAAGATCGTTGTACGCATACAACCGACTTCTTTATGTCTTGCACGAAATTTAATAAAAGATATTTCTAGTGTTGTACGGGTACAACGGTCTGACACAAGACCAATTGGAATTATTATTATTATTATTATTAAGAATTTCTATAACTTGGGAGAGAACTAAAGGCGGGAATTTCGGAGCTGTTGCTTGAGCATAGGCCGGACGTACTCGTGGTAACCATCCAAGACTTGAGTCTGATTCAAAGGATCCTTCCAGGCTCCCTCGTACAGCTTGGGGTATACATTGCCATCATACCGACCCAAAGCCGATCCCAGAAAATGATCAGTATAGTTGAAAGCATCCACTAGAGCAATCGCATTTGGACGGACCTATAAATCCAGGATTGTAAATATGAGAGTCGGTCCAAGAGAAATAATAAAAGGAAAAACCGTCACTTTGAATCAACCCAAAACCGAACCAACCCTAATAAAAAGATCCAAATCCCGAAACCGACCCATAACATTTATTTTTATGTATATTTGACCTCCAACAAAACCTACAGATCAGGTCAGGTGATGGCATGAAACGAACAGGTTCACTTTGGATCAGAACCTTAGTTATCGTCCTAACATGAAAATTGACGCAAAATACACATGCATGTACGACACTGGCAGCCGGGAGAAAGGAAAAATAGTATAAAATGAATGAAACCTGAGAGAATAGAGATCTGAGGAGGTCATTTGCAAGGGAAGCTTGCTTAGGAGTGATGCAGCCCGTGGCTAGAAAATCGCCAAGATGCTTCTTGACTATTGAAAGAGCATAGATACCACAAAGTGCCTGCAGTTGTTCCTTTACTCCGTCTCCAGGTATGTCTTGTTGCAGTTTCGCAATAAACCTGACGCAAATTTGGAACGTGTCAATCAAAAAAGTGAGATCATAGGATCACAGATCAAGACAAGATTACAAGAACGAAAAATAATGAACGTATAGATTTCAGTAATTACTCACTTGGAAACGACTATAAGCTGGCAATGAGCCAAAGCAGCCCCTACCAGATCGGCCGAGAGCTCCGCAAAGCCTGAAAGAAATGGATGTTAGCGACATCAAACTGTTCAGAACTTGGTCATTCAATGAGAGACCTTCTCACAAGAGAATTGGGTTCTTAAAAAGGGGTGACATTGTGGTGTATATTAACGAGTGGTTTACGCCGAAATTATGAATCGAAATACATCTAGGCAGCGAACAGAACTCTAGAATCTTTTTCTCATTACCTTCTTCCTGGTTTGAAAAATGGCTTAAATTTTGAGCACAGGCAACAGACATCCTCGCTGATCGTGCTTCAAAAGCCTCAATTACGACGTCAGGATTTAACCAATCCTCAGCTGCAAGGAAAGAGGCACAACAATAAGGGCCTCAACAACACCAGGAAGGGACACAAACTAAAAAGATAGAGCTATGTTGCCTAGACTTACCAAAGAAAGACACTTATCCGTAAGTTACCCATATTAACTGGTAATTAGCGAGGAGAAAGAGCATTTCATACCTTTCTGAACAGTACAACGAGCCTGCATCAGATGTTCGACCCTACCCATATAAGCAATCGTACCAACAGGCGGGTTCCCAGGTCCTAGTTTAGATACGGTCTTCATCAAAAATCGAGCAACCTAAGAGTAAGAGAGAAGAGAAATGCATTATGATCTAGAACTAACGTCACTTCTTCACAAGCTATAATCAGCCATAAATCTTAGTGAATTCATATTCTGATTCCTAAATGCAGATTTAAGTTTGGCTTTATACTCGAGAATGGGTAACATTAACCTCAACGCTAGTCCTTAAAGGTCAGATCTCGTACTATGGCCAACTAAGCAAACACCACCAGGAAAATTACCCGAGTAACTTAAAGGTTCTCGCAGACGTGGGGGTGGGGGGTCCAAGGTTAGCTTTACCAGTGTATAAAGATGTTTTTTCAGGATGACTCATGATGAAAGTTGCATTGAAGAGCAACGTGAAGAGTAGGCTGTTGGAGATGGGAGGGAGGGAAATAATTGAAAACATGGTAAGCAATAGGTAGTACCTGAAGTAACAACACAACATTGTCACCTTCATAGGTACAAGCAGGGACATAGACTGCAAATAACTCAGGCAGACCACTGCTACAGAGATAGCCATGCCCACCACATAGCTTCCGACATTCCTCAATCCCATCCTGTACAAAAGAAAATGACATAAGCCAAAGAAATAGGTTAGTAGACAGCATAGAAAAAAAGAGACGGAATACTTGTATAGGATAGTTACTTAATTACTTTGGAGAACCATGCTCTACTTTCAAAGAAAACACAATTAAGATAATGTAGAGGTGATCAATTTCATTTCCGCATGAACCATAATGTAGAGGTGATGAATTCTAGTGAGGAGTATAATCATAAACAGGCAATGACGACAAGAAGTAACAACCGCTTGAACAAGATAGACCAGATTAATGATGATAGAACCAACATTCATTAAAGGTTGGGCATCAACGAAAATCACATACCGCAGTAAATGAAGTTGTCAGAGATTTAAGGCCTGCAGTGCAGGCATGGACCTCAGGCAGTGTGGAAAAGTCTTTAGCCTGTAATTTCTCATTTACATCGGTGTAAAGCCATTTCAACCACTCGCCAACAAATCTGAAAGCATATGCAGATGCAAGCAGTGGAAACAGTCTACTTTGTTGGGTCTTGTAATCAATCACCTGCCATAAACAACAGATTAACAAAGATATTCAAAAAGATTCATTAGATTTTGACATTGGGTGGAAAATAACCCACAAATACAATCCCACACAAGCGTTGGCCCACACAATTTTTATTGCCTAAAATTTTGGTCCAAAAACAATTCTAGCACGTATACTGAACTGAAGAGGTTTGTTCAGTAGAAGACCTAACGTTCAGATAGTCTAATATACCTGAGTCTCGAGACCATTTTGAGAGCCAAATTGGCGGCGAACAGCACTGTAACGAGTAGCGATACAAACTGCTTTCGACAGAGCACGTGAAGCATCATTCACAATTGTCTGTCGGACGAAAACCATGGTACCATAGATTAGCTGTCGAGGGACATTCGACTCCACTACTTTCCCTTCTCTGGTAACCTGTAACACCCTGAGATCATGAAAAGTGGCTTTAGAATTCTAAAACCAAGCCAACAAAAGAGACTTTGTCCAAGGAAACACAAAATGAAAAAATTATAATTAAAACAGAGATTGATAAAATTTCGTATAAAAAATTCTGAATTGGACAAAGTTTGACCAGTTTAGAGAACGAACCTCATAAGCATTTGATCCCTAGGAATGCGCACATGATCTAGTCGTAGCACTCCATTGTCCATAGTATTGTAAGCTCCATTTCCGAATTTCATTCCAATATCGCCAACGGTAATACCGGGCAAAGGTAGGTGATCATCTAAGCTCCGCAGTTGCACGATGAAACCTTAGGACAAAAGTACACACACCGTTAGAAAAACTCACATATATTACAATATACTCACATATTAAGACCCTGGTGTCCAGGACTGAAGCACTGAATAGGACACAAAAGGAAACAAACAAACAGTAAAGAGGAACATTAAAAACAACTGCACCCGAGTGAAAAACCAGACATAGTAGTTAGTTACCATGAACTCCATGTTCTTGTCCATCTACTATCAGACGAGCATAAACAAGTGCATGCGTTGAAACTTTTCCAAGACCGCCAGGCCACCACTGAAATATTATCACCACGTCAAACTCAACAACTAACAATTAAAGCAACAAGATCATCTATCCAAATGGCACCAGCAACAATTTTAAGGTCATTGTAACACCTTGTAACATCTAACAATTAAAGCAACAACTTTAAGGTCATTGTAACATCATGATTTACAACTTACTTTGCTCGAAGTTAGTGTTGGACTATGAACGACAAACTCATCTGCCTCAGGATCAAATGTTGCAGTAGTTTCCAGACCTTGAACATTAGAACCATGACCAAGTTCCGTTTGAGCATAGCACCCAATAATCTGCATTCTATATGCCAATGGAAGCCATTTCCGCTGCTGCTCATCCGTGCCTTGTCCTTTGATAGCAGGAATAAACATTCCCTAGCCACAAAAAAATCAATAACATTTTTAGACAACAATAAAGCCTGAAGAACACAAACTAAATTAACACAAAAATGCGAATTTGGAATAACTATGAAAATAAAGAACAAAAATTATCAGGTGCATGATTACCCAATGAAGATCTGTGAAAGCCGGTTCATCCACATAAAACCTTAATAGACTGGCTTCCTCTTCTGCAGCATTAACATTACAACTATAATTACAGGACAAGTTACAGACAATGAATGTAATGCAACTAACGAAGCCTCAGAAAATATCTAACCAGTCAGACGAAGTTCATTGATTCTCTTCCACGCATGAGCTGCCTTTCTAAGAGTATTCTTAAGTAGTGCTCTCCTTTCAAGCTGCATTCTGTCATCCTTCTTAAATGCCTGGAAATCAATCCAAATGAAGGCAAATGACCCATGTCCTCATAAGAATTAAGGCGCTTGTACACTAGTGCTACATCTAATCCAATGTGTTTCATACCATGGAAGTTCAAAACATATATGATCAGAATGCTACATATTATAACATAATTTTCATTATGAGTCCAAGGCGGAGGTAAGTAGTAGCAAGCGGTAGCACTAGCCACCAAATCACAAAATATTGCGAGAAAAACTCGCAAACCCAAATTTTAGAAACAACATAAATTAGGCATTGACAGCTAGAGTTGTATTGAGTCAATGATTGGGGTATTGCCGTATAGGGTATGCTAGCTGATAAATTCGGCACACCCACATGTAATTGTAACGCCCATAAGTTTTCAATATTATTTCCTAGAGGGAGTAACACCCATATTTCTGAATTCTGAGTTTGCATTGATAAGCAGAATAATTTAACAATCAATCCAACGATTCGTATCATTGTATATTCAAATATAACAAGTTGTTATTTGTTAATAGGACTCCATAGAACTCGGTCAGCAACCCACAACAGTACTGCCTTAATTAAATAATCTTTAATACTGCAACACAAACACAAACACCGCCACCACAACCACCGCCACCAACATCCTAGTCTTACCCTATGCCCCTCCATTATCAGTTTAGGGACGTTTTTCAGTTAACCAAAATATGAGAATCGCGTTGAGAACTACATCAAATGACCACCACTTCACAATAATAAAAAGCTCAGCTAGCTTAAGTAATTATTTTGCTTAATTAAATCATATTACGTCTAAAACAGAATCTTCAAATCTTCAATACATCAACACAAGCATATATCATAAATAAAGTAAATAAAAGCAAGATTCAAATCCACACATTCCAACCATAAATTAGAATAAGGTTCTGACTTTTAATCATAAATCTCCTACAAATCTCGAAACAACAAGTCATAAGCTTGTGACCGTCACAAGCTTATTACTCCCTCCGTCCCGGTCATTTGTTGTGCTTTGTTTTTGGCACAAAGACCAAAGAAATAGGAGAGAGCCAATTATAACCTGACAAGTGGACTAAATTGAAGGTCAAAAATCAAATTACTCATCAAATGCAATCCTAAAATGGAAAAGGACAACAAATGACCGGGACGGAGGGAGTATTTAAAATCGTGCTTAACTTCATGAGTTCTAGTGACCGTCACAAGTAAGAATTTGTGATCTCGAAAAGATTTCAACTTTCCAACCATACATACAATTAAACACCAACCCAAATCACAAAAATTATACCTTTCATCAAAAATACAAACAAACAACACAAAAAATTACAAGACGGTCTTAAACTGTGAGGCGATATAAATACGAGTAATATAAAAACACACTCATTTATTGATAGGATCGTATTTGTCTACACTATAAGACGGTCTTATTCTATAATTTACGAAAAACGATAATAAAAAGATTAAAGGATAGAGAAACAAACAGGATCACTAGCAACAAGACGAGCCATACGATCACCAACTTCATGTAAATGTTTACCACCAGCCCATATTACTTTCATGGCTTCCACATCAAAATTCGATCTTTTTCTCTCATCTTGTAAATAATCAGCTCCACCATCAATTTCCACCATTTTTTTTTCTGGGTTTTTTAATTTGTTTTTTCTTCAAGAACAACAACAATGGTGGAAATTAATTAATCAATTAAAATATGGGGTTATTTATAATGGAAATTAGATTGAGTAATTGAATTGGGTTGATGAAATTCAAGAAATAAATGGGATTTTCAATGATGATTGATTGAATGAATGAGGTAGGTGGACGGTATAGACGAGTGGATAGAGTTATTGCAACGGACTAACAATTAGACATCGTATTTATACAATTTTCCTTTTAATTACGAGTAATTTGTTTCGCTGTTGTTCACTCGTCGATCTCGTTTAAGACGATCATATCCGTCTGATCTGGATAACGGATCAAATATTAGATAAGTCATATCCGTTTTAAATGGGATAAAAGTGTTTTTATTTTTTTGGTTACATTTATTTATTTATTTGACCCAATTACTTTTACTATTTGTTTGGTATATGGTATCTCTTAGGGATGGCAATGGATAGGGTTTTATAGGATCCAGATCCAGATCCTTGTGTCCTATAGTGGATCCAGATCCGGTCCATATCCACGGGGTCTGAAATTCTCAGATCCATATCCAGATCCTCAGGATATGAACTGGATCTGAATCTATCCCGTATCCATTTTATTGCAAAAAAATCATTATCTGAAATATTAAAATACTATTTTTTGGATTATACTACAACTTACCCTGCTATTTTTTTCATATTACACTGCAAATGTTAAAAATAAAGTTTCAAATATTGAAATAAAGTTTCATAAAATACAATAACGATAACAAATAAATGTTTGCAATTGAAAAATGTTACTGAGAAAGAAATCATAGCTTAGCATATGAAAAACTTTAAGAAAATAATATAATTTTACTATTTTTTAACTTATTTTTTAAATTTTATTTTAAAATAAATATGGATCCAGGGTAGGATCTGGATCTCGACCATTAGGATCTGGATCTCGACCATGTGGATCCATATCCGGATCTATTTTTATGCATATGGATCCGCCATATCCATATCCACTGGATCCAAAATATTGAGATCCATATCCGGCCCTTAGGATCTGGACAGGATCCGGGATCCATTGCCATCCCTAAGACTATCTCTTAAAATAGTCATATCCATCTTAAGTTGAAAATGGTTAAATACGCCTCCATTATAGACCTATCAAAAGTAACCCGACACGAAAAGGCTGACCCGAGACCCGAACAGACCCGACCTGACCCGACCCGACCATATCCCGAGCTTTCTTGACCCGTAACTGACCCGACTCGAAAATAACCCGTTTTCGACCACAAACCCGAAAATGACCCGACAAAACATAACTCTAGTTTAACCGAAAAGACTCGAAATGATTTTTTTTCTCTTATTCATTGATCCGACCCGAAATAAACCCGAAACCCGAAATGACCCGAATTAACCTGAAATCAATGAAAGACCCGAGCTGACCCGACCCGAACTCGACCCGTTGACTCGGTTTGCCAGGTCTATACTCCATTATAGATAGACCAGACACAAATACTTTTTTTTTTTTAGACTTTTTTGTCTATGTATTTTATTTAACCCGTTTTTTTAGTATGAGGGATTTATTGTGTTTAACAAAAAAATTGTTTGGAAAAATTTATTGTACTTTTATGAAAAAATAAAGTAAATATAAATTATTGACTCGAAAGAAGGTGATGGGAAATATGGGAGTTTGTTTAGGAATGTTAAACGTGAAAGTGTGAAAATAAGAGTTGAAAAATTGAACGTGGACTTGACTTTGGACGGTTGTATAGAGAATATTTGTCATCTCGTTTTCCATGTTGAACTTATGTTGTTATAATAGTCATGGTTAATAATACGGTTCGACGTGGATCGATTCGGTTAACCCGTGATGTCCGGTCCATTTCCAGCGGCCCGCGAAAAATTAATGAGATCCTCAAACTGGTTTAGAGCCCAAAACGTTAAGCCCGGGACGCCAAGCACGTTTGAAAAAAAAAAAAAAAAAATACTTGAATAATGAGCCAGGTTACGGTCAAAGTTGAGTCACCCCGGCCACGTCCGTGTTGTCAAACCTCCTAGACGGACTGATTCATGGCTCGGCCGGAGGATCCCGGGCGGCTTTACCTCAGTCTAACCCAACTCGGCCTTAAACTTACCATGGGTCGGTTTAATTATAAAGATGGTTTAGTTTGTCTATGAGAAGGTTTTTAGCTCTCAAAAAGTTGTTAGAAGTTTGATCTGCGTTGTAAATTACCTTCGATATTTCGAAAGAATAGTCAGTAACGGATAAATTTGGTGAACTAAAAATGTTATATACTCCCTCCGTTTCGGTCATTTGTTTACTTTTTCAAATTTGCGTGTTTCATTTATTTATTTACCTTTCTATATTAGGATTGTTTTTTTATGTATGATTTGATCATTCATACCCATTATGATCCATCTGTCATTCTATAACACTAACCACAAATCCACAAAGGTAAACAAACTATATAAAAATGGTTATTCTGTTTAGTAAGCCATTCTCTGTAAATATATTCTATGATCAAAACAAGTTACATTTCTGGTATGACGGCTTTAAAAAGATTGAAAATTAAACATTACGTAATTCCTTGAAAATTAAAAAAGAGATTTTATACTTTAGTTTTTCGTAATATTTTCCTTAAACTTTCTTTTCAAGTTATCATAATTTGTACCCTTCAAACACAAATTAAAAAACCCGTCTTTTTATCGGCGAATCCTTGTTATCCATTACTAAATAAACAAAAAATAATCCCCCTACACCACTTCATTTTTATTTTTAATAGACGATGAAATAAAATCAGATTCAAGCAAAACCACATAACTTTCCTTTTTTCTACACTAGTACTAGTAAACGTGTGAATGAATCCAACAAAATAATAATAATAATAATAATAATAATAATAATAATAATAATAATAATAATAATAATAATAATATAATTAAAATTAGGAAATACTTTTTTTTTTAGGAAATAAAATTAGGAAATACTTTTTTTTTAGGAAATAAAATTAGGAAATACTTGGTGATCAAGTAAGGGAGTATGTAGTAAGATAAAACCCTTATATAAGGAAATATACCACCCTCCAAATTATTATTACCAAATTACAATTACCATAATACTTCGTAATTAAATACAACAAAAAAGCCCTAATTTTTCTAATAATAGTAAGAAAAGCTAATAATTAAAATAAGCATGATGATGAAGATCACGGTAGTTTACCCATCACTCGACAATCCTCGTAAGAAACTAAGCTTCACTCGTATCATCACCTTGCCTGAGTCGATATCAGCGCTCGCTAAGTTGGYCCCCGGGAAGGTGTTCCAGGAGAAGAAGAGTACCAAAGTGCAATGCCAGAAGACGACCMTCAAAACCCTAAAGCCATGCAAGAAGACAATCGAAACCCTARAGCCRKGCAAGAAGACSATCAAAACCCTAAAGCCATGCAAGAACTCGAACAACAACGAGAATAATCMCAAGKTTGGCCGAATGACTAAGAAGACCGTACCTYTGGAGCMAAGTTTGGTGGAACTTATTAAATCACGTCGTGATTACTCGTTCTTGTGGGATGATAATTGATCCGTTTTACCCAATTAATTGTATTAGTAATATGTTACTCTGTATTAAACTTTGGTTGTGGTTTTTTCTTGATAATTACGAGTATTGTAATTAATAGATTTGGATAGTAGCTAGCTATGTACTCCGTAGAATGATTAATTCGAGTAATTTTTTTGTATTTGATTGTTTGTTTAATGTTGTTGAATGAGTTATTGTTCATTATTGTTTATATTGTTTATGTAATGTATCAATTGAATTCTTGCAGTATATATTATATTTTTTGTTTAATTTTAGCGTAGTATAATATTTGTCATCTCGTTTTCCATGTTGAACTTATGTTGTTATAGTAGACATGGTTAATAATACGGTTCGACATGGATTGATTCGGTTAACCCGTGATGTCCGGCTCCACTTCCAACAGCCCGTTAAAAATTAATGAGATCCTCAAACAGGTTTAGAGTCCAAAACGTTAGGCCCGGGACGCCAAGCACGTTAAAAAAAAAAAAATACTTAAATAATGAGCCAGGTTACGATCAAAGTTGAGTCACCCCGGCCAGGCCTGTGTCGTCAAACCTCCTAGACGGACTGATTCATGGCTTGGCCGGAGGATCACGGGCGACTTACCTCGGTCTAGCCCAGCTCGGCCTTAAACTTCCCATGGGTAAGTTTAATTATAAGGATGGTTTAGCTTGACTATGAGAAGGTTTTTTGTAACACCCCGGCCCAAACCTAGGGCCTGGAGCGGTCACTCACGGTAGCTCGTCAGGCTGTGTACATGGCCCACAGATCAACACGGGTCCTTTCCAGCGCATTTT
>VHZZ01000004.1:885623-902302 GCA_009801015.1 Silene noctiflora
GACGATCAAAACCCTAAAGCCATGCAAGAACTCGAACAACAACGAGAATAATCCCAAGGTTGGCCGAATGACTAAGAAGACCGTACCTTTGGAGCAAAGTTTGGTGGAACTTATTAAATCACGTCGTGATTACTCGTTCTTGTGGGATGATAATTGATCCGTTTTACACAATTAATTGTATTAGTAATATGTTACTCTGTATTAAACTTTGGTTGTGGTTTTTTCTTGATAATTACGAGTATTGTAATTAATAGGATATGTATAGTAGCTCGCTATGTAGAATGATTAATTCGAGTAATTTTTTGTATTGGATTGTTTGATTAATTCAAAAATTAATTGATTGAATTGTTTGTTTAATGTTGTTGATGAGTTCTTGTTCATTATTCGTTTAATTCGATTTTTGTTAAATATCAATTGAATTAGTTGCAGTAGATAAATTATAGTATTTTCTTTTAATTTTAGCGTAGTATAATGATCCTTCGAACATTAGCCCCAATTTCTTCTCATAATTTATTTTTCAAACACAAAAATTNGTGTATGATTTACAAAAGACCGCTTTATACAAAAATTTCTGTTAAATGAATTTTTGAACTAAAGTAAATTGAACTATATTGATCTTATAGGACCGAACCAAATAGAATTTGATTTGAACTAAAATTAAATCCAAATAAAAAGAGGATCATATTCTTGTTCTTTTACGCTTTCCGTTTTGTTCATTTGTTTACCTTTGATTTTGACATAAAAATCAAGGAAAAGGGAGATGACCAATAATTTGATGAGAAGTAGATCAAGTTGAGTGTAGAAGATCAAATTATTCATCAAATTCAAAATAAAAAGATAAACAATTGACTGAAACATCCAGAATAAAATAGGTAAATAAATAACCAAAACGGAAAGAATATATTACGGAGTATTTCATTGTTATTTGAATTCTTAATGAAACTTCTTGTTTGCTCGAGTAACTCTTACAATTATCATTTATCAACACCTAAACCTAGGGCTGTGCAACGGTGCGGGCTAGCCCGGCCCAGCACGGTTCAATAGGCCCAAAAACTGCAACCCATTTTTTTCCAGTCCAGCCCGTGGTCTTTTTAGTGCCGGACCCGGGTCCAAATTTTCCAGCCCGGTTTTTTAGTGCTGGGCTGGCCCAGCCCGGCCCGGCCCGTTATTTTCTTCTTTTTTTCTCCACTTATTTTTTATTTTCTTTACTTAAAAAGAAAAAAATGCCCTAGTGCTGGGCCCGGGCTAGACAAATCAGGCCCAACCCAGCCCGCCCTCCATTTAGTGTTGGGCCTGGGTTGCACCACCCCTGCCCGGCCCGCCTTCAGCCCAGCCCAGCCCAACGCACAGCCCTACCTAAACCTTCGGTTCCATGTTACATTTCTAGTAAACATGCTCAGTGTAATATAAAGTTCTACTATTGCTATTACTCTTAAATGTTTAATTGCTTTTGTTTTCTGGTTCTTCTTACATGTACGGTAGCTTAAAAAAATCGAAAGTTTGAAACTAAATATTTCAATTTTCCACTCTATTTTCCATGAACGGTTTTTTACACATCCATTACGGATAAAAATGAAAAAATAATAGATATAACCACCCCATTTTTTTTCTTTCTTAATATTAATAGATGATGAGATAAAAACAAAAAAATTAGGTTCAAGCGAATAAAACACACAATAACTTCAATTTTTTTGAGCTTTATAGCAAAGAATTTGATCTTATACGTACATTTAATAACGAGCTTTATTGAAAATAATCTGAGTGTCTTTATAAAAAAAATTTAACCCAAAATATTATATTAAAACTCAAAAATAATACATATAAACGCAATAAGATTTTAATTTTAACACCTAAAAAAATAAAAATGTTAACCAAAATTTTTAAAATGTCAAAAAAATTATATATAAGCTCAATTAAATTTGTATTGCATCTATGATGCTCATATACAGTGTATGAATAGTCCTATTTGTGTTCTCCTTTTTTTCTACACTAGTAAACGTGTGAGTGAATTCAACAAAATAATAATAATATAATTAAAATTAGGAAATACTTTTTTTTTATAGGAAATAAAATTAGGAAATACTTGGTGATCAAGTAAGGGAGCGAGTAGTAAAATAAAACCCTTATATAAGGCAATATATCACCCTCCAAATTATTATTACCAATTTACAATTACCAATTTACCATAATTCTTCGAAACTAAATACAACAAATTAACAAAAAAGCCCTAATATTCTAATAATAATAAGAAAAGCTATTAATTAATATAAGCATGATGAAGATGAAGATCACGGTAGTGTACCCATCACGCGACAATCCTCGTAAGAAATTAAGCTTCACTCGTATCATCACCTTGCCTGAGTCGATATCAGTGCTCGCTAAGTTGGCCCCCGGGAAGGTGTTCCAGGAGAAGAAGAGTACCAAAGTGCAATGCCARAAGACGACCATCAAAACCCTAAAGCCATGCAAGAAGACAATCGAAACCCTARAGCCRKGCAAGAAGACSATCAAAACCCTAAAGCCATGCAAGAACTCGAACAACAACGAGAATAATCMCAAGKTTGGCCGAATGACTAAGAAGACCGTACCTYTGGAGCMAAGTTTGGTGGAACTTATTAAATCACGTCGTGATTACTCGTTCTTGTGGGATGATAATTGATCCGTTTTACACAATTATTGATAATATGAATTATTAATTGTAATTAATTTTTAATTAAGCAGCGCTTAAGTAATTTTTTAGTAGCTGCTTGCTATGTAGAATGGTTAATCCGTTTTTTTTTTTTATTGTATTGTTTGTTTGATTAATTCGGAAATTAATTTGAATTTGTTTGTGTAGCGAAGTAATTATAGAATGATTTTTATTCATTATTCGTTTAATTTGATTTTTGTGAATTATCAATTGAATTGTTGCAGTAGATAAATTATATTTTCTGTTTAATTTTCTGTTTAATTTTAGTATGGAATGAACCAAACTCGATCATAGGACCAAACCCAAACCGCATTTGAATTGAAGAAATTGAGTTCAGAAAAAGAGGGTCGTATTCATGTCGTTTTATATTAATTGATTGTTATAAGTTGAGGTGAGCTTCTTAGGAGATTTCTTGTTTGCTGAATCTTTAATTTAAATTTACATCACCTTAAACCTTCGAATTTGATTCGAACTGAAATTAAGTCCAAAAACAGAGAGTCGTATTCATGTCGTCTTATATTAGTTCATTGTCAGGTGAGCTCTTGGGAGATTTCTTGTTTGCTCGAGTAATAAGTAATCATTGCAATTGTCGCTTGTCAGTTGCCCTAATCGCCATATGTAAGCCTGAACCGTTCTTGGAAATAGTCTCCAGCACGTATAGGACGGAATCTACAATCGACAAGATAAAGGAATTTTAGCATGAGCTCGTTTTACAGCAAAAGATATTTAAGTAATCGCTTCTTAAACCCTTAAAAAACCCGGTCCACCCATTTCATCAGCAAGTGATGGTTGGGTCGCATGTAGGACTTTAGTCGTATTGAGGACAGAAATTGTGATTACCTTGGCGGATTGGATTCATTGCAACAGCTTTCTAAGCAGTCTACCACAATATCTGCATGAGGGTCACAGAAGAAAGCAGCCTGCGTCGTTTTTGTAATTGTCACCGGTCAGATTTTTTCGCCTGATATCTCATGAGTTCTAATAATACCAGTGAAATACTTCAAAAACCTTGCGTCGAGCATAACGACTACATACTGGCAATGTGGTCCGAGATTGGATGTATGCAGGTAATGCAGCTTAACCAGTCTGATACCAACCTAAGTGTCCCTCCTATCACAGGTCTCTAGGTTGGATTATACAACTATACGTCTCTATCGCCGTTAAATATGGTAATAATGTATGTAACTACGCGAATGCATAGAAATAGAAGTTCCAGACACTGGACAACAGAGGAAAAAACAGAGAAGTTGGCTGTATAGAAACACAGAAGCAGAGAAATGAAACTTACGGAGTATCGTTCCTTTCCCTTTGGATTCACTCTGTGCAATGTTGACCTACAAGCAAATCATAAAACAGAATCAGTGAATCAAAACACAGAGAACTATGTTCTATACGAATGAACATTGCAAAACGTCGAGATCTACACATGTAAGAAACACGTACCTGAATAAACCGTTAGTCCATCTCTCCATCAAATCCCCAATGTTGACAATAAAGGCCCTGTAATGCATGTGGTGTTACAGAATTCGAGTGCTGATAGTCATGACTTAAGGTTCAAAACCCGTCACCTTCAAAAAATTCTTTGCGGTTTTATTTACAGCAAAACGATTGTCAATCTGACACCAATAACCAGTATAAATCTAGCTATTAGATATTGGTCATCCTAAATACTACGGAGTGCTTCTGGACCTTTGTAAATTGTACTCCGTAACACTTTGGATATATATTTACTCGGTAATCTGAGGCCATACACTAGGGAAAAAATCCGACACTGATATACACTGGAGCACAAACTCAGTTTTCTAGATGAGATTGTTTAAAAATTTTCAGAAAACATATTTTACAACACCCAAGATTCTTAAGCTCTGTGATCTGAAGGAGAACAACTGTAACTGATCAACATAAATTTACCAGGTGAATTACTACTATCTTTCTGATCTGCTGTAACATCCAACTGACAGAATATTCACCAAATGCAATTTTATTTTCATTTTTAAAACTCACCCCTCGATATGATGAACATCCTCCCAAACACGAGGGTGGCAATCTTTTTCCCGGCAAACCTAAAGAAACGAGGTAAAAGAAGTGAGTATGATTCTCATATGAAAAAATACTTATCAGAATAATTTACCACTTCACAATATTGTTGTTGTAAAACATTACCCCAAGGTCAGAAGTAAAATACCCTGTTAGTCAAGTTACAACGGCTCC
This sequence comes from Silene noctiflora, assembly GCA_009801015.1. NCBI lineage: Eukaryota > Viridiplantae > Streptophyta > Magnoliopsida > Caryophyllales > Caryophyllaceae > Silene > Silene noctiflora. The sequence continues at coordinate 890,524 of VHZZ01000004.1, forward strand.
CGCAAATTGCGGGCTAAGAGATATTAGGGGGGAAAATCGGACTACATCTAACGTACCTGGAGACCAGGCACGCCATCAGAAGCAAGTAAAGTGATCGCTCCATAATCGGAATGAGCGGAGGCACCTAAAATTTCTTCACGGGAGCAACTCGAGTCACCTGATTGAAGATAAGAAGTTTTAATGAACTGATGATGGTAAAAGCAATTCCAATTGCGTTATTCAGGTATCGTTTTGATGGAACATAAATAATCAAACACCTGCAAAGGAGCGTAACACAACAATTGAATGAAAAAGAAAACCAAGAAATCTGAAATAAATGTCACTGAAATACTGCCAACTATAAGCATAGTTGGCAACTTTCACAGGACCTGGGTAATGTAAAAGGCGAAGAAACGGCACTGGTGAATCCTTAACTCTGATGAAAAACATCTCATCTTCTAGGTTCAAAGCCAAAGCAATCAGCCTTAGTAAACTTTTTGCAGCACTCCTGATGCATCACACTTTGTACTGTTAAGTAAACTCTAAGAACAGAAACTGTAAGGTTCACACAACAAAAGAAAAACACTGAGTAACTCGACTGCATGAAGAATACAACCACAGGGTGTGGCACACTGGCACAATTGCACACCTGTCAACAGGAGAAAAGAAGCACGAAAGGGAGAAGTAATATCTGTTCCAATGATCTGCCATTACACCAGCCTTTCCTTCCCCCGAAAAGAATAACATTAAGAAATATGTTCTAGAGATGAAGCTTTCATTAATTAAAGCTCCGTCAAACCCATTTATATTGTCCACAATTGACTTTAATTGTCAAACAATATTAACTTTGAACGGTAATTTCATACAATTACACTTCAAAAACAAATATGAAATCTCTTGATGAGTAACAATGCAGATATTAGAAGCGACTGCGGTACTGCCTATTGAGATAGTTGAACTTACAATAATTTTCGATGGTATGTTTCAACAGTCGGTCTCCAGGTTGGAAGAAGTTCTGGCATTCCATAAAGAGCAGACGTTTAAATAAGTGCCGAGACCCAACAGAAAAGTAGGTGTTCTTTACCGCTTTAGCATGTATATGGAGGCCCGAATCAAAAGATAATGGCTAATTCAACAAGAAAATAAGACAAGATAATTATATTACCTTCAGAAGGCCACTGGTTCAAATTACAGTTTTCACCATCAATCGGGCCAACGTAGAAAGTCTCCTTAGGATCACCTGAAATCCATAAATGTCAGTAAGGTATATCATTCCTTTGCATTTAGATGTGTAAAATAAAGTATCTGATCTAACATACGGACTATTGTTTTCGGATTAATTTGTTTCAATCAGCCAATACTAATTCACGAAATGAACAATGAGCGTTGATGCTATCGTTATGTAACAGCTGATATTGTACACAGTTGTGGTTCTGGAATCTGAAAGGCTCAAACAAACTCAAGGACAATACATTTTCAATACCCTACAGCAATTTAATCTAATGACTGAAAGGAAACAAATGACCATAAACTTCCTTTTGCACAATCACCATGTTAGGATAAGCAAAATCAAAGAGCTAAATTCACAAAAATAAGAAACATAACAAGGGAGAGGAGGTTACATTTCTATAGCCAGTTAAGTACAGTATAGCATAGCGTAATTAATACTACCCCCATTCAACTTTTTACAAGCTCTGATCGTAGTTGTTTCACATATGATATTTCCAAGACTAAATAGAACAAAATCTAGTCAAATACAAAGGGTAAATGAAAGGAACAGTAACTTAGGATAAGTAATTCATTTCGTTGACAACAATCAGGGAAAACCTTTAATATCCAAAGTAGTATCCAACTTCTCGGCGTACATTGCAGAATACCCTCTATTTTCCTTCCTAGACAGTTTCATCTTGTATTCCTCAGGGAGTTCGAAGAACTTTCTACTCTCGTCAAACAATCTTTCAAGCAGATGTTTCTCCACCCCATGGTTCACAATGTAGAAGAATCCAGTTTCAATGCACGCCTAAAATCCAGACGATCAAATGTATCAATAACCTCGATATACAACAATAGGATATCTGCAGGCAAGGCTACTTAACAAGGCAATCATATACAACAACGGCAACATTATTTCAGTGTCTCAAGAGCTCACACAAATGACGGAATTAGAGGATCATAACCTAGATATACGACAATGAGATATCTGCAGGCAAGGCTACTAAACACTGAACAAGTCATTCATATAAAACGACAACATTATCTCAGCGTCTCAAGAGATCGCACAAATGACAGGGTTAGAGTATCAGGTGTACATAGTCTTAAACCCGGTTGTGCTACTCCCTCCGATCCAGACAGATGGTAACACTTACCTAAAATGGATGATCCACACCAATGGTAACATACCATATTTGGCATGAAAAAATACTAAATTACCCTTACATCCACTACCTATTTACAACTTTACCATTCACTCACCCACTCACAAACTACTTATTTAATTCACATATACCCATGTGGCCCCAATCAAATTTTCCTACTTTACCCCTCACTTTTCCACTTTTTCTTAAATAACCACATTTTCCCTATGTTACCATTTGTCTGGATCGGAGGGAGTATTATGTATCTCTTAACATGCTATATGACCTTTATAATGAACCTCATTTTATCTGTAATGAATTAATGGATTATAAATGAACTGCTTTATTCGATGGAAATNNCAATCAAATTTTCCTACTTTACCCCTCACTTTTCCACTTTTTCTTAAATAACCACTTTTTCCCTATGTTACCATTTGTCTGGATCGGAGGGAGTATTAACAAATAGACGCGGTTTTCATCGACCAGCTCATACTTTAGTGAGCCATTTTGACTCATTCCTAAGTAAGTTCGTAACTTATAACCTTATAATAGACGTAACGAGCCATTTTGATTTATTTCAGTACACTCGATATCCAATTTTTTTACGCTGTTGGAAATACTCAGAATCGGTTTACAAAATCAATGGCTAATCGGCTATTACTCACTCCGTCCCCATCAATAGTTTACATTTTCCTTTTCCGGTAAATAAACAAATTCATTTGGTGGAAACCATTACATTTGCTCCTCTTTTCAAGTTTCTTTTATTTTTTTTTAATAATCGTGTATAAAGCAATTGTAATTTATAAATTATTGAATGGGACGAATTGATTATCCATCTATTATAGCACCGTCTAAACCAGACTAAAACCCGGTAAATTAGAATAGTGAATTAAATCATTTATTTATCTTTGATTAACACATTTAAAACAAATAATAGAAAATAAACAAATAATTGAGACGGACCGAATAAATAAAAATAGAAAATTAATAAAAGAGTGGACCTGCCGAATCAAAGCAGCAGTAGAACGGCGGTCAAGGGCAGTTAAATCAATGATGGGCAGATTTATTATTTCAGCTTTTTCTTCCATTTTCTCTCTGCTACAGTTGTGTTGGGACTGATAGAGGTAACTTTTAGGTTGATTGAGTGTTGAAATGACCACGTAAGTTGGTCCCTTGGGCCGTAAATGATCTAAGTCGACTTGTGGAGATATCGAAACTTGAAACAATTTTAGTTGGACCGTCAAATTGTAAATTCGTTGAAATTTTTAGAAATAAATAATTAGGTAAATAGGGAAAAAAAAAGTATTTCCTCATGTTCTAGATTTTCTTTCCTATTTTCTTATTCGGTTATTTGGGTTTTTTTCCTTATTTTCTTTTTTGGGATGATTTGTGTGGCCCAAATTAAATCGCACGTGGGATAATGTGTTTTGTGTGATCCAAATTGATTTTCTTATTTCTTATGTAAAAAGGAAAATGGAAAAAAATATAGAATAGGAGGGAGTATTTACTAAAACGAAATTCAATTAAACTCTTGTTATCGGAAACATGTTCCGGATAAAGAGGTCGTGCATTATTACTATTGTTATTTTCATTACTTTAATTACCGTTATTTTCATCTAGCTCAATTTGTCATGTTCTAGTGAAAAAGTATAGTATACCATTTGTGGTGGTATATAGTATTTCGGTCAAATTTATTTGTTTATTTTTCATATTTTTGGTGAGTGGGAGGAAGTATATCAAATAAAACAAAGAGAAACACACATTCTCAATTAAAATAGAAATTGTTTTGGACCCGTTCTACATTTACAACGCGAGTCTTTAAAAAAAACTACAAGGCGAATAAAAAAATTCCAGATTGACGTTACAGTATTAATCCTACAATTCCAGATTAACATTACAGTATTAATCAAATAGGAGTAACTAACTACTCATTGTGCTTCTCACTAAACATGTTAAATGACAAAATTACCCTCAAATCCCGTTGAAAACGATTCAGGACCGGGGTTGAAGCTAAGGGCTTCAAAGGGGCCTAACTGAGGCTGGGGCAGGAGGCCACAGGTTAAGAGGCATTGGCCGATGATTGAGCCTAGACTCAAGGCCAGTTTGAGGTTGGACCGAGGAAGCGGAGGGCGGGGCCGCGACACGCTCACAAGAAGGGCACATTGTAAGGGTAGTTGGAGGGGTCATGTGCATATAAAACTGTGGAGACATCTTCAATGTACGCAACTCTATAACTTCCTTTTGTAACCTTCTGTTCTCCTCCGTTAGCTTTTCGCAACACCGTTTTAAAAACTCGCAATCTACTTCCGTTTGCTTCAATTTTGTCCTGTTTTACAAGAATTTTTTACGACGTTAAATAAAGACTACAATCGGAATAATTGTTTTAGATACGACATTGGTCAGAATAACCTGTTTGACAAGTCTAAAACAGAGTATTTACTTTTTAAGGTACGGAGAATGTGAAATGACCAAAATACCCTTGAACAACAATTATTGAAATATCTCACCTTGCTCTACGATTCTGAAACCAGACCTCCACCTGACGTGGTCTAAGTCCTAACCGTTTAGCAAGAGCCTGTTTTTGCTTCTGCACACCCCAACCCCAAAAATCGTCGAAAATATCAGTATCCATCGTCTTAATTATTTATTTACTCGTAATTGAAACAGAGGAATATATGTTTAATTATAGAGACGATTTCTTAGAAGACTTACGGGATTAAGAGTATTATGCTCCTTAAAACTGTGCTCAAGGGTGGCAGACTGATCCTTAGTCAACCGAAGTTTCTTCCTGGAATTCTCGCCTCCGTCTTCCTCGTCGCTCAAGCCTCGAGACGACGCTCGTTCACCTTCGGTTTCCTCTCCGCCACAGAAGCTCCTCTTTCCGCTCATGTTTGACAATGTGCTGTTTGGGGACGACACTCCTCCGTCTTCCTCGTCTCCGCCGCCACTGCCTCCCGGTCTGCTCACATCTACCCCCATTGGACACGTGTCCAAAGTCCGATCTACACAAATTTATTCCACCATAATTTAGATAACATAATCCCCCTTACTACTTTGTTTCCCTCCAAAATGAACTTAATAGGAAAACAATTAAAACTTTCTTTTAATAAACTATTATCTTTTTCATAAAATATAATCTTATTATAATTATAATTATACTCTAATCTTTTAATTAAATTCAAAATTATGATTTTTTTCATTATAATAAATAAAATTATGATTTTTTTTATTAAAATAAAATAAAATTGGTATTAAACTATAGACTATATGTTGCTAAATATTTTGCAATGCAATAATGATTACTGTAGAAAATAAATTAACACATGTTTACTATTATGTTCGTGACAAAAAAAATTCATTAAAAAAATTACAGAAAATTATAAAATGAAATCTTTAATTTTATGGTAAAAAAAAAAAGTACTTTCATAAACATACACATTTCATAACTTTACTCAATTCTCTTTGATTAGTTTTCCATTTCAATAGATAAAATGGAGTAAAATATTAAATATTAATAAGATGTCAATTTAAATAATAAACTAAAAAATAAAAATTTTATATATAACGTGCAGTGACGCGGGATCTATACTAGTTTATTTATCATATCGCAAATTTTCGTATAAAATCGCCTTTCATGTTTTACTAAAATAACCATCTACTCCCTTTGTTATAAACATTTGTTAAATTTTTTTATAAGCGATATTTTAATTAAAGGTAAACAAATGAATTTTACAACATGCATACATATTATAAAACGACGGATCCAAATATAAAAATATAACTTCTGTAAAGCCGTCTTACACAAGTTTTTATATAACAGGGCCGTTTTACGTGTAAACGTGCCTTAAGCATTTACTACGAGTGTAACTTCCAATATTTTTTTTATATATAAAATTAAACTGAACCGTCTTATTCTATAATTTATGACTTTACTGAAACCGATCTATAAAAGAGACTAACCGGAGGCGAAAAACGCGTCATTGTTTCGATTCCAAGGAAGCTTATGACGAAACGAACCGGCGACCGGAGGGGTAGAAACGGAAGGAGATAAAGAAGCCGTCGTCGACGTCATGAGATTGAGTTGTAGTGGATTAGAAGTAATATTATTACTAGACGACGTCGTTTTCATCATCATCAAAAACTTCATTTGATTATGATTTTTCTCATTACTAATATTATTATTATTAATAATAATATTGTTGTTGGTGTTACATGCTAAGCTTAAACTTAGACCTAAATTATCTTCTTTTTCAACAACCATAATTATAATTGTAATTATAATTATAATAATATTTGTATATTTTTTTTTTTTTTACAAAATTGAAAGTAATTTTATGAGAAATATTGTATTTGTGAGGATGGAATTGAAGAAAGGAAATTAAAAGGGAGTTGTTGACAAATGAGGAGAATGGAAATGAAGGGTTATTATATAGGAAGAAAATGGGGTGACATTATTATTTGTGGGGGAAGAGGTATGTGTGATACTTCAATCATCACATGATATTGATCTATCATTATTTGTCTAGTGGGAGTAATATCTTACTTTATTGTAAAATCAAAAATCATATAAATAATTTACGGAAAATGCACACGGTGCCTTTGAGGTTTGGTTTTTTGCCTGAAATACCCAATTTTTTGATCCGAAAAACTTTAAGAGGTCATAACTTATGTTTACGAGTTCAGAAAGTGATAATTTTTTTTTTTTCAAATTGATCATCTTTCCGAGAACTACGATTTGAAAAAAAAAAAAATTGTTGAGTTTGAAATTCGTGACCAAGAGATATGGTCACTCAAAGTTTGTTCGGTCAAAAAAACTTTGACACGCAATAACTCCTAGCCACAGGATCCAAATACGATATTCTTTTTTTGAAATCTTAGTTCTCTAAAAGATGATCGATTTGAAAAAAAATTATCACTTTCGGAAATCGTAAACACGAGTTATGGTCTCTTGAAGTTTCCCGGATCAAAAAATTGGGTATTTCGGGCAAAATATCAAACTTCAAGGACACCACGTGCATTATCCGAATAATGTAACTTTTAAGACTGAGTACTCGACCTACTATATTTTACGGTAAAAAAACCATGCATCTCGATCTAGTACACAATATAGAGTAGTATTTACCGATAGATTTTTTAGTGCGTTGCTTAAAAACACATATCAGCTAGTTTAGTTGATAAAAATTATGTGATGTTATTCTCATAATATGTGTATAAATCTCGCATTTCAAATTCAACCTCGTAAGAATGTTAACTTTTCATTTAAGTAATTATCTTGTGGTAGTAAGATATATTTTAGTAAAACCGTTATGTTTATATAGACATGTAATTTTATTTTTGTTCATATGAAATTCAAGATTGAAGTTAATTTTGAATTACAACTACAAATTAGCCAATTTTTATTAGACTTTAATTGATACTCCCTCCGTCTCGGTCATTTGTTGTCCTTTATATTTTAGGATGCTTTTAAAGTGTCCAATGACAATACTAACCCTTGAAAATATTTTGAAGGGAGTCTGAATATTTGGTTAATTCTTACTACCGTGATTCCAAAATGCAAGTCACTCGCCCGGTTTCAAAAAAAATGAAACTGGTAGCCAGTTTTTAAATCTGGGTTCCACCTTTTCTTAGCAAAGCTAATGCCTGATAGTTTTCCGCTGAAACTAATGCATAAGTAGAAGGTAAATTGGTATTTTCAATGTTTTCTTGGTCTTTGTGCCAAAATAAAAAGACAACAAATAATCGGGACGAGACGGAGGGAGTAAAAATTCTCGCATTAAGTTTTGCGTGTGCATGCACCGGCTGCTGACCATTGACTGACCTAATATGAATGAAACTTGTGATAAGTGGGACGAAAAAGGGAGACTTGTGTTCTTTTTGGGAGCTATAATTCAAACTTTTTCTTTCTCATTAAAGTTGCTTTACTTAATAGTAGTAATTTAACCTAATTTTTTGGCTATTAACAATCAGTAATTTTTGTGTGAGACAGCCTCATACCGTGAAACGAAAAGGAGTACAGGTTAAGAAGTTAATTAAAGAAATATTTTTATAAATATTTCTTAAATTATGGTAGATGTTAGTTTGTAAATCAATTTTTGATAATTTATTCTTGCAAATGTTTTTTTAATTAATTTCTTAACATGTGCCCTAGGACACAGGTTAGAAAAACCGATATATAAAAAGATAATTCATTTATTAACACTAAATGAACAAATTTTTCATAAAAGTGAACCGTCTTACGGTGTGAGATCGTCGTATTCTGAAATTTACTTTTTTTTCCTTTCTCGTTTCCTCGACTTCCTCTTATTTGTTTTATACACGGTATCCTAAACGACATTAATTGTGTAAGCTCTTAATGCAATCAATTAACATAAGGAGACTCCCTTTTTATTGTCAATTCACCATTTTAATAATGTGAACAAAATAATATATAGAAATCTCCGATCTCATTTTATGCATCAACGTAAAAAAAACTACAATATATCATTTTTTTTTTGGAAAATGATAAATACAGCCCTTATTAAGGGACCAGAAAAGGAAATAAAAACTTAAATCAAGCATTAATGACATCAATTTACGCGTAATTGTGATATAAATTCCTAATTTAATTCCATTTTTTGAAGTAGTTTAGTTCTTAAATACAGCTCTTTAGGGTTGTATTTATCATTACCCTTTTTTTTTATATAAAAGAAGATAAATATAAGTCGTCTTTAAATTATAAAAACGACACGAATCATATATGGAGGAATATAATTTGTGATTTAATTTATCATTATTAATTATGATTCATGCCATCATGGTATGAATGTAGTTGCTTAGTTGGTTGAAGATATGAATAAATAAGCGTGAGTACATTAATGATTTAACCTTAGAATTGAATTCTAGCAAAGACAGTACATGCACAACACGGGAGTTCACGGTTCACCTTCATTATGTCTTCATCATTAATCAATTCAATCCTTCTTGCATTTAATACAACCAACCTATAATCCAATACAGTACAATAGAATCGTACAACCAACTTATATCTAACCGAATTTATAATATGAATCCCTTCCGTCTTAATCATTTGTTGTTCTTTGGTTTTGACACGAAGATCAAGGAAAGAGGAGGAAGCCAATTATAAGATGACAAGTGGACTAAATTGAATGTGAAAGATCAAATTATTCATTAAATGCAATCCTAAAATAGAAAGGACAACAATTAACTGAGACACCCAAAAATGAAAAAGGACAACAAATGACTGGGACGGATGGAGTACTTTTTTAAATTTCCTTAATTTTTTTTATATTGAATTGGGTGAGTTCAGAAAAATTACGATATAGCTCAGATTCTTTAAAACAAAATTCAAAAATTATATTATAAAACTCGAATTCTATACCATATAACTGATTATAACTGGTTGTAAAATCTATTAATTGCCTTTCTCTTAGTCTTAGTCATTAGTTTCCATTTTTTTTTCTTCAGGCTAAATCAGTCAGTAATTTATACTTTCCTTTCATAGTAAATAATAAAGCAACACCGGTTGATGGGGATCATTATAGTTCCTTCTCATTTCTTATTTATATTTTTTAAAATAATTATTAACTCATCCTTCTCTCCTTACATTAATAATTGTGTATACAACAAGGTTTTTTTCTAACATATGCCCTTAGGGCACATGATAATAAGTTAAGTAGGAAAAAATTTTCAACATTTTTAATTCTAATTTGTCATGAAATATTTTCAACAAACTTTCTCTAATTAGCTTATTATCATAGAAAATCCGTAACAATAATTGTAAACTAATTATTGGGACAAAGAAAGTAATATTTTGGAAATTTTCACTTCTTTTTTTTGAAATAAAAGAAATTTCCACTTTCCATCCATTAGGTATGGCCTAATCCTATTTATACCTCCGATTTTTATAATATATATTACTAAATGAAGGCTATATTTTTTTAAGATGAACTTATTATATTTCCACATATTCTTATTTAAAATAGAAGTATATGTTTTATGTTTAAAATGTGTCAAATACGTTGGAGTACATAAAAGTAAATGCTTAGGGAATAACAAGATATTTGTCCTATTTAGACCGTGTTTTTTTTTTTCATCTGACTTTAGTTCGGTTTAGTTTAACTTATTTCAGTTCAGCTTATTTTACCTCTATTCAATTAATCATTTTAAACTTAAAACGGACATATTTGCCGGAGATTTGTGGCAAGTGGGAAGAGCCGACAAGATGTTGGATAATGATTGAATGTCCCCAGGAGTGCGTGATAGCTGTCCCATGTGTCCCCCACTTACCTTAATTACCTCAATTATTAATCTCCAATCATCATCCCACGTGTACTCTCCTTTTCTATTTATGTCGTACGACCCTCATTTCCGCACTTCCCATGTGATGTGCACGTGATTTCGGCCCCCTTCCCACGCTATTTGCAACCTTTCACCGTTTCACGTCCTTCTCCGGCCGTTGGGACCAAATATTGTCGATGATAATAATCGATCTTTTTAATGATTATTTGAGGTTCGATTCGATAGAACTCAAAAACGTTTAGAAGGGAATGAATTTTAGGATTTTTTTGCAGTATTCACGATCGTACGGAATATTTGATATTATTCTTAATTTATAAGACAAAATATAGTCATGTGAGATCTTGTTTGATTTATCGTGATGAATACTATAAGAATATCAATTTTTGTAATTTTTAATAATGTGTAACTAAACATATTCACGTTCTAAAACGTGTCTCGACAAGTGTGAAAAAGTCAATCATTGGTGTGGTATGGAGGAGTACGTGGCATTTCACCTGATCTGAAAAAACAACTCAGAAATTACGTAATCGTAAAGATACATCCTAAATCCTAAAAAATACAAGTAATTATGTATTTATGTCAAATTATTTGTTTACCTTTGATTTTGATACAAAGACTAAGGATATGGGATAAGACCATTCGTGGATATTGTAATTAAGTGACAAGTAAATAATAGTTTATGTGAATGATCAAATTACTTTTTAAAAATATTTTTAATATAAACATGTAAACAAATCAATGAGACACTCATAAATAAAATAGATAAATAAGGTTGATTTAGTGCTAAAATGGGTAGTAATCTACACTATATAAAAGCCGAATATTTTTAAAACTTCTAATTGGTTGCTTAAATTAAGGAGATAAAGAGTTTTTTTTACCCCACCGCTACTTATACCATCACTCACATAAATTTTGATCAATTAATTTCTTACTTCACTAATATTTAATGGATAATTAACTAAGTTAACTTAATTACTAAGAGATCTCGCAAAAAAAATTATTGAAACGAAAATTTTTAAAAATTGAAAAAAAATACCATAATAATTATACTGATTAAATCATTATGGTGATTTTTTTAACATCGAAAAAATTACCATAGTAGTACATAACAGATACTTATATTGATAAAAACAAAAATATTTAAAATT
>VHZZ01000004.1:969997-1000629 GCA_009801015.1 Silene noctiflora
TACGAGACCTTTTTTGTCCACATTCCAGTGCGGCTGGACTTGTAGTATTATGTTATATTAGGTATATATAAAATATATATTTATTCATTTTTATACTTATTTAGAAATTTGTTGTTATTATACTCCAATAAAAAAATGGTCGCACATGAGACGGTCGCATAAGAGAATTTTTGAAATCGTAACTTTTTCGAAACTCATCTATTCAAGAGATTCAATTCAACTTTCTTACCTAATCAAAAATAAAAAATAAAATAATCACCCATTTTTATACCCCCTTCCCAAAGTCATTTACGTATGTCTTTTGAAAAGTTCTACATGCATTTGCCATATTCTTTTTTCCTTCATTATTCCGTTTTAATTAATTTAATAACATGTACTCTAAGGGTATATATTATAAAATCAAATGCTCAGATGACGTAAAAAAAATGTGAAATTGCTAAAAATGATATTTAACAGAGCAGTGCAGCATAATCATAAGAAATATTATACTTTATATTTTCAAAGGTACAAAAACTAAACATAACTATTTCTTTTGATACATATTTTTATAATAATCGTATCTATTTTATCATATTTTATAATCAATTTTATTAGTACCTAATTTTATATTATACGTACCCAATTTACTATTTCTAATAACAATTTTATTTCAAATTATAATTAGTTTTCTAATAAAATTTTCAAGGGACCGATTTTTAAGAATATATTTGGCTCTTTGAAATATAAAAGGTAAAAAATATCACTATTAATAAAACTTCTAGGTATATCAATTGACATTAGTTAAGTTATATAGATTTTTCAATTTCGAATTTCATTTCAAAATGATACTTATTATTTTTAAAATCCAAAAGTTGTGTTTTTTTTACTTTGATTAAGAAAAACAATAAAATAAGTTAGGCAAATTTCGTTAATGGTATAAATAAAATGACATTAGAATATTTGGTGGATCTCAATATTATAGAAATGTTCATATACAACTTTTGGAAAGAATGAAAAAATATTTGGGTATACAATTTGTGAAGTTGGGCGGAAAAACTAAATTAAACATTGAACGTGAGATTGACACGTGACATAATGGTTCTTCTATTATACTTTTATATAGATAGATAGATATAAATATAGATAAATGGTAAGCATAATCTCTTGTATGCGAATTATATTAAAATAGTAAAAAAAAATATCAATTATAATTATCTAGAGTATAATGAGAGTATGATGAACTTATATATAAAATGATTTATTGATATAATTTTAATTGAAAGGCGGGGGTGTTACATTTACAACCATTTATGTTCCGAGACCTGGAATTCCCAAAACCGTGTATTATACACTTCAATTTGAGGCGTTCGGGAAGTCGTATTGGGTCGTGCTTCTTTCAATCCTGATTTTCTACTACGTGTAAAGGGTCAGTTCACGAGTTACCCTATTTGATTTCAGCCAAAATGACATGTATTAAAAAAAATTTAACAAGTTTCCGATTTCCGCTCAAAACTGGTTTATCGCACATCGGCAGCCTTAAATGTTCTCTGCTGTTCCTCAAATTTTGTTAGGCCAATTTATCTTACCCGAGAAATCATCAATAAGATTTACGAACATTTTTTTGTTTCGGAACCTTAGAATCCAAAAAACGTGTATTATACACTTCTATTTGAGTCGTTCGAGAGGCCGTAACGGGTCGTGTTTTCTTTTCTGCTGCTTTTTCTACCACGCGTCCGGGGTCGATTTAGGAGTTACATTATTCATTTTCAGCTCCAAATAAATAGTACTAAATCAATTTTAACGAGCATCTGATTTCCGTGTCTCACTTAATTATCGCATACCGATAACTTGAAATGTCACCCGTTATTCTTCAAAAAATTTGAGGCAACTCTATTTGAACCTAGAAACTGTCTGTACGATCTACCGACATTTTTGTTCCGTGAGCCAAAAATGCCGAAAACCGTGTATTATAAACTGTAATATTACAATTTTAGCCGTTTGGGAGGTCGTACCATGTCGTCTTTCTATATCTCCCTGTTTTTCTACCATGTGTCTAGGATCAATTCATGAGTTATCATGTTCAATTTCAGCACCAAATAACAAAAATTAAACTAATTTCAACGAGCATCCGATTTTCGCCCGATACTGATTTATCGCACATTGACAACCTCAATTGTCATCCATTGCTCCTTAAATTTAGGCCGCTTTGTTTAACTCGAGAATCGTCCGTATAATTTACGAACATTTTTGTTCCGGAACCCTAAAATCCCGAACCGTGTATTATACAATACATTTTGAGCCGTTCGGGAGACAGTACCGAGCCATATTTCTTGTTCTTCCAGTTTTCTAGCACGTTTCCAGGATCGCTTGAAATGTTGCCCTATTCAATTTTATTTTTAAATAACAAGTACTAAACCATCTTTTAACGAGTATTCGATTTTCGATCGACACTTTATTTATCGCACACTGACAACCTCAAATATCCACTATTGTTTCTCAAATTTACAAGGTCGCTTAGACGGACCGGAGAAATCATCCTTGTGATTTACAGACAATTTTGTTCCGAGAACCTGAAATCCCCAAAACCGTACACTTCAATTTGAGCCGTTCGGGAGGCCGTATCTGGTCGTGCTTCTTTATCTCCCAGTTTTTCTACCACGTGTAAAGGGTCGCTTCAGGAATTACCCTATTCAATTTTAATCCAAATAACAAGTATTAAACAATCATTTTTTAACGAGTATTTGATTTCCGACCAAGGCTTGTGTTATCGCACATTAGCAGCCTCAAATATCCATTATTCTTTCTCAAATTTGTGAGGTTGCTTAGACAGACCCAATAAATTGTCGTAATCTACAGAGATTTTGTTCCGACACCCTGAAATCCCCCACAATCATGTATTATAAACACTTCAATTTGAACCGTTCAGGAGACCGTACCAAGTCGTGCTTCTTTTTCTACCTGTTTTATACCTGTGTCAAGGGTCACTTCAGAAGTTACCCTATTCAATTTCAGCCCCAAATAACTTGTATTAAAACACTTTTAACGAGTTTCTGATTTCCACCAAAGACTAGTTTATCGCACACCGTCTGCCTCAAATGTCTTCTGTTGTTCCTCAAATTTTGTTAGGCCGCTTTGTCTGACCGAGAAATCATCTGTATGATTTACGGAAATTTTTGTTCTGGAATCTTAGAATCCCGAAAAACGTGTTATACACTTCAATTTGAGCCGTTAGAGAGGTCGTTCTGAGTCGTGTTTCTTTTTCTGTTAGTTTTTTTTCTACTACGCGCCCGGGGTCGCTTTAGAAGCTACATTATTCGTTTTTTGCTCCAAATAAATAGTATTAAACCATTTTTAACGAGAATCCGATTTCCGCCTCTCACTTAATTACCGCACACCGTCACCCTGAAATGTCATCTGTTATTCTTCAAAATTTGTGAGGCGGCTTTATCTGACCGTAGAAAACGATTTGTGCGATTTACAGTCATTTTTGTTCAGGGACCCCGGAATGCCAAAAATTGTATATTATACACTTCAATATATAGTTCTATTTGAGCCGTTCGGGAGGCCATACCAGCAGAAACAGAAACACAACCCGGAATGGCCTCTTGAGCGGCTCAAATTGAAGTGTATAATACATGTTTTTCGGGATTCTAACGTCTCGGAAAAAAATTGGTAACTCGTTTAAAATGCTTTAATGGTGCTGAAATAGAATAGGGTAACTCATGAAGCGACTTTTGACACGTGGTAAAAAACCGGGAGAAAAAGAAGCACGACCCGGTACGGCCTCCCAAACGGCTCAAATTCAATAAAATACACGGTTTGGGGGATTCCATGGTCTCGGAACAAAAATGTCTGTAAATCAGAATGATGATTTATCGGGTCTGTCTAAGCGACCTCACAAATTTGAGAAAAAAATATTCGCTATTTGTGGCTCTTAGTGTGCGATAAACAAGTCTCGGTCGATAATCGGATACTCATTAAAAAATAATTTAATACTTGTTATTTTGGAGCTGAAATTGAATAAGGTAACTCTTGAAGCGACCCGGAAACGTGCTAAAAAAACCTTGCGAAAAAGAAACACGACCGGATATGTCCTCCCGAACGGCTCAAAATAGATAGTATAATACACGGTTTTCGGGATTTTAGGGTTAAGGAACAAAAATGTCCATAAATTATACGGGTGATTCTCAGGTCAAACTAAGCAATTACAAAAAATTTGAGGAGCAACGGATGACATTTAAGGCTGTCGGTTTGCGATAAACCAGTCTCGGACGAAAATCGGATACTCGTTAATATTGGTTTAATATGGATGATATTTGGTGCTGAGATTGAACAGGTTAACTCCTGACTCGACACATGGTAGAAAAATAGGGAGAGATAGAAACACGATATGGTAATTGTGATTAAAAATGTATGGTTAGCACCTGCAGTCATTACATTACCATTCATTCAATCTTGAGATTCCGAGAATTTCGGCCTATTTTTTCGACTTCAGGCTCACTAAGTAAGGCACCATATGCTTCTTCATATCTTCATCTGAAATTCCGAGATGTCCTCCGGTCACTTTGACAAATTTGACTCTCCCAGCATCATCCAGGGTCTTCAGACCAATCCAATCTTCAGTGTACAGTTTTGTCTGTMATATATGTACAGATGACTATCAATCCCCAAGTCAGCACAATGACAATTTTGATGCTAACGTGTTTTAAACTTTGCGTACCTTCTGTGCAGGAAGCARAGGAGTGAAAGCGCCATCTGGGTAATATCCAAACCACGACGTTTCTTTAGGCACCAGGACGTTGTCCTGCTCAGACTGCGACAACCAAAAGCTACTTATAACCTGGCAACCCCCACGAAAACTAGAAAGTGTTGAAACTTTGAAAGTATAACTGACCATTATGAGTATTAGATTTTCTAAGCTGCTGAATCGCTTCTTGTAAGTCGAGTTTTTTTCACCCGGTTTCTCATTGTTGAGCTTTGGAAGAAACCTACATTTGTCCAAGTAGCCATCCATATTCTGGCAATCAAGAACACTGTTTATACAAATTCTACTAGCCTCGGATTCTGAAACCCGATTTCATGACAATTAATCTACAAACTACGGAGTACAAATTAATCAAGAACGTTACTTGCAAGTTGCAAGCTTCAGTAAACACGAAAAAGAATGAAAATTTCATGATAATTGAAGAAGTGACAGGCCTGTACAAATATCTGAAGAGCAATGGAATTGTACTCACACTGGGGATCTTAATATAGCCACTAGGAGCCCAATGTTCCTGCGAATTCAGGGAATCGCTTTTTAAAAGGAAACGGAGGAAAGCAAGTATCGAACTGTAAGCAGAAACGTCACAGTTACTCAGCTTAGCGATAGTAAATCACCTGAATGTAGTCTGAGTAGGCATCGGATTCAATGAGTACATTTACTAGTTCACAGAATATACCAGACTGCAAGCAGAAGACCCAATTAATGACCCGAACTAGCGTATTTAAATGACAGTAATGAGACCTTGATGTTTTCCTGATCTTTACAAGGTTTTTCATTTGCGGACAGTCTAAAGAAAAAAAAAAACTAGGATGCTAGAGTTTTCGGGATGCAGAAGGGTCAGCAATCAACATCAGAAAAAGGCTGTCAAGAAGAAATAATCACTTACGCCACAAAGTGGAATTGAAGCAATACCAGCATGCGGTCCTCCCAGCGAGATGTAGTTCTTAACCTATCCGAAGCATTGACAATGATAATTAGATGAATACATGGGCTTATGATAGGGGCAGTTGGGTAGGGTGCAGCAAAGCTGTTTTTAAGTAAGATACTTCCTCCGTTCATTCCAATTCACGACATTTCTTAGTGAAATTGTTTAAGAACTTTGAGCTAGATATTTACTGAGCCGCTGTTTACTAACCGGTGGTCCTCCCTCACAGAATTGAATGACTCCTCGTGCAATCAAATTTCCCTACAATAGTTATAGATTGATAAGGAAGACGACTTCAGAGAGAAACACGTAAAAGAAAGTTCTGATCAAAGTAATGATCTTTAAAACCATGACTTCATTAGTTTGCAAAAACCCGATTCTCCAGAATTTAGGCAAATTATACGGTAGGACAGCTGAGCACAAGGAACTTACCTGGGACCGACCAACTATGTTGTAACCTCCTCGGAGTTTTTCCATCTTCTTCACCTATTATCAGGGCCTAGAAAGTCAGAATATCATTTTAAACGCAACAACAGAAGGCAAAACCGGTATCAACAACTTGTATTTTACCTTGTCGCATACAATTTGAGCCTGCAAGGATCAATAAACGGAATTCAGAACAAGTTTGACAGTCGATAAAGGAGCTGTATTATGTATAGAATGAAACATGCTGATGCTTTCAACTCCCGGTTTACCTGATCTCCAATAGGCGTAAACCAAGAATCCCAGAAACCATTTCCAACTTCACTGAATATGAAGATAACGAAAGAATCAGATAATTACAATAGCAATGCTACAATATCAAAATCAATAGTTGCAGGAAACAGACTATATGCAGTGCGACTGTGCGAATCAAAGTAGTTCCGTTCCACCTACATTAGTCTGCGCTTTTCTCTCAGTTTGTCGCAAGTATAAAACAAGAAAATATTCGTCTTTACAGCTAATATTCCATTCAAACCGCAGACAGTTTAGCATCGAAAAAGGACTTTCACAGGAAATCAGTATCACATATAACACCCTTCATTTTCGTAACTCACTCCTTTCCATTTTTCGCTTTTTTTAATCTCCGTTACTACCTTCTGCAAGTAAATATAAAAGGGTGAGGGAGAGACAGAGAGAGCATATATACATGCAATATCCTTCCGACCCAGACCAATTGCTTAAGTTCTTAGTAAACTTTGTCGTTCCATGACTCGAGCATTCATCCCCAATTCCTATATTACACAATAAAAAAGTTAACGTCCTATTTCAATAGTTGAACTGGACAACAGACTAAAATAAGGGAAACGCATCCAAAAGCAAACGTAAACTAACTCATATAAGCAACAATACAAGGTCAAACCAAAATATCGGTTTTTCTAACATGAAAAAAATACGATAAAAACTAGCTAGAAACTCGTTATAAAATGTTACTCATGTTTTACTATTAGGCACATCGGTTTTCTCATAGTAAAATGAAATTGTATAGAATGTTAAATTCGTAGCCAACTAGACACTCGTTAGAAAAACCGTGTTAAAGAAATGGTAACAAGATAGAAGTGGGTACATACCATGAAGCACAATGAAGGGAAGTGAATGAGAGACATGAACAAAGATTAAAACAAAGATGTAGGTGAAAAATGGTGCAACAAGTCTCATGTCTCAAATTATGTAGCAACTTATACTTAGTTTTGTTGGGTGATCCCACAATTTGGAGAATTCTTATGTGATGCAACCCAAAAAAAGGTACCCCATATGACCATATATATTAGGAAAAAAATGAAATAACGACATTGAATGATACCCAATCTCGATACATTAATAAGAACTTTATATAAAATTATGTGAGAGGCTGATACCGAATCTCTATATCACCACCCTGTGTTTTATAACTTCTTTTAACTTCTAAAAAAAGTCAAATGAAAAACTATTGACGGAAATGGAGAGAATATTATCCAATCGATAATCATCCTTGCTTCTATAGGTATGGTTTGACTTTTTGTGACGTGCAATAAAGAAACTACATATCCACACTCTATAATCCTTGTTTCCGGGTGGTTTAACTTGCAATAATGAAACAACATATATATATAATACACGTTTTTTTGGGATTTTAAGGTCCCGGAAAAAAAAATATCTGTAAATCATACAGATGATTTGTCGGGTCAGATAAAGCGGCCTAACAAAATTTGAGACAACAGAGGACATTTGAAGCTGCCGGTCTGCAATAAAACAGCCTTGGGCGCAAATTGAAAACTCGTTAAAAATGTTTTAATACATGTTATTTGGGGGGTAACTCCTGAAGCGACCGTGGGAATGTGTTTGAAAAATCGGGAGAAAAAGAAACACGACCCGAAACGATCTCCCAAACGACTCAAATTGGAGTGTATAATACACGGTTTTCGTGATTTTAAGGTCTCGGGACAAAAAAAATGTCTGTAAATTACACGGACGGTTCTCAGGTCAAACAAAGCGGTCTCAAAACTTTTGATGATCAACGAATGACATTTGAAGCCGTTGGTGTGCGATAAACCAGTCCCGAGCAAAAATCGGATACTCGTCAAAATTGGTTTAATATTTGTTATTTGGTGTTGAAATTGAAGAGGGTAACTCCTGAAGTTACTCGGGACACTTGGTAGAAAACCGTGAAAGATAGAAGCATGACATGGTACGACCTATCGAACGACTCAAATTGAACTACATATTGAAATGTATAATAGACGGTTTTCGGCATTCCAGTCGAGGAACAAAAAATGTCCGTAAATCACACAGATGGTTTCTACGATCAGATAAAGTCGCCTCACAAATATTGAGGAATAACGAATGACATTTCAGGTTTTCGGTGTGCGATAATCAAGTGAGAGATGGAAATCGGATACTCGTTAAAATTGGTTTAATACTATTTATTTGGAGCTGAAAATGAATAATGTAACTCCTAGAGCGACCCCGTACGCCTGGTAGAAACACAGGTAGAAAAAGAAACACGACTCGAAATGTCTTCTCGAACGGCTAAAATTGAAGTCTAATACACGTTTTTTGAGATTCTAAGGGCCCGGAACAAAAATGTCTGTAAATTATACTAATGATTTCTCGGGTCAGACAAAGCGGCCTAAAAAAATTCGAGGAACAACAGAGGTCATTTGAGGTTGCCGGTATGCGATAACGGTTTTGGACGAAAATCGGAAACTCGTTAAAAATGATTTAATACTTGTTATTTGGGGCAGAAATCGAGTAGAGTAACTCCTGAACCGACTCCAGACGCGTGTTAGAAAAATCGGGAGAAAAAAAAACACGACACCGTACGGCGTCCCGAACGGCTCAAAATGGAGTGTATAATACACGGTTTTCGGGATTTTAGGGTCTCAAGACAAAAATGTCCGTAAATTACATGGACGCTACTCAGGTCAAACACAACGGTCTCAAAACTTTTGAGAAGCAACGGATGACATTTGAGGCTGTCGGTGTGCGATAAACCAGTCATGGGCGAAAATTGGATACTCGTTAAAATTGGTTTACTACTTGTTATTTGGAGCTGAAATTGAACAGGGTAACTTCTGAAACTACCCGGGACACATGGTAAAAAAACGGGAAAGATAGAAACACGACATGGTACAGCCTCTCGAACGACTCAAATTGAACTACATATTGAAGTATAATACATGGTTTTCGGCATTCTAATCCAGGAACAAAAAAACTCCGTAAATCGCAAAGATGGTTTCTATGATTAGATAAAGCCGCATCACAAATTTTGAGGAATAACAGATGACATTTCAGGTTGACGGTGTGTGATAATTAAGTGAGAGACGGAAATTGGATACTAGTTAAAACTGGTTTAATATTATTTGAAGTTGAAAATGAATAATGTAACTCCTAGAGCGACCTCGTAGAGGTAGAAAAAGAAACACGACCAGAAATGTCTTCTTGAACGGCTCAAATTGAAGTGTATAATACACGTTTTTGAGATTCTAAGGTCCCGAAACAAAAATGTTCGTAAATTATACAAATGATTTCTCGGATCAGACAAAGCGTTCTAACAAAATTTGAGGAATAAGAGAGGACATTTGAGGTTGTCGGTGTGCGACAAAACGGTTTTGGGCAAAAATCGGAAATTCTTTAAAAATGTTTTAATCCTTGTTATTTGGGGCCGAAATCGAATAGAGTAACTCCTGAACCGACCCTGGACGCGTGTTAGAAAACCGGGAGAAAAATAAACGCCACACCATACGACCTCCCGAACGGCTCAAAATGGAGTGTATAATACATGGTTTTCGGGATTTTAGGGTCGCGGGATAAAAATGTCCGTAAATTACATGGACGCTAATCAGGTCAAACACAGCGGTCTCAAAAATTTTGAGGAGCAACAAATGACATTTGAGGCTGTCGGTGTTCAATAAACCAGTCCCGGGTGAAAATCGTATACTCGTTTAAATTGGTTTAATATTTGTTATTTGGAGCTGAAATTGAACAGGGTAACTTCTGAAGCTATCCGGGACACATGGTAGAAAAATGGGAAAGATAGAAACACGACATGGTACGGCCTCTCAAACGGCTCAAATCGAACTACATATTGAAGTATAATACACGGTTTTCAGCATTCCAGTTGAGGAACAAAAAAACTTCGTAAATCGCACAGACGGTTTCTATGATCAGATAAAGCCGCCTCACAAATTTTGAGGGATGACAGATGACATTTCAGGTTGACGGTGTGCGATAAGCTGATAATTAAGTGAGACGAAAATTGGATACTCGTTAAAATTGGCTTAGTACTAGTTATCTGGAGCTGAAAATGGATAATGTAACTCCTAAAGTGATCAAGTACACGTGGTAGAAACACAGGTAGAAAAAGAAACCCAACCCGAAATGTCCTCTCGAACGGCTCAAATTAAAGTGTATAATGCTCGTTTTTTGAGATTTTAAGGTCCCGGAACAAAAATGTCCGTAAATTATACAAATTAAATGATTTGTCAGGTCAGACAAAGCGGCCTAACAAAATTTGAGAAACAATATAGGACTTTTGAGGCTGCCGGTCTGCGATAAAACTATCTTGGACGGAAATCGGAAACCCGTTAAAAATGTTTTCATATCAAACATGAATCTGCAATATGCCAAGAACACGTGTACCCACAATTAATCCAAGTCATTAAGACACAATTACTCATTACCGTGCTATGATGCAATTCCAACATTAATATGAGACCCACAACAATTACCGACCCTCATTTTTTTAACGCAATTTCAACATTTGTATGAAACTAACAACAATTAACCATTATCATGTTATAATGCAATTTAAACATTAATAACACTTGCAAACACCTATATTATTGAAACCGAATAGGAAAAACGCTACCTTTTAGCAAACTTCATAAGCAATACGAGACAAACAAGAATCCGTCTTCCACACATCACTTCCTACATCAACATAATAATAACACATGTAAACACTCTTATTATTACAATACCTTCTATATCTTAATAATAAGTGAAACCCCTTTTTTAGTAACCCTTAATTACCCATAATACTAATCCCCTATATACTAAAAGATTAACACATCTCTAAATTCTCCGGCTCAAATTTCCCGCCCAAGTTATATTCTGTTAGACAATATTTATTTCCTAATTAGTTAATGTTGACTATCTATATTTACAATTAAACAATACACCGTATTTATGTCCTAATAAATTTTATAACATCAATCATTGTTTAACTTTTACATAAATAAGACTAATAAAATATCTCTTTGGAATTATATATGCAAATATTCTATCCTTTTCAAAATAAAGATAAATTGCATTAGTTTGATTAATTATAAAATTTTCAAATATCTATATCTAAAATACCGTGCATTTGCACGGGAACTATACTAGTTATAATTAGCTAATTAACAAACCCACAAAAATCCTCAATTATTAGGGTTTGGTTAAGAGGAAAAGAGAAGGTGAGATCTCAACTTCTTGTTTATAACGTCCGTTGAATCGCTCCACTCGGTTGAGTATACCCATACTCGGCCGAATGCCACCTACTCGGTCGAGTATCACTCATACTCGGCTGAGTCCTCTGTACTCAATCTAGTACCACTCTCTACTCCACTCAAGGGTAATACTCTCATCAAACTCAAGGGTCCTCTCATCATTTCCAAAGGGTTTTTCATCATTCTCAGTAAAACCGGGGTATTACAATCTCCCCCCTTCAAATGAACTTCGTCCCCGAAAGTTCGCCTCGACTTCCTCCTTTGGCAACCACTCATCTAATATCCCCCTACCGGTTCTTCTACACTCCCTTACCATCTCCGATATCCTTTGCTCTCTTACAAGGCCTATCCTCATTGCTCCCAGAATGTCATCATTACCATTACTACTCTCATTACGCAATTTTTTTTTCTCCTTTTCAGCTGTAAAGAAAGGCGTCCTAACTAGTCATAGCCTTACAAGTCAGGCCATGAGCAATATTATTTATGTTAAATTCTTGAAAGCAAGATAAAAACTCAAGTGTTGTTTATACAAATATTTATGTAAGACGACTTTACAAATGATTTTACAGAAGTATAGCATTATTCATAACTTGTTATTAATACATGGTAATTGTGATTAATAAAATCTTGAGATTCTGAGATTTTTGGCCTATATTTTCGACTTCACGCTCACTAAGTAAGGCACCATATGCTTCTTCATATCTTCATCTGAAATACCGAGATGTCCTCCGGTCACTTTGACAAATTTGACTCTCCCAGCATCATCCAGGGTCTTCAGACCAATCCAATCTTCAGTGTACAGTTTTGTCTGTAATATATGTACAGATGACTATCAATCCCCAAGTCAGCACAATGACAATTTTGATGCTAACGTGTTTTAAACTTTGCGTACCTTCTGTGCAGGAAGCAGAGGAGTGAAAGCGCCATCTGGGTAATATCCAAACCACGACGTTTCTTTAGGCACCAGAACGATGTCCTGTTCAGACTGCGATAGCCAAAAGCTAATTAAATACCTGGCATTCTGGCAACCATGAAAACTAGAAAAGTGTCGAAACTTCAAAAGAGTAACTGTACCATTATGAGTATTAGATTCTCTAAGCTGCTGAAACGCTTCTTGTAAGTCGAGTTTCTTTCACCCGGTTTCTCATTATTGACCTTCGGAAGAAAGCTACATTTGTCTAAGTAGCCTTCGATATTCTGGCAATCAAGAAAACATAAGCTACTGAACACGAAAATTTCACGACAATTGACGAAGTGACAGGCCTGTACAATTATGTAAAAAAGCTGGAACAATGGAATTGTACTCACACTGGGGATCTTAAGATAGCCACTGGGAGCTAAATGTTCCTGCGAATCAAGCGAACCATCATTTAAAAAGGAACTTTCGAAAACTTAGTAGTATCAGAGGAAAGCAAGTATCAAACTGTAACCAGACCATTTACTCAGCTTAGCGATATTAAATTACCTGAACGGGGTCTGAGTAGGCATCGGATTCAATGAGTATATTTGCTAGTTCACAGAATATACCAGACTGCAAGCAAAAGACCCGATTATTACCCACGAACTAGCATTTCCAAGAAATGGGTAGATTTTTTTCCTGCAACTACATATTTCTATGACAGCAATGCGAGCTTGATGTTTTCCTGACCTTTACGAGGTTTTTAATGAGCGAACAATAAAAAAAAAACACTCTAGGATGCTAGAGTTTTCTTGATGCAAAGGGGTCAGCGAACCTTATAAGAAAAATCGAAACAAAAAGTCACTTACGCCACAAAGTGGAATCGAAGCAATACCAGCATGCGGTCCTCCCAGTGAGATATAATTCTTAACCTGTTCGAGGCATCGACAATGATACTAAGAAGAATACAAGTAGATAGAGGGAAGGGTACATCAAAACATTAGGTATTTCCTCTGTTCTTGAGCTGTTGTTTACTAACCGGTGGTCCTCCTTCGCAGAATTGAATGACTCCTCGTGCAATCAAATTTCCCTACAATAGTCGCTATAGATTGATGAGGAAGACGACTTCAGAGAAAACACGTAAAATATCAGATTTGTTATAGTAAGGGACTTACCTGGGAGCGACCAACTATGTTGTAACCTTGCCGGAGTTTTTCCATCTTCTTCACCTATATTGATCAGAATATCAATTTAAAAGCAACAACACAAGGCAAAAGCGGTTTCAACAACTTGTATTTTACCTTATCGCATACAATTTGAGCCTGCAACCACAAATAAACGGAATTTAGAACATGTTTGACAGTCGATAAAGGAAGTAAGGAAGGAAGGACTAACTGTATTTTGTATAGAATGAAACATGCTGATTCTTTCAGTTCCCGGTTTACCTGATTTCCAATAGGCGTAAACCAAGAATCCCAGAATCCATTTCCAACTTCACTGAAGTTGAAGACGAGAGAAAGAGTCAGATAATCACACGCATCACTAGGTATACGTAACACAAAGCAAGAGCATGCATATATAGCAATGCATGCAGCAACATCAAATGCAACAGTTTCAGGAACCAGACTATACGCAGTGCGAATTAATGTATAGTTAGTTCCTACTCCTTTCCATTTTTCGCTTGAGGGAGAGGGAGAGCGAGAGCGAGAGAGAGCATACATGCAATATCCTTCCGATCCAGACCAATCACTTAAGCTCTTAGTAAACTTTGTCGTTCCACGACTCGAGCATTCATCCCCAATTCCTATATTACACAACAAATAAGTTAGTTTTTTTCTCAACACCGCTGCATCCCTACATGAATCCTGCACAACTGCTCCGATAAGGAAAAGAGGACAAAAGAACGGTAAATCTTCGCGTCAATAATAATACGTGTAAATTTTCTTCAAGAAATTCACAAGGGAAACTATACAAAAGAAAACGTAAACTAAATCATGCATATAAGCAACAAAACAAGGTCAAACTACAGTTCATGGACTATACAACCAGTTGTACCAGTTGTACGGTGTAGAATCTGAGCTTTGTAATAAAGTATCCGAGCTTTATGTTAAAGAACATGAGCTTTATTAGAAAGTATCTGATCTCATCCATTTACACATTAAAAATATGAACTTTGCATTAGCTCAGAAAAAATACATATAAGCTCGGATTCTTATACCTTGGTTGTACAATGCTTATATACAACTGGATGTATAATCCTATTTGTGGTCAAACTAGGATATCGGTTTTTCTAACAAGGAATTATTATGGAAACACGATAAAAACTAACCAGGCACTTGTTATAAAATGTTATTTTACTACTTCACTAACTATGAAAAAGTAGCAACGACTAACTAGGTACATGTTAGAAAAACCGTAACTAGATAGAAGTAGGTACCATGAAGCACAATGAAGGGAAGAGAATGAGAAACATGAACAAAGATTAATAGTAAAAGGAAGATGTAGGTAAAAAATGGTGCAACAAGTCTCATGCTTATTAATGTTGGTGATAAGACAACGAATTGGATGCAAACTAAAAAGGTACTCCATATGATCATATATATTATGAAAAATGAGATGACGGCATTGGATCGGTTTATTAAAATGGTGAATTCTATATAAAGAATTGTGAAAGGATGGTATTGAATGTCTGAATCTGTATACGTATATCACTTGGTGACGCTCTAAGCCTCTAACTGTGTCCTATAATTTCATTCGACTTCTGAAAAAAAAGTCAATTAAAACAACTATTGACGGAAATAGAGGGAATATTATCCAAACTTTCTGTAACGTGCAATAATGAAACTACATGTCCACACTCTATAATAATATGTTGTTTCCAGGTAGTTTACGTGCAAATGTACGTCTGAAAATCCTGATTATAATTAAAATGTTGTTTTCAGGAGACTAAGTGTTCATTTTTTTTGTAAAATATATGATACAAGATAATTTAGTTTATTTATATACGTTATGATTTAATTATGATTTGAGTTTATGCATGACGAATCCTCTTAAATATTTTCCCTCCAAAAATAATCTGCTTAAATGAGGAAACAAGACTTTTTTATTATTAAATGATTTGTCTTTTAATTACCATATAATCTTTTATTCATATAATATTTTTTGAAATAAATTATGTTCTTCAATTATAATAAAACAAAACTGGTATATAAATCTAAAAATTTATATATGAAAAACCTATAAATTGATATTATTAGTTTCCTATAAAAAAAAACTTAACATGTACTTGATTAGAATAAAAAACTATGAACTGAAATTATGAATTTCGTGAAAACAAAATTCATTAAAACTATTTGAGAAAATTTATAAATTGGAATTATTAATTACGGAGTATGTGGTAAAAAAGTTTCATTAAAATACATATTTCATAACTCTACTCAATTCTTTTGATTAGTTTTTCATTTCATTTTTTATTCTCATATTAAAATATGAAAAGTTAATTATGTGTCAATTTAAAATCTATAAATAATACATTATTATAAAGTAAATTATTTATATATACCGTGCATGCATACACGGGATTAGACCTGTCAAAACTCGACTCAACCCGGAAACCCGACCCGCCCGACCCGTTTTTAGGGTTACAAACCCGGTTTTTCCGACCCGTGACCCATTTGACCCGAACCTGAAATGACCCGTTATTTTAGGGTTGAGACCCGACCCGAACGGGTCGACCCGTTGGGTCAAAGATAAATCAAGATTTTTATTAAAATATTAATATTTATATATTATWTTTGAAAAAAAWTGTTAAAAAATTGTTTTTTTATTACTAAAATTTACAAACATAACTAAAAAGTCAATTTTATATAACTTTTACAATATTTGATGATAAAATAATTATTAAAAAAACTTTAATTTAATAATTATGTCAATATAATTAATGTAAACGTTGAATATGATTAAAATAATAATTTTAAATATGTTTTACGTTTTTAAAAATTATTTTTTTGATTAAAAAAATAGATTAAAAAAGACGTTAGAAATTATTTCTTGACCCGTATTCTGACCCTAACCCGACCCGTGACCCGTATGACCCAACCCATATAACCCGACCCGGGACCCGACCCGTTTGACAGGTCTACACGGGATTCATACTAGTTATTTATTAAATACGGATTCACGTCTTATGTGGATCTTCGCCGGTTGTCTCAGCGAAAAACTGAAAATAGCTCTGAAGCCGTTGAGTATTCACTATTTGTTTATACTCTTTATCTGCAGTATTCGTCATTTTGGATCGTTTTAAATCGAGTTAGATCTAATAAGTCAATTTGGATTAATGTCGATATAAGGTTATTTTGTTCAGGTATGATCGATCAGAGGGAGACCCGTCTAAATCAAACCTCAATAAAGTGGACTATTTACGAGACATAAGGGGAACGTAAACAACACTACCCGAGAAAATAACGAGACAGCTTCATATAGTGCGTGTGTCCGGTGCACTATTTTGCACATAAACATAACTTACAATGGCAGCCAGTTAATCATAGGCAGGCCTTACAAATTTACAATCGTCTTTCCTACAGCATAAACGATGTTACAGTGTCATACAATCAACTCGTGTAAGGTCGGACTGTTACAAGCGAAAACATTACAAAAATAGCAACAGAATATGGTACAACAAGTTCTGAGAATGAATTAAAGAGAAAAATATGAAAACAATAATGATCACAAGTCTACATCAGCTCTCTAGCAAGTTTAACAGGTTTTTCCTGCAAAAATGCCACGTCGGCTGAGGGTATAGTAAGTAAATGATGATCAGCATCATCCACCACCATCTCGTCATCGGATTCCGACGTCAATGATTCTGAGCCCTCCTCTGTTAATCCATGACCAATCAAAGGGATCAAATTATATGGACAGGAGAAGTAGCAGTACAGAAACACATACACAAATGTTACTATAGATCATATATGTTCTCTTCTAGTCCTCTCATGGTTACCGAATTCGCTATGAATACGTCCTTACCAATTCGCGATTCGCTCTTATAGAATGTGTGTTATATGTATTTTCAGTAAGCAGTATAATAGAATTCGCTTTTAACAATTCGCGATTCGTAGGTACCGAGCGAATTCGGTAACCATGTCCTCTATATTAGATCTAACGAAATCATTTTTCGTTGTATACATCACAGTCAACATATCATAGTATTATTGGTCTGAGAATGACTAAAAGAAAAAAGATCGATTGTCAAAATTTCATTTCAAATTTCGAGATTTGTAAAATTCCTTGCTTTTAAAATATTTTCAATGTCAAATTCTCCCCACACCAACTTCGCGGCGAAAAAAAGTAACTTTTCAGCATTGACTCCGGCAGATTATTTTTGTTATTGTCCCTTGATAATTTAGTTAACACTACCCTCCAGAAGATGTTTATAGCACAAAGGCTTCATCATGTCGAGAAAGTCATCCAAAAGAGATATCTTAATTAAATTTCTGTGTATTTATCCCAAAGGAAAATGAAAGGGAAAGTTTCAATAGAAAGTAGGTTTGGGGAGTGTTTAAGACATGTAAATATTTTTAAAAGGGTGATACGATAAGGAAGTGTGTCCCAAATTTCAGAACTTACGAGTGAAGGAATAACCCACTTTTGCAAGATCACATAATCACATTTAACTAATGCATCATATACACTACTTCGTCACATCTAGCCTTTCCCACCAAAAATTATATCCTATGTCACCAAAGCTTGGTTAACCGTTGAAGTATCAGACTACATGTTCAAATGCTAAACTCGGCTATTTAAGGGGGGAAAAAACATATTTTGGCATAAAATGCAGTATTCAAGTGTCATACACATGTCCAAGACTCCAAGTGTTAGACTTGAGTATTGGAGACAAGGGTACGTGAGGTAATATGACGAGCAGAAGTAATATAAACTACATCTTGGCCTGATTGTGCTCTGGGGTCGTACTTATATGTTGTAAGTCAACTACAAAAAAATAGCCAAATAAATGATGGCCTCTTCATTGACCTGTAACTAAGAGAATGGTGAAGAGAACTTGCCTGAGCATGTTAATTGATCAGGACGCTGTCGAACAGCTGCTATTTGAATTTGTTCCGGTAGTAAGCAATTGAAGAATGAGGCTGCAGCTTCACAAGCATCATTTAGGTAAATTAATAGTCACTCGAAAACAGGGATGCAGTCATGCAGCTGCTAAGTGCTAACTATCAAGTCTACCATGCACTGATCTCATCAATTATCATAAATTGTGAGCAAACTGATTATCTAAAACTAGGCATGAGCGAAAACACACATCGTACAAGTTCATATATACTGCTGTAGTTTCTATGAGTTGCATGAAGCCATCAAAAAAAGACATGTCCTCACCTAACCGTGCAAGTCGATTGACCCAGCCAGGAATACTTTTCCCGGCGAGACGCGTACAGACTTCATCTGTAAAATGGTTACAGTTCTTGGCAATTAGATGATATGTGTTTCCATGATACTTCGATGCAAGTTCCTGCATAAATGAGCGAAATTCGGAGCGAGACATGTCCGTGCTGCCAAGAGGTATGGACCTTCTAAAGATAAATCCAGGGCAGCTCCTGGGTTCCACTTCAAACACGCCACTAGTAGGATAGTCATGTGCTCCAAATCCATACTCCATGCCATGAACTGCATTTTGAGGTTTTACGTGAGCAAATAACTTCCCTTTTTTTTGCACATCATTTTCGGCAACAATATTATACACCAATAAGATCAACATGTGGGACATTAACTAATTTAACTGAATCTAACCCCCAACATTAACAGACCCCACCAACCTCCCTTTCCCCAAGATAAACTTGTTATTGGCCCTCTTCCTGGCACCATATATGCTACCCAATACCGTCCCAACCAACAGTGCCGACAGGCCCCCATCTCTGGATCACCTTGCTTGCTGTCAAAGCCACCTAATTCTAAAACCTATGTTACTTAAACTCGCATACAAGAACTGGGCACGGGTTCATATCACAAAGTGTCGGACTCTTCAAGACTCATAAAGGTATGGGGACACATCTTCAAATAAAAAAAATTAACTAAAAATAAAATATTTAGAGTTGTTTAAACGAAATGGAGAGGTTTTAAAACATAATGCTTAAAATTGTCAAAAATCATACTATATGCTTCTTGTGCCTGTCAAAATCCTCTACTCTGGTCATGTAATATTGTCTCTCCAGAGAAGTCTCGATATGGCAAGTGTCAGCAAAGATCTCTACCCATATCCTTGAAGTGCCATGTCGGACACGGGCATGACACTAAAATTAAAGAGTTGATGTAACATAGTCCATCATTTCCCCCTTCCCTAATGCCTTCAAAAGCAAGTGCCAAGTGCCATGTTATTGCCCAATGTCTTACCTTCCAACACTTGTTTTCACAGATTGCCTTACGTGCTCCTGCACCCGCTTGCCATTGTCATGCCCAAAACCCCCCTGTAAGCCTTCCTACCAACCACATCATCTAGCTCACAAGGCCATATTCACTACTTCAACTCTTGGCTCTTGGAGTTTCTACTTTCTACTCACCAAATCATCAATGATCTCAAGAACTTTCATACATGCTCCCCATGATGGTTCCCATGATCTGATTATTAAGGATGGCTCGGCACTGCCCGACTCCTATATTAGTTAAATTTCTACTTCTTTTATCTCCACTCTGTATGAACTATGAAGCATCTTGCATTCTTGCATTAACATTCTACTTTGTTCGTAAACAGGTCCAACTGAGGCATTCTTGTAATGATCAACGCACTCATGAGTCACACCCTAACCAAACCACTCTCTACGTCCCATTTTAAACTTCTTTCCAAGATTGGTCTCACCAAGGGACATCCATCTTGCTGGGGCATGATAAAAATAGAGCTTAATCCTATAGCAAGTTCCACCTTCTTGTAAAGCCTGCTTGCTTAGATCTAGAATTCATCACGTATTTGCGAAAAGTAGCTTCTTCCATAAATGACACAAGGTAAACGACTTAATAGACCTCTACAAAATGTTCCCCTCCCTCCCCACTCGTTCCCCAATTATCGAATAAAAGCACACCAATACACAATCATCTTTTACAAACGTACCATGTACCAGTCTAAAGCCGAGCACACTAGAAGAAATCCAATACAACGAGGAAATTGGGTATTGTAACTCAAAAATGACATTATCACATGAGATAAAGCAAATTCACAATGATAATTGACACACATAATACTTCATCTATTCCCAGTGACGAAACTAAAGGGCTAACAGGGCAGCTCATCCTTTTGGCAATGAAAGATTTAAAATTTCCCCCACAATTTTCGCTCTCTAACTACAAATCCTTGTTCCGCCACTGCCTCCTTTTCAAAATCACCCTCACACAATTCGACAGACGTATACAATCAAAAGGAACAAGCAAAGAACAAAATTAAAAACATATACAATCAAACAAAACCGAGAAAACATGAAATTCAAAAAACGTAAACAATCAAGTGAAACAGAGAAAGCGAAGAAAGACGAAAGATCACCTTCAATTCCGGAATGAAAGATACCTAAACCAAACCAATACAGATAATTATTAACAGGAGTAAGATCATATACATTTAGATACAATGCCGTCCTTTCTTTACCTCCTCCTTCACTCTCCTTTCTCCCACTCCATCCCCCAAAACTGAACCGCATTCTTCTTACAATTTCAATTCAATTTCAAAATTCACAATTATCGCATTCCGGAAAACCCTAGCTACTTATTGAATTGCAATTGCCCCTAATTTTGACGATCTTAAGGTGTTTAGTCGACGAATTTGAAATAATCGGAGAGAATTGGAGAATGAGGCGAATTTCTTAAATGGATAAACCCTAGAAATTGGGGATTTCCGGCGATGCGGAGATATTTTACCGGAGATCGGCGAACAAATATTTTTTTCTTTTCCGTTTTTTTTTCGTTATTTTTTTTTTCTTTTTAAAATTTTTTTTAGGGGTTTTGATGTTTTATTGGTGTTTTGCTTCTTTTAGTGGCATGCCCGTCTCCCTTTCGATAGTATGGAGGTGCAAGCCATGCAACTCGATCTAGACCGATACGGTTTTTAAAATCACAAATTTGTCGGCATGTAAATCCAATACGGTGTCTATTATATACTCCGTATGCAATTTTTATATCTAGAATTTTTAGTATATTTTTTTCAACATGAGTATGATGTCCGTAAGACCGTACGTGTCACTCATATTATCTTCTCGTTCTTTTCGGTTGAAAGACTGAAAAGAACTGTACTGAATTAAATGAGTCGAGCGGAATTAAACTGGGTTGGGTTAAACTTAACAGAACTAAAGTAAAGATAAATTTGAATAGAGGTGAGTTTAACTAAGCTGAACGGAACAAGAGTTGAGCTGAAATTAGCCAGAAAGAACAAGACTAATTCCCTTGTATAAGAAGGGATCGAGCATTGTTATCCTAGGTTAAGAGATCAATGTAATCGGAATTATACATCAAAAGTTCTATCATCGATCCCTTATGGACTTCACTATGACTCTACGAGAAAACATTTCTAAGTTTTAATTGACTGTTTTAAGACGAGCATAGTTGAATAATGTTATCGTCTCAATTGATACTCCGTACTAGATTTCAGTATCATTCTCTCGCATTACGCGGATGAAATACCAAAAGAATCACGTGTATGATAGACCAAAAGATATTTTCAAATGATTGTAACAAATGTGGACCTGGAAAATTGATAGAGGACCCAACAGAAGACAAACAAACATAATGAAAGATTGAAAGAAGATGCAGATAATGCAATCAAACAAAACAGTCACATTTCTGCACAAATTCATATCTACGTCGATTTCAAAATATCCATCTATACATATCCAAGCTTGGATTTTTATAGTTTCGGATGAAGGTACTCTATACATTATACTCCGTCTCAGAAATCCTACCATTTCGTGATTATGTCATAGAATCTAGTGACGCTTAACCTTAGGCTCAGTCGCTCAGTCGCTCCCTCTGCAGTTGGACGAATCCTGCTCAGTCTTGACTACATTGTAATACAAAGTGGAAGATCTGTCGTCGAATTTTGAAATTAAGTGATGAGCATGAAGTCCACAGTATCTCTTCCCCATTCTCGCGAGGAAAATGTCTGTCACTTTCTTAAACATGTTGTCTTCTTGAATCCATGGTTGTTTTACAAACTCTACCAAGGGCATCCACTTCATTATGAAAGAGGGTACAAAGATCCATCGAAAAAATCAGCTTCTCTTGAAAATGTTACAGTACGTGAGTAGACTGCATCGGAAAGAAGTGGAAGTAAAATTGCTTACCTTAGCGGCTTGTATTTCGTGATCATCAACCTTGATTTTGGTTGAAAGGGGCTTCAAAGTGCAAATGAAGAACAAATCCGACTTTTCAAACGCCATGTTTTGTGCGTGCCTGAAGATTTCACGCAAATATATGGTCTGTTATGGACATGCCTCAAAGGTAACATAACGGGTATTCGTACAAGTTACCATAAAAAGTAAAAACTACCCCTAGTGACTTCCTTTACACAAAAATAAAAGGAAAAAAATGATAGAGCTTGAAATTTATAGTAAGTAAGACGATGATAATGTACTGAATTAATAATGTTACCTGAATGCAATGACTTCTGTGAATTCAGTGTCAATCTGCAAGGACGAACAGGTAGCAATTTTATACATGTAACATCATCCGTATCACCAACTGAGATAATTCCAAGGGTTAAAAAGAGCACTTACCCCTGTTTCCTCTTTCACTTCTCTAACTGCTCCGGTGAATATCTCCTCGGACTAATCAATAAGCAAACAACACGAGTTAAAATTGACTGGACTAGTCTAAATCTTTATAAACTACAGAACTAAGTGCTGTTTGGATGGTTATATGAGTTAGCAAGTGATATTCAGTTACCTCGTGAATGAAACCAGTTGGGATTTTCCAAAAGCCGACAAAAGGTGGAGCACAATACTTCTCTTGCACTACAAGCACCTATGTATTGTTGTCAATGAGATCGATTATCAGTTCAGCTAAGAGCGTTAAGGTCTCATTCATCAATGAGAGACAGTACATATCTGAACAATATTCAGAAAACTAAACCTCATTTTTTTCGTTAATTACAAATCCTCCCACCCCTACTTGATGTGAAGCATTGGCCGGTAGCATACAAGGCCCTTCGGGAATCCAGTAGATCATCATTACATAACCTTGCTCGGCATGGTGATACTGAAATCCTTCCTGCATACATAAAGGATGTTTTTTAAAAGTTGTACCTGTCTTGGGGGCTTATGTAACAAACGACGGTCATTGGACTTGCATCGAGTATGAAAGTATGTAATAAAGGATGCTTTTTTCATCAAGTATGCAACGATGCACTAGTCTGATAAAGACATCACCTTCCGGTCATTGTGAACGATAAAAGAGGCTCCAACAGTCCCACAGCAAGCAGGGTAATTGGGTAAGGGGATCAGACATGTGATCGTTTTTATTTTTGTTATTACAGGACTTATGGCATCTCAAAACCCGATAAATTACTGTCCCACCGCCACAGGATCACACATATACTATCTTACTGAGACTCGGATACAAGTATCTGATACAGATGTGGGTGAAGTACAGGAATCAGCCATTTTATTAAATAAAATCTCATTTTCTGGATTAAGATGGATCCCAAATGCTATACTGCTGTTGTTTCAAATATCTAGTGTCGGACACATGCACACGAGAGAGTACCAAAAGTAAAGGTAACTGATTTAATGCTACCAGCCCAAAACAGATACAACATGTGAAGATCAAGCTAAAGTACCGAAACACGAACTAACCTTAACTGCTACTGGTACAAGTTCTGCATACTCTGAGGGTAACTTAAGCCAAACTCCTTTCTTTCCCTGCAATGTTTCATGACCCGAAAACTTCATGTCAAACTCCTTTCTTTCCCAATAAATTTGCAGGTTTTGATGAGTAATGACTGAACAACAGGAGTACCTTGGTTTTCCATTGCGAAAGCGATGATTGAAGCAAGGAAGCGAAAACATTAGGATTAGAGGGTAATCTATCCGGGTTTACAATCACGCCTCCATACTCATCATCAAAGTAATCAAGAGTTCTTGTATCAGTGAAAAAAAGACTCGAAAGTACTCCGTTTATCCCATTAAACTTGCTCATAAATGGACTTTGCAGGAGCAATGTTGAACTTGTTTTACCATCAGTAGTAGATTCTGGTGCCCTTGAGCATATTACTACATTGACAGTAAAAAAAAACAATCAAATCGGCCGACTTATAAAGGTTTTGAGTCTACTGAGTACTGTTAAGACGGTTTTACCCAAATAATCGGCGAATATAGATACTCTATCAGACAAGTAATGAATTGATATTCAATCCATTCTCTAGTATTTACCCTTTATTAATCAAGACATGATCTAATTGACAAAAAAAATTCATATCAAGGCATAAAATCATTAACTGGGCGATCTTCCAGTACTAAAGCGAGAAAACCATCTCAACCAAAAACTTAAGGTAATGATCGAGGTGCAATCAATCATTTTATCATATCATCACCGAATCTTGAATAACTATCTATTCTTTTCGTGTAAAGCGAGTCACAAGAGCGATTTGGATGCTGACGGGATTACATGCTAAAATCTAAATAGTAGCTCCACTTGACAATATTAACATTATTCCTCTAGAAAAATCAAATCAAAAATTTCCATACAAATAAAAATTAACAGTATCAAGTGATTAAAACAAAAAAAATTAATGCTTCCTCCGATTCATTTGATTCTTTTATTGGACTAAAATACTTCTCACGAAAAAATAAAAACGTAAAGAACCAGACAAATCGACTCGGAAAAAAAAAAAACATACCTTTACAAGAATATGACTTGGGATATGAATGACCCCCAATGAAAAAACTTGGGTACTTCGGAAATGTAAGGAATTTAGCATCAACCAATCTCAACTCCATTAAAATGAATTTATTAAACCTTCAAAAATCAGGAAAAAAAATGTTGTTTTTATTAGAATGATCAGTTAAGAAAGCAACCATAATACGTAAAAAATAGATATGTGTGTCATTAAACACGTAAAAATGGTTATTATAGACTACGATTTTATCAATTAAACTAGTTGATATATGTGTAGATTACGATTATACATGTACGTAAATAAAGATTAATGTAAGACGGTTTTACCTAAAAATGATTGTGGCAAGTAATAAGAGAGGAGGAAGTGATAGAGAGTTGATCCAAAAGATGAGGATTTTTATAGTGAGTTTACATAACATGTGGTGGACGTAATTTAGTGTGGTTGTCCGTACTTATATATACGTGAATATGAACAAATGAATAACCTTGGGAAATGATAGAATCTTGTAATATAAAAATTTAATGTCAGTGGTAAAAATAATGGAATAATTACATTTTTGAAAGGAACCTTTTTTTTTTTGTAACAATGAATGGTATCTTTATCTTTTATGTTACTATGCTTTAGTATAAAAAGTTGGGTAAATCTTCGTTCAATTAAAATAAGAATATTTAGTACATCCACGTTCAGATCTACGTAATCAAATAACATAAATTTAGTGTGCAATAATAGTAGGGCTCCTTAGAAAAACAAAAAAAAATACTTTAATTTGTAAAATTAATATTTATTTTAGATTGGGTACAAATTTCAAAAATGTTTAGAGTAATAACTTTTTGAGCACATCATTCAGTTAATAATAGATTATTGTTTTGTAAACTATTAAAAATTTAGAGATGCTTTATATAATTATATTAATACAAAGTGAGAAATTTAAAGCAACAACTTTTGTCTAAAACAAAAAAAAATCATGGTAAATAAACCCTCTAAAACCCATCAATCGTTAATAATAATTAATAATGAGTAATTATAATTTATACGTGGATAACTTATTATATTAAAAATATTGATTAATAAAAATATACATATCATTACTTACAGGCGCGTGCAATTTGCATAGGCTTAAAACTAGTTCTCCTAATATTAGAATGTTGTTTTCCAAAATTCACCTAAAAATACAAAAGACTGGAGTAATTGAGTGAAATAGCGGAAATATTAAATAACCATGTTGTATATTTCATTAATTATGGTAAATGTTAATTTGTACATCAATTTTTGATAACTTTTTCTTGCAAATGGTTCTTTAAATAGCTTCTTATCATGTGCCCTAAAGAACCATTTTAGTAAGGAAATGGTTGCAGTCGATTTGTATTAGAGTTTTTCTCTCAAATAATTTACTAAGAACACAAAGATTTGTTACTTATCACTGTTATGAGACACTCTCTTTCAAGTTTCAATACAAAAGAAATGGTTGCGGGTGGATTGGGTCAAGTGTGGCTATGCCGATGGATCGACCTTTTTTTTTACTAGTCGGGCTTGGGTCAAACTGGGAAAAGCTATTCCTGAACCAATCCAATTCGGGGATGGTCAAGTGATCGACCAGGTTTTAGTGATAAGATTATCTCAGTATCTCACATCAAAACGTAAACAATTAGTTTCTCTTTAAATAACGAGAATATTAAAATTAAAACGACCTAAATAATATTTCATTAGGCTATGTTTGGTAAAACTAGCTGAAAACTAAAAAGCTACCTGAAACTTGAAAAGATAGCTGATAAGGTAACTGAAAAATATTGAACTGATAATTAAGGTAACTGATTATAAAAAAACTGTTTGGAAACTAGTTGATAAGGTAGCTGATTTTTGGTAAAATGACATAAAATGATGTGATAATTATTTAATATTATAGACTAGTATAGATCTCGTACTATAGTACGGTATTTGTAGAGAGTTGTGTTAGTATATATATATATATATTATTGTGATCTATATGTAAATTCACAATGTGTTATAAAGTTTAATTCATGGATTATCTTTTTAGTTACGAATTAAGTAAATTTTTATTTAAAATAATATGATCGCACATTATATTAATTAAGAGATTGTCTAATTGTGATTTATACGATAGGATGATCAATACAAAATCTTATACAAAATCTTGTTTTAATAATCTTTATAATTATCTTTGTAATAATTAATATCTAATTTAATGGGTCATGCGATTTTAGGCATAGTAATTTCTTTTGAGTACATTTAGGCAAGTAAATTTGTTAGAGTATATTTAGAAAATCAAAAGAGAATATTATTGGAGATAATTAATGACTTTGGGGTCCAATTTTATTAGTGAGCATGTACTTGAGCGGCAATTTTATAGTTAACACATACATAAGGAGGATAACTTAGGCGGGAAATTGTGAGTTTTGTTAATCTTTTAGTATATAGGGGATTGAAGGGGTAATAAAGAGAAGATAATTTATTTCAGGTACCTGAAATCTCAAATGTTACTCTAGCTAACATTTCATTTCAGGTAGCTTATTTGACTTAATAAGCTATTTGTCAAACACTTGCAAAAAAATCAGATAGCTGAAACTTTGGTCAAATAAGCTACCTGAAATGTCGTGCCAAACAAAGCCTAAATGTAAGCTTTTTAGTTTTGCTTTACTTATTTTACTTAATCTATTTTACGTATAAATAAATTAAATATATCCGTCTTAAATACGATCCGTATTGTTTGGTCGAGTGAGGGATGAATCATGATCCATAAAAAATATTTGGTGACACAAGAAGAATGGGCACAGTCAGCATCCACTAGGAAATCGTCAGTACCTAACATGCGTTACGTTCATCAGGAACATTATCCATGCATCAATCCATAACCACGTCATCCGACTAATTAAATAATTCTACCAATAAACAATAATCCTACTGTAACATAACTAGTACGGATCCCGCGACCCACGTCATTGCACGGTATATGTAGAGATTTTATTTTTTAGAGTATTTAAATCGGAACTTTATTAATATTTAATATTTCACTCTATTTTATTTTGATATAAAAAAAATTGAAATGAAAAACTAATCAAAAAGAATTGAGTAAGTTATAAAATGTGTATTTTTATGTAATTACTTATTTTACCATAAAATTACGGAGTTCATTTTATAATTTTCGCCAATTTTTGTAATGATTTTTTTTTTACGAACCTAATAGTAAGCATGTGTTAAGATGTTCAATTAAAATAGTATTTATTCCGTTTTAATGTATATTTGTTTTAAGGGATACTAGCTGTACAGTGTACAATAATTTGGAGGAAAATAATGGGGTACGCTTGAAATCACATTATCCGTATAAAAATCCAATCATAAATATACATGTGTGCAAGCAAATTATGAAATGTGTAAGTTTGAAATCTCCATCTTTTTTTATGGTCCTCGTGATTATTTCTTGTGCTATATATGTCCTACTCTCCTACTTAATATCGGAATCATGTATCGATTTCTAAATATCAAACACGTGTTCTGTATATTATGTTATATAGTGAAAGTAATTTTTAAAATAGTACATTAATTCTATGTTAGAAAACAACTTCTTGTTAAATACTGTAAATCGGTCTGGATCACACCAAAATTAAGGAAAGACAAACCACTTCATAAGTCGAAACATACCTTGACCAATTACAATTATTATAACTTCTTGTTTGTAAAAGGAAAATGAGATAGCGCCACCGGGTGGTAACGAGTTTGAGTACCACCGGGGTTATAATAGTAAATTTTCCAAATTTTTAAATTTTATATGATGAACTAGTAAAAGGGAGTTTTAGGAATTTAATGTCTTGTTGTTCAATGTTGTATGTAAAATTTAAAGTTGCTTCTCAATAATAAACATAGGATTCGGTAAATATACTTCAACTTAATATATATCATTTGCTACGAAATACAAAGTTACTAATTTTGACTATTATTTCGCAACGATGACAATATGTTTAGAATATTAAAGAGATTCAATTCGTTACCTTGATTCTGCATCTAAAATAAAAAAGAAGTTGCCCAAAAAATGTAGTTAAAGAACTCTAACATCTCCCTTACTACTAAAAGAATAAAAATTCTCAAAAAATTTCCCTCCAAACTCCACTTACTAATATAAGGAAAGAAATGAGAATTTCCCATTAAACTATTATCTTTTTATTAAAGCATAATATTTTCATTAAATTCTAAATTATAATGATAATGTATTAATAAAAAAAAAAAAGGGGGTATAAAATTATAAGACACAAAATTGCTAATTTTTCTTAGAAATGACTTAACACATATTTACACTGTATAAAACAATAAAATAAACTAATATTATTAGGTTCGTGAAAAAAATTCATTAAGTACTTTAAAAAAGTTATAAATTGAAATCATTAACTTTGAGATAAAAAAAATTCATGACATATTCAATTTTTTTATTATTTTTGCAGTTTATTATTTTTTTTTTCATATCAAAATACAATAAGGTGAAATATGAAAATTTTAAGGTATAAGTTTGGATTGAATAACGTAATAAACTAAAAAGTAAAAACTCTATAAATACCGCGCATTTATGCGCGAGATCTATACTAGTAACTAAATAACTAATTAAAGACTAGTATAGATCCCGTACTATAGTACGACATTTGTAGAAGATTGTGTTAGAGAAAATTGTAATTAAATTATTATCATTAATCATTTTACATTTAATAAATATACTATTTATAAATTTTGTATTAATATGGTTATTAGACGGTATTTTTTAGATTGATTTATAAATGGTGTTCTAAATAAAATTATTTGCATAGATCTAACTTTACTTTTAATTTAATGTTGTAATGTACTAAATATAATAGTAGTTAGAGGCAAAAAATAAGGTTACTACCATTTAGCGATGCTATCGAGGATGTCTTAGTCTAGTGGTTAAGACGGAGGTATTGTGGACAATAGGTCTCAGGTTCGAATCCCCCCTCCCCTCTATTGTAATGCGACTTTGTGTGCGCTTCGTGAAACAAAAAAAAAAAAATACTCATTTGACTCAAGTAAAAAAACAAATATTCCGTATGTACATTTGCACAACAAAAATGTTGTATGTTGAATGAGAATATTTGATGCGAGTGTTAGAAATAAATGGGAACTAAAAGTATTAATATTAAATATTAATAACATTAATATGCTAGTGTTAGGTGTTACCATATTACCGTAAATCCGTAATTACCCTATTTACTATATTTATA
>VHZZ01000004.1:1010640-1024386 GCA_009801015.1 Silene noctiflora
TTTTAATCATATGTAAACAAATAATTAGACATAAAATGTAGCATTACAACTAAGTTAATTACCCCGTTGCAACGCACGGGTATCAAACTAGTTTAATAATAGACTCGGAATAAAAATAGATACTTTTATTCAAAATTTCATGCAAAAAAAAGTGAATAAGTCAAAGTGATAATTAATTACTGTTTTCATTCTATTTATATAAGCCATCTTTAACTGTTGTACTATTAGACTTTGATTAGTATATACTCTATATACAACAGTCAAAAACTTTTTGTAAGAAAATAATCAAATGCGAGTATGTGATAATTTTGGTTTTTAACTTTAGTTTATCTCTCCATTTTTATATATACGACGTTTTTGTTTTTCGAGACAATACTTTTATCACACAACATCCTCTTTTATCTAATCTATAATTAACCATTTTTAATTTAAAATGGATATTATCGTTTTAAACAATATGATCCCTAAATCTAAGGAATATCTTTAAACCAATGATATTATATTTCTAAGTAGAGGCGGCAATTACTGACACGACACGAACCCGACACGAAATTAGCAGGTTAGGGTCAAGACGTTATGACCCATTTAAATAATTGGGTTGACACGACATGACACGACTCGAAACTTAAATGGGTCGGGTTAGGGTTGATGTCTTTTGACACGAACCCGACCCGAATAACCCATTTATTTAAAATTATCATAATATATTTGCTTTCAGTCAATAATTCCACAAAACAACTTAAAATTAGCATTTCCATTCATCATTTTTTGGATAATACGTTTATAAAACGTAGTTTATTATATTAGTTTATTGGGTTAAACGGGTTAAGTGGGTTAAAAATGATCTGCTTAAAGATAAATGGGTTAAACAAGTCGGGGTGGGTTATAGAAAAATTAAATGGGTAGGGTTAGGGTTGAGACAAATGACCCGTTTATATAATTGAGTCGGATTAGGGTTGGGATAGTGGTGACCCGTTTAATATTAACACGAACACGAACACGAACACGAATACGACACGACCCGAGCTATTTGTCAGGTCTATTTCTGACACAAAAGTGCAATAACATGTCTCTAAACCAACTACTTTATAAAATAACTTTTAATTAAGTTTATAAGTATTAAATCTCCACTTGTTTGTTTATTTATGTCGACTATAATTTCTTTTATCACGCCTGGACCGATAATCCGATATTAGAATAAAATAAGTTATATGTGGGACAAACATTTCGTATTTTATTTTATATGGACAAAAATATTGGAATTTTGCAATTATATTCCATATACTTATAACAACTATCTTCCAAAAAGGTTTATAATGAATGAGTAGGCATTCTTTTGCAAGGTGTAACACGTGTGTTTTTTAGTGACTTTTAATTTGTAATAAAACTAGTATAGATCTCGTACTACAGTACGATATTTATAAAAGGGTTGTGTTAGAGAAACTTGTAATTAAAATGTTGTTATTAAGCACTTTTACATTTAATAAATCTGTTATTGTAAAAAAATTTATTAAGACAAATTTTGAATCACCTGTAGTAGGATTCATTTTTTGTGTTTTTTATGAAATTTGGCTTAATACAAAATTTTATATTGGTTTAATACAAAAAACCAATAATAACATTGAGCGAGAATTTTAAGTAGTGTTAATCTTTTAGTATATATAGGGGATAAGGGATTATTGATTTATTTTTTCTATGAGGATCCGTTGAAATTGATCGTATCAAATGTACGGGAAGTTTGGAAATATTGTGTATTGTACATTTAATTATTGTTAGTGTAATTTTTTTAAATAGATTGACTACCATATTAATTGGTTACAATATATTATTGCTGAAAATAGAAAAGATTTAATTCAAATTAGTGTGTGTTTTTTTTTTGCTCAAAATAGATTGACTACAATATTTTATTATTGAAAATAGAAGAGGATATTTATTAATTGAGTACAATATATTATTGCTGAATATAGAAGAGAATATTATTGCGCAAGGAAGCAGTTGAGCGGTAAAAATGAGCGGAATTATCCTAGACTTATTAATCTTTTAGTCTATAGGGGATTAGATTGATTATAAACAATTTATTAATATCAATTTCTTTTAATTACTTAAT
Organism: Silene noctiflora; assembly: GCA_009801015.1. Taxonomy (NCBI): domain Eukaryota; kingdom Viridiplantae; phylum Streptophyta; class Magnoliopsida; order Caryophyllales; family Caryophyllaceae; genus Silene; species Silene noctiflora. The sequence continues at coordinate 1,012,748 of VHZZ01000004.1, forward strand.
TCGTATTCATTCTGATAAAATATTGGCTCTTAATTTTATCTTTTTACCTAAATTATACTATTTCACTTTAAGTAAAAATGATAAAATGTTCAGGGATGTATAAGTTTTTTTTATACCATTTTCTTTCTTTATTCGGATTTCGGAGAAAAACAATTACGTGATAAATCTACAAATCACGTATGCAGTATCATTTTAGAGAGCAATTCTCATTTGTGACGGAAGGTATCCGTCACTTTGAGAAGACGGGTACCAAATTGTGAGACAAAAGACCCATGAGAGGAGAGAGGAAAGCAAGTGGAGGGGTGCCCCCACCTTTTGCTTTATTCGTTTTGTGAGTGGCATTACCCGTCACAAATACCGACCCGTCACAAGGGAGACGCTTTGCATTTTAGATAGGTGATGTAAAAAATGATTGCAATAATACATAAACACATGGACAAGTATGAAAACGATACTAAAGATATTTACGTGGATATTTAGCAATTAGAAACTTGGATTTCTCTTCCTTTATAATTAATTTTAGTCTATTTAACCATTGAAAAAAAAAATTGACTAAAAATGGAATTTGAAACATCTTTGTTTCTTTGTGAAAAAATATCACAAAATCTCATTTGTGAGTTGTGACGAGCATATTTGTCATAAGCTTATGACGGATAAGAGAAAAACATAGTGCATAGGGAATAACAATCTGTTTTGTCTTATCTAACCATATGAGTAGTACTTGACCAATTATTCACACGACTCGAAAACATGACACGAAGTTAGCGGGTTAGGGTCAAGATGTTGTGAATTTGTGATCCATTTAAGTAATTGAGTTGACACGGACACGACACGAAACTTAAATGAGTCGGGTTAGGGTTGGACTCTTTTGACACGAACCCGACACGAATAACTCATTTATTAAAAAATGTCATAATATATTTTGGTTAAATCAATAATACAAATAAGCATTTCCATTCATCATTTTTTTGATAATAGAGCTATAACGCTTAGCTTATTTTATTAGTTTTATTGGGTTAAACGGGTTAATTAGGTTAAAAATGGTCCGCTAAAAGATAAACGAGTTAAACAAGTCGGGTTGGGTTATAGAAAAATTAAATGAGTCAGGTTAGGGTTAAGATAAATGACCCGTTTACATAATTGGGTCGGGTTAGGGTTGGGGTAATGGTGACCCGTTTAACGTTGACACGGATACGAACACGACACGACCTAATTTGTTTGTCAGGTCTACTTGATCCATCGCAATCTTATAATGAATATACCCGTCACTCTCAAGGATGAAAAATGGATTTTTGTAAAGGAAGAATATCCCCCACTTATTTAGAATTATATATATAATTTTCATATAATAGTTTATTAGTTGATAACCAAGGAAGGTGAAGGGAAAGTAGGTGCAATATGTAGTGACAAATCAGCATTCAATCACCAAGTCATCTTCCACAAATTCATTACCTCTATGATGTCACCCCTTTCATCAATTTTTCAACACACGTGCTCTATAAAAATCTTCTTAAAGTTAAATTTAAATCTCATGCTTCAACTTTTTTTTTCCCACTTGGTCTAGTGAGAAGTTTCAAAGAAGCTCATGTATAGTGTTTGTAAAACCAATGCCGAAATCAGTTAATCTCCCTTAAAACGATTTTAATTTAAAACGAGAAAAATGTCACTATAATAAAAGGAAAAGGATAAATACAACCTTTAGAGCTATATTTAAGAAGTTAAAAAAAGGAAACAAATACTTAATATATGCATTAATTGTATCGGTTGATGTGTAATTTGGTTCTTAATTCTAAAATTAATACTAAATTTGGAAGGTATTTAATACTTAAATAAAATCTTAAGGGCTGTATTAATCATTACCCATGATAAAATTTCGTTATTTAGTGATAAAAAAATTATAATTAAAATTGTCGCTTTCTAACTATAAATTAATGATAACTCTTTATCGAAATATGTTCACATTTTATCGTAAAATAATTATATTTTATTCGTTTTAGTTTCAGGCAGATAGCATCTGTCTAAAATGAAAATCTATGTTCTTATTTGTAACTGTCACAAGTTATGACACTATATACAACCGATTTACAAGTTTGTAACTGTTATAAACAAGAGCTAGTAATGCAAAATAAGATGATCAATAGATGCACTCATCTTCTATGTACAAAAAAAAAAAAAAAAACGGAACCTTTTAGTTAAAATTCGAAAATGTCTCACTTATTTTTCCTTTAGTACGCTAACTTCAAATCCTGATTTCGCGATTGTCCAGTTACAAACGTATCGATATTTTATTGAACAATACAAATAAAAAATTTAGAAAAAAAAAGTGCCTTTATTTTTTCACCACTAACTATCATCATTAAAATAATTAAATTAATGCACATAGTATAAATTAATCTTGAAGATTTGAATAATCAATTTTTTTTAATATCTCCATGGACCCCCTTATACCCAAATTGCTTCAAGGTTAATGCACCTATCTCACCTATATATACCTCTTCATTTCTTTCTACTTTAAAATGTTAGAATTTCCTCTCTTTTATTCAACAATATCAAATTTCATAAACCCAGTTCAATTCACATTATCAACCCTAAATCTTCACTACCCAGTTCATAATTCTTAATTTTAAGCTCAAATCATCAATACCCATCTCAGAATCCATACTTTTAATCTCAAATTTCAGTACTCCAGTTCAAAATTCATATTTTTGAGCTAAAATTGAGGTAATTTAAGCTTAATTAATCGGTACCCAGATAATATTTTCGATAATTAAGGTGAAATTAGCAATACCCAGATTGTAAAATGAGTTTAATCAGTAATTTTGAATCCGATTATACTGTTCTTGAGTCAATTAGACGATATTTGCTTGAAGATTGGGACCCGCGTAACGGAAATCTTGCGAATAGTGGTGGTGGTAATGGTAAACCGGTGTATCGTCGGAATTCGAGTTTTAATCAATTATACCCTTGTTTGACGAATAATTGGGGTGAATTGCCGTTAAAAGAAGACGATTCCGAGGATATGGTACTTTTCGGCGTGCTCCGGGACGCCGTGCACACCGGTTGGTCGCCGGAATCCGGGCCGGAATCTGTTTCAAGCCCGCCGGAAAGTTTCGTGTCCGTTAAGCCGGAGCCGGTGGACTCGCCGGTGTCACCGCTGCCACCGCCGGCGGTGGTGGTGGCCGGAGGTGGATTACCGGGGGCAGCACCGCAGAGAGGGAAGCATTACCGAGGGGTTAGACGGCGGCCGTGGGGTAAGTATGCGGCCGAGATTAGGGACCCGGCTAGGAACGGGGCTCGGGTTTGGCTCGGAACATTTGAGACTGCTGAGGATGCTGCGTTGGCTTATGACCGGGCTGCCTTTCGAATGAGGGGGTCTAAGGCTTTATTAAATTTTCCGCTTAGAGTTAATTCGGGGGAGCCTGATCCGGTTCGAATTACTTCAAAGCGTGGTTCGCTTGAAAGGACCACATCATCGTCCTCCACGGAAAGTAGCTCACCTAAAAGACGAAAGAAGGCCGAGTTGGACTATCAATTAAGTAATGTCAACTAATTTAGTTGATAACTGGTATCGATAACTCGATTTGGAATCGGTTATGATTAAATCGACCTTGTAACTCGCTTTACACCTCGAACGGAAAGTTGAGGAGGGGTTGCAACTTGTAAGGTGGGTGGGGATGGTAATGGTAATGGCAAGTTGGTTAGAGCACTTTGACACGTGGCAATAAATTAGTGGTTAGCTAGATATATAAAAATGTTTGTGGATTAGAAGAAATGTAATCATACATCATGATTCATGAATTCATGACATAAGCTGTTACGTATAGGTAGTACAGAAGGTATTGCTTAAAACGGTCACTATCCGTCTTAAACTTAAGACGGATAGTGATCCTCTCACACAAATGCAAGTGGGAGGCAAGTAGGTATATCTATTTCCCACCCACTTGCATTTATGTGAGAGGTCACATAAATGCAAGTATTAGGCAGTATTAAGGGGTTGTGTACTTGTGTTAGGATTTAGTTTTAGTATCTTGTTTAAGACGGTTTTAACGGTTGAATTACCGATAATATTATTAGTATAGATGGTTTTTGGTAAGTCTTGTTAATATGTTTGATTTATTGGTAAATGTTGTCAAGTTTAATCATTTGTATGTTGTAATTAAGTACTAAGCATCGATTTTGGCTAGATTTTGGGATCGTTTTAAGACTTATAACTTTTTACGGCTTTTGAGATAGGTGTATATTCGCAATGCTTTTAATTGAACCGTACAATTTGGCAAGAAGTTCAACAATAGAGATTCAAACCTAAGGTCTATTATCCACACTACTTCACAATACAATTTTAATTACTAGACCGAGTACAGCTTGGATTTACCTCACAGTTTTACGAATGTAGTGACATGGAGAAATGAGATCAACGGTAAAAAAATGTTTATAAACAGCAGAACGGTTAAGAACGTTTTCTTGTAGATTTTTTTTCCAACAATGCCACAAACAAATACGAAGTAAAATACATTACATTTTCGGATAATGCACGCGGTGCCCTTGAGGTTTGATATTTTGTCGAAATACCGAATTTTTTGATCCGGACAACTTTAAGAGGCCATAACTCATGCTTACGATTTCCGAAAGTGATAAATTTTTTTTTCAAATCGATCATCTTTCCGAGAACTATGATTTCAAAAAAAAAATTATCATATTTGGACCCCGTGGCTAGGAGTTATTGCGTGTCAAAGTTTTTTTGACCGAACAAACTTTGAGTGACCATATCTCTTGGTCACGAATTCCAAACTCAACAATTTTTTTTTTCAAGTCGTAGTTCTCGGAAAGATGATCAATTTGAAAAAAAAAAAATATCACTTTTTGAACTCGTAAACACGAGTTATGGCCTCTTAAAGTTTTCCGGATAAAAAAATTGGGTATTTCGGGCAAAAAAACAAACCTCAAGAACACCGCGTGCATTTTCCCTTACATTTTTCTTACGAGAATGACAAACGCAGGTGGTTGGAATATCTTATTTTATTGATTTATTATGAGAAAAGAAGACTTCAAGAAGATCCAAAAAAGAAAAAAAAAATCCGTCGGTAGCATTCCTATTATAAACAAGATGCAGGTGGTTGGAATATCTTTTTTTTTCCACAAAAGTTAAGAAAATGAATTTAAACCAACAAATGCTTATAAATAAAGAAAGAGGGAATAAAATCCAACTAATATGAAACGCAAATTCTCATTTAAAACGGTCACTATCCGTCTTAAGTCTCTCACATAAATGCATTTGTGTGAGAGGGTCACTATCCGTCTTAAGTTTAAGATGGATAGTGACCGTTTTAAGCAAGACCTTCTGAATATGAAAAAGGAAAAGGAAAACTATAGGCTGAATACGAGGAATGACGGAAACGTGGACATAGTTAAGAGGGTTCACGTGCAAGCAAAAGGATGAGAAATAGAGAAAGTCGTGTGTTATCCAAGAGACCGTTACCTTGTTTGGGCATATGCTTTTCATGACTCAAATTTTAGACTTGACTTATCCCTCCCAACTTCTACTACTATTTTTCAACATTGTTTGACTATTTCATATTTCAATATTTCCAACCACCAATTCTTTATTATCATGTGTCATAAATAGATAAATAAATTACTAGATACGATAGTATAAGACGATCTTATAGTTTATAAATCGGTTTTATAGTTATGTCGGTATTTATTGGCTATTTTTAATTAGACTTCTCGTATTATAAGACAGTCTTATAGAAGAGCTGTTGAGTGCTGATAACATAATTTCATCTCGATCCAAGTATTTACCGTTTTACACCTAGTATGACAATATCGAGTGGTGAAATTATGATCAATAGTTAAGAGGATGAAAATTTTCAATAGCTCATGAAAATTGAAACTAAAATTTGAAAACATTTCAGTTAGTGCTAACTCCCTTAAACCAGTGGCGTTTCTAGGATCCCCGTAATGAGGGTTCGAGTTTAGATGATTTTTTTTACCTGAAATAAGTTAAAAACCAGCATTTTACTACTATTAAATATACTACTTGATATTTACGCATGTTAACAATAAAAATTCAAGTTCGACAACCTTCATATGCTCAAAGTCCGGAACAAGCTGAAAAGTATCTACATATCTCCATCTCCTCTGACTGTCTGGGCATGCTTCTTCAGATCTTAGAAGGAAAAGCCGATTACCATTTGACGGAAGTACTTATCGCGGATATTATGGAATATGTAAAGGTTTTTCATTGTATTTCAGTGTCTTACGTTAGAAGGTCTTGTAATATTATCGCTCACAACTTGGCATCCCTTAGTTAGGAATGGCCGACTTGTCAAAAAAGAAAAAAAAAAAAACAATAAAAATTCATTAAGAAAACAATAATAAAAGAAAAATTAATTGAAAAACAAATAAAAAAACCTCAAAAATTAGCTTTTAAAAGGTCCATCTTTTAGCAAAATCACTCAAAAAATTGTAAGAGGGGTCGAACCCGCAACCATTTGGATGAAATGTAAAAACTTTACCAATATGACAGCTACATCTTAATGATTCATATATTCTTACTTGTATATATTTCTTTTTTGGCGTCAGTGGGAGTTCAATGAAACCCCATAATTCCATAAACCCCCACTAGAAACGCCTCTGCCTCAAACTCCACCACTGACTATACCAGACGAAGTACACCGTATATGTTAAGGCTGTATTATTATATGCTATTAAAAGTTAAAAACAGTTTATAATTGAACTCTAACCCGCTAACCCACTAACCTTGTATCGGGTTTTTAGTATTGTGTTACTGTCTGTCTACCAGGCTACCAGCTGTAATAGAAATGCATGCAGTCAACTTGGTGCAACACATATCTTGCAAGGCAGAGTTGAGCTGTGAGGCTGTGACGGCATAGCTGCTGTGTCCTTGAAGATTGACGTTGATTTTAGACTTTGGTTCCTTTTACGCAAGGGACATCCTTCTTCTAGATGCATACATACCTGCACAATATATAATAATACTCGTTGAATATCAACTATATTCCATTTGAAAATCCATTATTTTCACACCTCGTTTTAACTGTGCTGCCGAATTTTCATGTTCTTATTATGTTATCACAAATTCTTCTATAAGACGGACATGTCTGTCTAAATCTAAAACGGGTTGAATAGACAAAGAGCTAGACCCGAACTAACTCTATAATAGCCAACCTGAAAATGATCCAAACTCGAATTGTCCTGACCAACCAGAATTTTGTTAAACTCGTAAATGAACCGATCTGAATCCAACCTGGTTGACCTGTTTGCCAGGTCAAGAAAGTAGCTAAGTGGGCAAAGTTGAACATTAAGGAGTCTCAAAACCCTACTATAAGCCCTAGGCTCGAGTTCAGCTCGACTCATTAGCACCCCGACCTTCGTGTTTTTTCTTAATTGCACTTCTAATAACTATGCTCAATCTAAGCGACCTTTTACCGACAATTTATTCGAATCCAAGAGAAAACTAATCCAATCATGAACATTATTGAGCTACAAAAATAAACACCAAGATGTGAAAGAAAGATGACAACAATGTCAATTTCAAAATCATTGACTTTTAGCATCTTAACCAAAAATGCTTCCAATCTTTCGAATTATTCCAAATCTCATAATCATAAGACTTTTAATCACTTAACCAAATATGCTTCCAATCTTCGGAATTATACCTTTATTTTTAGGTTAGGATATTATGTAGGGACATTAGGCCATAAATAGACCAAGACATGTCCATGCCTAAGGCCCACTCTTTTAGGTTTGGATTTTGACACTGTCCTCCTTGGACTCTTCCTTAGGCCATTTGCATAATGGACCACCTTGATGCCTTACAACTAGCCGTGGCAAACGGGTTAACCAGATTGGGTGCGAGTTGGGTCAGTTCAGGCAAGAATTTTAGGTCAACTTGAGTTCAGGTTAAAGGGATAATAATCAGTGTGCAACAAAAATTTGGGTTGGGTCATATCGTGTGGTTTAAGTTCGGGTTACAGGACAAGTTCGTGTCCTAGGTTTGGTTGCCAGGTTGGGTATGAGCTGGGTCTTTCGGGCTGGGTAACCGGTTGTCAGCATGTGAGCCTGTTTTGCAAATGGTAAGCTTTCCTATTCAAGACACAGGGAATAACGCAAATGACAGAAAGGCAACGAAAATGAAAGTAAATTCTGTTTCATATCACTGGCAACGCTATCAATTCGTTAGTTACAACTTACAAGTTACAACTACATGCTAGTTGTTATGATAGAAATGCGCAAGTGTCGCAAAACTAATTAATATTAACACTAACGTTGTTCCAGTTTCGTGCCATATTCAGGCATCAGAGTGTGTGATACTAGTACGTGAAATGAACGAGAAGTGATGTGAGTAACAAGACATGCTCAGGGAAGACTGTTCAGCAAAGTAAGCTAATCATTTTTCAAACTGCTAATCGAAATTCAAGCTACCTATATGCTAAAACAAAGCAAAAATTCGAAAGTTTATCTGATAACCTCTCAGTATGATGTTCCAGTCTTCTTTGATACAGCAATAACATTGAAGTTCATAGTGTTGGGATTTTCCTGAATCATAGCTTTTATAACCTTTGCCGCATCCTGGAAAGATTGAGAAAAAATGTAAAAAAACAATGAGAAGTTCAGGAAGTTTGGTTTTTCAATGACACAGCAAATCTGCAATATGATCGCCGATACTGATTACTGACTGCCAGTAAAATATGCAACATTAACATCAAAATTGAGTGAAGATCAATTTGCAACTGTCATCACCAGTTTGTCGTTCATGAGGCGGTTTTGAACAATGACCAAGTTGGTACTTAGATAGCAGAAATAGGTTGTGTCGGTTGAAAAACATTAGATTAAGAGAAGTACCTCAAGTAAAGTGTTTGGGGAGGATGGTCCATGTGACACTGGTCTCGGCCTATCTCCATCAAGTTCATACAGTTCACCTGAGAAATCATGATAAATTAAATAAATAAATAGATGAAAGGAAAACGGGGATCAGCAATACTTAATGGAAAAATGTGTGCGGGCAAAAGTACGTGATAGGAAGAGAGTATTGTACCATCGACACAAGAGAAGCAAATGAAGTGAGTGTCCACTTCTTCTGGAGCCTGTTGGTATAGAAGTTACGATTACACAGGTGTCTAAACGATATTTCATGTAAAATTGATGCAATATTATGTCTACAAAAATACAATGAAACAATAGAAAAGTTGTGTAAAACAAATACGTAAAAATGTGCATGTTTAAAAGTTTTCCTTGACTTGTCAAAAAAAAAAGTTTTCCTTAGTCATCAGGATTACTCCTCATGACATTCTAAGCTAAACGACATCTACAACCATGGCGGAATATATGATTGCAGCATGCTGCATAAAATTATAAGTCCCTCAATGACGGTCATAATCCCTAAATCACTCGGCAACTTTGAAGGGTGATCGGACTGCTTATTTTTGAAAACAACTAATATAAAGTCGCTCAGTCAACAAGCGACTTTGACCAAAGATGATGAATAAACGAGCGACCATAGGTCTATTTATTTTTTTAATTTTTTTTACTGTCGGACTCATTCAGCTACCGTAGGATAAGGTCGCTGAGCAATTTGGGCGACCTTGCTCCAAGCCTGAAAAAAAAAACGAAAAAAACCAACATGGACCATTTATGATGCTCCGTGATGTTTTCAGCCTGACCTCATTTTGTTATTTATTCTAATTTCCGTCATTAAAAGCAAAAAAGAAACTTCTTCTATTCGTGACCTAGGAAAAGTTTTAAGAGAAACGTATAAGACAATCGCATTCATATGACATCTTGTATTTGTTTGAGACGGTAGACAGGCACATACACACAATCTGCCAAAAATGACAGCTAAAATAGGCATCTGGCAATGTTGAAAGATTAAAAAAAATTCATTTAGCCTCGAAAGAGTACAAGATTGCAAAATAAGTCGATTTTCAAAGTCTTACTTTGTTGTACAATTGGTGGAACAGAAATACTCGTATACCACAACAATCGTGCACAAGTGCAATGGAGCCAGGTTCATTTGATAGTAGAGCTGATCAAGTAAGGGCCGGCCCGTTTGGCCCGCTAAAATAGTGGGCCTGGACAAGAAAAATCAAAAATTAAATGGGTAACAGGACAAGAAAACTAGGCCCGCTTGAATAAATGGACGGGTAAGGACACTGGAAACCGGCCCGCTTAGCGGGCTCGGGCAATAAAATAAGGCCTGTCAGACACTTTGTTAGCAGTTGGGCCCGGTCCGTGTCCGGCCCAAACCCACTTTTGACCAGCTTTATTTGATAGGTCATTTGACAACTATACAATACACCATTCTATAGTACTACAGAAATTATTTTTACTCGGTTAAATTTGAGACATATTCAAGGTCTAAAGAAGAGTTCAAATATGTGAATATGACATATAACCACAGAAACAAAGGTAGTACATTTTTCAATTTTCTATGATATGAATGATTTACTCGGGTAGAACTTACCTCAGTGTCACCAGCAGTAGCTGCTACCGAATGAGCAGCTTCCATTTCTGTATCTTTCTCGAGATATAGAGCTCGCTGAAACAATAAACCAAAGAATGAGAGCTTTGCAATTATCTCATTATTACATTGACAAAGAAAAGGCCAACAATTAACCTCCGCAGGATCCATGTTAGCTGTGGCTTTGTAAAATCGATCTAGGAAAGAATCTTCTCCTGAGATATGGGAAATAACAACACAAAATCCAATCAACATACAAGATCATCAGCAAAGACGAGTGAGTGTTTGTTACAACTGTTCAATCGGAGGATTGATAGGTCGTAAAAACGAGAATCTGTGGCGAATGGGGTGGAGAAATTCACCTAGTATTCAAGCTAAAATGATAATGAAAATAGACATTAGAGAAGGAAGACGGTGGCCGTCATGTTCATTCAACAATATTCTCAAGATAGATTACATTAGGAGAGTATGTAAGCTTATATAGCTACTAAAGGGGTAAAAACTAAATAGAATAAAGCGAATTACTAAACTACCCTCCCACATATATTTGGTGTGTATCATTACCCACCYCATGAAATGATCCTTGTCCTCAAGGATCACAAGCAAATTATATATGAGGCGAGAATTAATCAAGCACTTTCCAAGTCCTAGGATAGTCAGCATAGGATCAATGACATGTATTATCAAGGAACCTCCGAAATAAAGAACATATATGATGGCAGCCTTGCTAAACCAACTAATGGMCACTCTTATGTTCTCCTTGAAAAACTTGACAGATTGTTTTATTGGTAGTAGCATCAGGATGTCRCTACTAATACTYCCATCAAATTCCACCTTATAAGGTTTCACTTGTAGCACATGAATCCCAAAAACCTTGTTTCCCCTTGAAAAATATGCATTAGGATGGGTACTGTTCCAGACGAAAATTCCTATGGTTCCTGATAGGCTGATAGCATAAACCAAGTGACAGGATGTGTCACCAAGGATCCTGATGGGTATCTTAGTCCCTTAAATATCCTGATATCAACAGTTGCATATAGTGCCATTAGTGTTTTACTATATCCCATCTCATGATTTCCATTAGCCATGCTAGACATTATCGATTCCAACTGATTGCCCATCAAATGATAAGAGTATGATGAGCTTCTGTAAATGATTT
>VHZZ01000004.1:1026598-1038818 GCA_009801015.1 Silene noctiflora
AGTATGTAAGCTTATATAGCTACTAAAGGGGTAAAAACTAAATAGAATAAAGCGAATTACTAAACTACCCTCCCACATATATTTGGTGTGTATCAGTGTTTAACTCCATTGGAGATGTAAAACGCAGGGAACATCATATTGCTTTGTTTTAATAAGATGGAGAACTTGGAAAGAAAAAAGAAAACACTTACGAAGCTTAATCTGAGATGTGACATTGCCAATAGCATGTAAAAGGCCTATGGTCCCGCATGCGTTTCCCACTGTCTGCTTCATGAAATAAACTTTCTTGTTGTAGTCCTGAAACACAAACCAAACTGGTACACTTTATTTTTGCGAGCTGCAAAAAGTCAAAAATACTGAATACAATATAATACTTTAAGAAGACCTTGAGCTTAGTCTAGCTAGAATTAATGAATACTGTCAAATATTTCTTCTCCATCAACTGTAAAGTGTAACCTTTTACATTTTTACAGTCCTGGCAATATTCGTACCAGCAGATATTCTTCTGCTCCGTCTAGTGATGCTACTTAACTGATTCTAAAACTAGTTTGCTATCCAGATTTTGATGCAAGAGAAAAATGTCTTCAGCATGGAAGCACTTGCCCTATAGTCGATTTTCATATATTAAATCAAAGTGGAAGTGCTTCCTAGTTCCTATGCTGATATACATAGTGAAAAAATATGCATGCTCAAGTAACAGTAGCTCACACAAACCCACCTCGAAAAGGCGAGGCAGGAGGTTCTATGTTTCCTTGCTTTGCAAACATAATAAACAGTGTCACTAGACTCCAAACACAGGTGATAATAAAAACCAGTTAAGTAAAACAAGCTCCCAAACTAGTCAAGACATCCGTCCTATTTTTTCTTCCCGTCCTCTTCATAATGCTTAAAATAACTTTTTAAGTTTTTTATCAAATAAAACAGTATCAAGTTTTCAGTCTTCCGAGTTCCTCCAAGACATACCTTTAAATTATGAAAACAGAATGATATCATTAGATATGATAAAAACCCAAAAAAAAATTCCACGCCAGATAACTCTTAATGGCAGTCATTACTCAAAATCTACCCTTCAATCATAGTCAACTTGACGAGGGCAAAAACAACAACAGTACCCCGGTGCCTCAGTAAATCTCGTAGCATGGAAAGGGGGTCAGGCATACGTAGTCTCACCTTTGCGTTACAAAAACAAAAGAAGCTGTTTCTGAAGTAAATATAATGAAAATTGAAAAAATAAAATGCATAAAAAAATTGTCTACTTCACCAGTCCGCGTTACAAAAAACACAAGAGTTTAGTCCTTAGTGAGTCATTTTGTTTTATTCCATCATATTCAACTTTGACAGCAAGAAGATCAAATTTACTCAACCAAATACTAGTTGAAGTTTTGTTTTCTAAAAGTCAACTTCAAAAATACTACTACAACCCTAAATGGCAAAATTGGTTTATTTTAACACAAAATGTTCAAAATTCACCTTATTGTCTTCCTTCGCTCTCTCAGCTTCACACTGCCATGGAAAAAGGTATTATCAATCAGTAGCAGAACCCAAGCACCGAGATTATCCCAAACCTTAGGCAACAACACAGCAACGTAAAAGAGACACATACCTCGGGACTAAGAGGAAAAAGGAAAAGCACAGCAAGAACAGGTTTTGGCACCATCTCGAGCAGTTCCCCATCCAAGCCATAAACATCATTGCACTCAACATCCTCTTCAAGTAAACCAAGCCCCCATAGAAACTGCAATCATCACAATACAAAACCCCTCGAAATGGTCAACTCCCTATCCAATTCATCAGTCATCTATTACAACAACGATGCAGTGCCTATTAGAACTTTACATAATCAGGATAATGAAAAAGACACCATCTTCTTTCACCTCAGCCAATCATTAAACAACATTGGTATGGGACTCCGCCTCAGTTGCAAGTATGGGATGCGACATGATGTCAGAGTGTTACCCAGGGTTATTTTGTGAGAAAGTTCCATACTTCAATATGACAGTGTGTCGTAACACAACCAAAGTGAAATGTCGAATTAACAACATTGCATACGCAAAACATTTATCATGACACGCAATAATTTAAGACAATAAAATTATCCGCCTTAAGTTTAACAAACTACTTCCTCGGTTTCATTTTATTGTATACGTCTTTCAAAATCCCCTCGCGTATTTTAAAAAACATATACTCCATACTCCACAACTCAGTAGTTAAACACAAGAATGATACATCAACATTCAACATCCTTTTTTCTCCCCAAATGACAATCAAAACCCTAAAAAGACACAATCTTTTACACGTTTCAATAATCATATCACATACCCATGATTAAATTTAGGAAACAAATCAACATTAGGTAAAAACCTAAAGTTAAACACAACAATTTCACTGTACCCCAGATCACAAAACATAAACAATTCAGCAAATTTAACATAATTTACACATCACACACAGTATACAGTAGCGGAGCTAGGAGGTTAGCAGGGGCGCTCGCTCTCGCTCTCGCTGGAGGATGCAAAATTTTCAAACTTTTTTCGAGTTTTCCTAATACTATTACCCATACGCCCCCACTGAATTCAAATACTGGCTCCGCCACTGACAGTATAACATTCATATATAGAAAACCCACAATGTAAAACTAACATGGATGTATTTTATTATGATCAAAAACCAAGATGAAAGGCGTAAAAACCTGATTCATAACATCTGGGTTAGCTTCAAGAGGAAGCCATTTTTTAGCTGTAGAAGTTCCTGCCATTTTTACAGTGTGTATTGTTCTTTAATTTCCAACAAAATTGATCAGATTATAAAGAAAGACTGAAAGACTGACTAATAAAGGGAAGAATTTCTTGGTGAATGCTGATGAAATATGAGTTGGCAATCGGGTCATCTGGGTCGGTTAAAATTGGAAAAACCGTATCTAGTATAGTTGGTTTGGACTTTGGAAAACCTGTAAAATAAACCGCCAGTGTATCGGTTCAGGTTGTGTTGGGTCACTATTAGGCTGGGGATGGTTTGGGCGGGATTGTGATTAGATCGGGTTATTGTCCGTTTATCACACATGTTAATATATCGAGTATATTTTGTTCTATGTCTTCACGAGATCAATACTTTTGCATTAGAATTTTTTTTTTAGGTTTCAATCTTTAAGGAAAATGTCAATTTTAAACTTATTTGAATCATAATCAAGTTAATTGTTATCGGGTATTTATACAGCTGTCATTACTATATCGAGTATATTTTATTCTACGTCTTCCTGAAAACGATAATTTCATATTAATTTTTTTTTTTTTAAGGTTTCAACTATTACAATTAGTGAACTATACAACCAGTTGTATACATCCGGTAGTATAGATTGGAGCTTTATAGCAAATGATTTGAACTTATACTTCTATTTAACGAGCTTTAATGAAAAAAATCTGAGCGTCTTTATAAAAAAAAAATTAACTTAAAATATTATATTGAAACTCAAAAATTATATATATAAATTTAAATAAGATTTTAATTTTAACACCTAAAAAATTTAAATGTAAATAAAAAAATTTTAAAAGCTCAAAAAAATTGCATACAAGTTCAATTAGATTTGTAATGTGTTTACGATGCTCATATACATCTAGATGTATCTCAAAATTATCGGTGGTAGCGTAAATATTGGATTATAATTTATACATAACATTTTCTTTGGTATGTAGATTATCAAATTTACAACATACATCACCACAATCCCATACAACTTGTACCAAGAATACCAACTTGGGACATAGATCAATAAAATGCTACTCACTCGACTCGACTTGACAGGATACTGCTACTACCAATCGGTTTTGCTTACAACAGAGTAATCACTAAAATCTTATTCTACCATTGGTTCGGGTTTGCAGGTATTTGAGCAAACCCCATCAGAGGTAATTTCATCTTGGTATTTTTGCAGAATCATGCTGCAGTTATTCATAGTGACGGCATCGAGGAGGCCATGGTTCCAGAGTTTGACCATAAATAATCTCCAGCACCTGCTATTGGATGAAGAAGAAAGCGGAAAAATGAAATCCACATTCAGTGACAATCAAACATGTTATCAGGTAAAATTAGATTAATGCTTCAAGGCCACCCGTCTGTGACGGGATGGGGAGGATTCAGATGCAAGCATCTCGACTCCTGTGATAAAAAAAAAAAAAAACAAAAACAAAAAAAAAACACAATTGCGAGAAATGACCCATAATGAAAATTTCGTGTTCTAACTTGTTTTTAAAAAAGACCTAGTTCAGATTAATAAGATTTCGTGAAGGGTCCAATAAAAATGGGAACGCAAGTACAAGTAGGCAATAAAAGTCTAAAAGGTTAACCGAAAAAGGCAATGGCATGTGTAAAATCTAATTGAATCGCTCCTGAAAGGAAGAATAATGAGCCTTTTAGAATGGGACGGAGCTAATTGCATTGAGACTTTGCAGCTGCTACATCACAGACAATGAACCGAACTATTGAAATTAATTGCCAATGAGCCAATAACATTACCAGAAGAGAGCAGAGGACTGAACCAACGATTTGCCGTGGAGCTGCAAAAACGCCTCACAAGCCCAAGGAACATGACCATCAGCCAAGACCCTATGAAATAAAAGAGAATAGCAGAGATCAAAACCCTAAGATATATACACGGATAAACTATAAAAATGAGCAGGATAGAAAATTAGATATATCCAAAAAAACTAATCGAGATGAAACTGAAGGAGGGGGACGGGGGACGGGGGAGCAAAGTACCTTTGTTTTCTAACAAATGAATTCCATAGATTCATTAGGTGCTTCTCGTCTCTAGACACATCTACAAAATCATCAAGCATCTGCAGTAAAAATGCAAAACACTATCAGCATCCAGAATATTTTAGCTCCTAGTCGCCTAAAAGGTCAGCAGCGAAGTTTTATCAACCTAGGAATGTATCTGAGTCGATCCGGCGTGTATTTATTCAATTAACAAACTTTTGCCTGAACTAAACTTTAGTGCTTGTGCAGATTATCAAGCTTGTTCACGAAAAGCTTTTTAAAAATAATTGATTTGAGATAGTAATTTTGAAAAATAGATGGCATGTGGTAAGAACTATATACAGTCGAATCAAGTACTGTATATCTTAGTCATAGATGCATTGAATGTTGAATCAAAGCATCTGTTATTTAGAAACTACTACGGAGTATTATTCAAAATAGAATATCATGAGTAGAAATATTACGCTAATTCGATTAAAATTGGGTTTGGAGCTTTTACATCTGTTTCAGGTTATGAAGATATGCTTCCAACTAAAAATTTAAATTATACAAATATCCTTTGGAATCCAACGCAGTTGCACAATTTCATAGTAGAGCGTAACATTTACAACTCAGAATGGGAGCATGAGAAAATGACCAAACATACCCTTCGATCTTCAAGATTGGCAATGTCATGGTCAACCTCATCTTCACTATCCCTGTCTGCCATTACTTGGTCAAGACCCATTGGCTTCACAAACAAAGAAAGAAAATCATACTTAACATCACGAACAATTATACATGCAGAAATGTAAAACAAATTTAAGTGAAGTATACAAGCTATAGAAGACCTATGGACGAACAAAAATGAAGATGCGAAAGAAAGAGAATTATATCTGAGCAGCACCATGGACTTTACAAGTTCTGACAGAGACTCACAGCTCACAAGTTCCCAGTGTCAAGTGTTTGACATGACAATTTTTGTGAAATTTTTTGCATTTTGGACTACATGAACTGTCGGAAGTGTTTTTGTTGTGTCAGACACGCAGACAAAGCCAATGTGAGTATGGAAGTAACATACCTAAGAAGTTTTAATCATTTAGAAGAATGGAACATCTAAGAAACCCGCGCTACTCAGCTGAATAGTACATTCTATTTTGTTATTACAAGCCATTATAGATGGTACAAGTGTACAACCCACTCTATAAAAAAAGGATGTATAGAAAAGGATAGAAAAAGGACGTCGTCTACAAGGAGAGCCTAAGTTATCTCATAATAAAAGCACAATGACGATTCAAGGACTGTATTACTAATGGGTCGCTTGTCGCAAAGCTAAGAGGTAAAGGAAGCAGTTATAAATCTGCCATCATAGTGCATCTGTGTTGCTAAGGAGTATTTGTTTTCCCGTTTTATTACTTATCATCACACTTAGCTCAAAGCAACCTCCGTAATGGCAATGAGTGATGACTGATGATAAACATATACCTAACATAGATTCCCAGTGCAGGAACATTACCTTGAGGATTCACACAGTACAATTTCATGTCAATCACATGTAAACATCAAAAACATCAATATTACTTTATCTAACCAACTTTCAACGTATAGGGCCCAAGCAAACAGGGGTTGAAATGCAAATAAATTATTCATCAAGTCTTCTCAATGAAATAATTACCTGAGATCTGTGAGAATGATAAAACTGTCGCTTCTGTAAGAGCATAGAGCTGGAAAGATTATAAAAATGTTGTTAAAGTTGGATGAAATCGATAAAAAAAACTAGGTGTAAACTAACAGTTAGACTAAATCTCACATTACAAATACACCAAACATGTTGCTCCGTACATGGCAAACAAATTGGTGCACACTCCTACGTATCATGTCATCAAATATACTCGGAAACTAGAGGATTAACTTGAACCATAACGCAAGTGACATGACGCATAACTTGCTAAAGAGACTCACTTTCAATTCTCATTTCGTCAAAGCAACCTAGATACTAAAAGCTAACATATTATGCAGTAGTCTATGTTACATTTAATTCACATTACTAAAATATGTCAATTACCATTCGTTTTTGTATCGATATATATAGAAATGGTTCTACACTGTCTTTAGTAAGTCTAGGAAAGATCCAGATCCAGACAGGATCTCTCCTTTTTTTTATCTAAAGAGAAGAAATGAAATAAATTTGATGATGGATAAGATCTATATTTCTATAAGTTTTTAGAATGATATGATTGTCAAACAAGTGCACATCTACCGAAAGTCCGAGAGGGCTATTCAGCCTCGTGATTATATTAGGTAAGTCACCAAGGGCACAGTAATATCTCCCAATAATCCAAAAATTGCAATTTAAAAGTTCGATTGGGCAAAATAGCTTTTCGATGTCTCGAAGTTAGCTTATTTGTGTTTGGAGGGTAGGTGGCTAGTGGCTACCCTTTCCTTGTTTTTATCACATTCCTCATAGTTTATCCTACACCAAGTTTTGGTCAATGTCGCACAATTAGGTCCACTCATGGTATTAAAATTCAATTTCAGACTTGTTCTCAGAATCAAGCATTGTAGCCTAAACTTGGCCATTCGGCCATAAACGTAGAAAGCACTGCCTAAAAATGCCGTTGCTGAATTGCAGTGCTCTAGGAACTCAATAATTCACGCCCTTCACCATACTAATCCAGCAAATATCATTTCACATAATGAGCAGTAATTCCAAACAAAAAGAAAAAGCAAACTAGATGGACGAAAAACAAGGAAAGAATCATCTATATACCTTCTAGAAGCTGAATGATCAGAAGAGAGTTTTCTTGATTTTGCATGTGGAAGCAATGAAGTAGTTAGACTTCTCTCTACAGACATAGTATGCAAGCAGTCTATCTCTTCTACAGACTGAGCTCTAGCAACCGGCACCCCCTGATTTCCGTTGCCTACAACACAGCCAGTGCCATTTGATACAGCATTTTCAAAGCTACAACAGGATTCCCCTAGTAGCCTGGAGCTATGCAAGTCTCTCGCAACTTTACCACCTGCAACAAAATGTCGAACAGAATCATGCAAAAGTTCCCCTGGTGCTCCTGAAGAGGAGTTGCCCAAATTGTAACTTCTCAAAAGAATTTGAATAAAAATTCATACCCTCATTACTCTCAAGAGGACCACTATGCAATCTGTCAGTGCCTGGCGGAGTCAAGGCTGATTCCAATACATGTGGAAATACATGTTTTCCTTTCTCTAGTGGATCTTCTGGTCTAATACGCTTACGGGGCCTCGAACTGTTGAAAGATGGTTAAAAAAATTATATTCCTGTTAGTAAATAAGGTTTTTCGATAATCTACAGCCTGCAGGTAGAGTTAAGATTCTCAAAATCAACTTTCGTACGCATAGTCAGACTCACCAGAAAGAAAATGATTGCATTTGAGGCTCAGTTTCATCTGCAGATGTCTGTGAGTTACACATATTAATCCTCGCATTAGTATACGCAAAAGAAGGCGTAAAACATTTTAATTGAATTTGCAGTACAGACTTTAGGCTTGTGAAGCTCTGTGTGAATCAACCAGTCATAGTGGAAAAAGACTCTCGGTTGCATGGAGACTATAAGAGTTATTTAGAAGCTGAGAATAATGCAATTTTAATCATTCCTTTCCTTGAATGCTAGAAAATAACATTTTCTTATATGCATTTCTTACAATAGCCAAGTACGGAGTAATTCAATTGCTTTGGTAATAAATAGGCTTTTCTTACTAAATTGCTTTGCGTGGTGGTTGTATCATAAACAGATGTCAAAGGTAATGAATTCCTATCAGCTGAAAGCTTAGTATAAGGCATTGATTAAAAGCTTACCTCTGAACATAAGATATCAGTTCTGACTGAGACATTAACCGCTCTATACTCTTCACTTGTCTGCCAGGAAAGGGAAAACAGAGTTATTTTCGCATGCAGGGAGTCATAAGTTTTGATGGAGACAATTAAGGTCAACATGGCATTACTAACCCAGAATTCACATTTAAACAGGTCATGTGAGGTGCTCAAATGGAAACGAAGGCCCTGCAAACAGTGGATAAAAATTAGTTTCTTGCCAAAACTTAGAAAAAGAAAGGGAGGGGAGGGGTTTGAATATGTTTCCTAACTTTCCTGTGATTAACCAAAAAAACTAGACTTTCCGGAAGCTTCCCCTCATGTTAAAGCACAGAGAGGTTGAGTCGTTAAGCATGGACGACCTATGATGAAAGTCTAGTCAAATGACCAACACTTCAAAATATAGGAAGTGCACGTAGTTTAGGAAGTTGTTTTCCTATATTTCACCATACTCCAAAACCAAAGAATATTGAATCTTTTGATTCCATTAGATATAGAAATAATCAGCACTTACGAGGAAAAAAAAATTAAAAAAATTAGTCAAATCTTGTTGGGAGGAGGGATTATGAATAATATGTACCTTGAAGCTCCCGCATCTCACAAGGCAAAAAGGACATGTGAAATGTCTCGTGACTGCAAGTTAACAAAGAAAAGTTATCTAGTTAGTGATGTTAATAGAAACAAGTGTATATTTGTATAATTTTTAGACGGAATAAAATCCATCGAAAGAAAAAAAAAAAAAAAAAACTTACTTTCGGTCTTCCGAAGCAAGTTGTTCTGGTCTCTATAGTTGAAGATTACATTTTGATCCATCGGCCTACAGACAGAACAGAAAAAAATATCAACTTTAGCTCAATTTAGCAACCTACACATCATACATGAATTGTAATTATACATTAAAGCAGGACACTAGAAAGTAAATAGCGCTTTTCAACAATTTGTTTCAACGGGTACAGCATTGAAATAGGAATCGCCCGTGAGGCGGTATAAACTACTATCACACCACACAACACAGCCTCATATGGAGTATGCGCATGAGTTGAGCATAGTGGCACAGGTGTGGGTACAAAAACCATAAAAAAACGAGAATGAGCACAGGTGTGGTTTCGACATAAATTTCCACAACTATCCACCTGCAACGCACAACTCTTGTCATCAACCACTATCCTCCCTTATTCAGAATTGTAAAATGTTTAATTTATGTTGCTTGGTAGTTGGTCCTTTCTATTTCCCCAATATTGCAGCTTAAAACCTCAGTTGGCTCCTCTTTTATCAATGGATTTCCTCGTTTTCAATACCTTCCCCACTTTCTCTCTCATCTTCCTTTGACAAACTTGTTATTCCTCTTTTCCTGTCATACTACTTATGAAGTTGTATATCGTATTATCGTAACAATTTCTCGTGGTCTTTTGTCCTCAAGCAAGCCATAGTTTAACATTTAACTTGGTGTTGTACCCAACACATTTTAAGGTTTATAAGATAGGTTCTAAGTGACGCTCTTTAGACACAAAGCCATGGAGGATTGATTCATCTAGCAGCAGAGGAAATAGTGCATCAGGAAAGTTACCGTGTTTTCCATTTTGCCTCAATTTTGTAGTTCAGGCATCTTGAAAGAAATGGCGGCTGCATGACCATACATATAAATTAGGTGAGAAAGAAGATCGTGTGAAAGAGCGCATAAATGTAATAAATAACAAAAACTGAATGAAAAATACTCATGCATGGGAGCATTTCCACGAGTTTTAAACTACAAATAGAGCAAGGGTTTTGATAGAATAGGTCATCTAGACTGAATGAAAACAATAAGAGCATTAACAGAATTGTTCATGATGTTGGAGAGGCTAGAAGATCCCCGAACAAAGCGGAACAAAGAGAATGTCATTTAAAGAGGTGATATAAGCATCGATGAGTCAGTGAGGCTGTAGATATTAGCTTCGCTAGAGTGTCATTGCAGAGTAGTTACTCATGCACTATGTTACTCCGACTCTTCTTATTACCTCGCATTCCTGTATCTGACACTCAATGCTGAGACATGGGTATAGCACTTGGACATTACATTTTAAGCCAAAAGTTGAAGACTTTTCATAAAATAGTCATGTACGACACTTGGATATGCATCTGGGTCAGACACTTCTAAATGAGTCTAAGTATCATAGCTCATGCATCAAGCCTCAACTAATAAGAAATTTGTTAACAATGAACTTATTTAAGCAAGGATTCTTAAACTTACATTATATTGAGCCCGTCGTTGAAGAATATTATACAACTCTACCGGCTTGCAGTATATTAAGAGGCATTCTTCAGCAGCAATAGCCTCTTCTGCATCTATAGATGGACGGGAGTTCTGAAGGCACATTTAAGCTAAACACACAAGACTCCTGGAGCTTCGATTCCTGTGTCAAAACAACAAGAAACATCCTTACTGCATGGTAACATTGATCTCCATATATTCAATCAACGCAAATTTTAAACTGAATTTCATACTTGCTTAACTTAGAAACATTCAAATTCTCAATTCAAACAAATTGAAGCTAGTCCACCTAATGGACACGTATTACTCCAATAGATCATCGTCTCAAAGACTCTAAGCATCACGCCCACAGCAAGGTAAAACGATAATCAATGATACAAACTACCTTAACCCTAACTACACCTCCCCAACCCCCCATTCCAACTTATTGACACATTAGTCCAATATCCATCCCAAAAAAAAACCGTCAACAACAACATTAACCCAGCGTCTCAAATACTCAAAGCATCGCACCTACAACGAGGTAACCGGTAATTAAGAACGAAAACACCCTTACCTCTAACCCCCACCCCAACCCCCCATTATAAAAACAGATTCTTTACAGATGACCCATAACAAAAACTGCCATCAATTTCACTTTCCCAAATCATACAAACCCGTGAATATTAACATAACGACGACAAAACCCGAGAATCACCCATCAAAAATACACAACCTTTTTTCCCTAAATGGGTTTATGACAGGCAAAAAAACCTACATTATTACAAGCTCAATTACAATTACTCCTAATATTTTCCATCCATCAAAGCTTAATTATTAAACTAACCCCCAATTACCAGCTAAATCAATGTGATCATACTGCAATTATACACCAAAATTAATACAAAAAGAATCCAGCTTTCTATCAGTAATAATTTGTTACAGATTTAGATGAACATTCTATATAATTTAATGCAAAAGCTAACAAATTTTTATGAAAGAATGAAACTTTATTATGAAAAGGGTAATTTAGAGAAGATGGAAAAAAAATGTACCTGAAAATTATCAGCAGAAAACGGGGAAGAGAATTGAGAATTATTACTGATACAAAGCTGGAATCAAATGTGTTTGTGTTTTTCTGTTGAAAACGGGGGCCACTTTTACATAAAACTGATTGCAAGACTTTGTTTATTGGTCGTTTGGTTCGCCGGAGGAATAATTATAATCGGAATTTGAACCTATTTAGGGGATTTAATTTAGATTTAATGGGATTGAACTTAGGAATTTTAATTTAATATTATAGTTGTTTACGGGTCGTCCCGCCCATTAGGCCCGTTCCGTCCGGCCCGCTTATTTCGTGGGCTTGGACAAGTATTTTTTACCCGAAAAATTAAGAGGGCGGGCCAAGCC
>VHZZ01000004.1:1062952-1109593 GCA_009801015.1 Silene noctiflora
GATTTTTGGCTTATGAATAACCGGGTTAAGGAATTTGAGATGGGTTAACAAATCAGATTTTTGTAAAATTCTAAACGCGACACATGTGTTGTCGTTTATTTTGCGGGATACACGGGTCATGTTTAATAGATAATAAGATGTGAATAACTCATGATGATTAGAAGTTTAGAACTAGATTATTTTTTATTTCAAGATATTTGGCTGTAACTTCGTATTGACGAAGTGTACTGGTTAAAACTTAGGTTAAACATTCGAGTCCCGATCCACACAAGCCCAGCTCTTTGACGGGCTCAATAATCCCCAGCCTAATAACCACCCCTGGCTCGCGTGTCCTATACCATCTACTCGTGCCAGGTTCAGGGCCATCACTCCCCCATCTAGTGGTCTGCAACCTCTCCCAATCCGGCCTGTGTCCAGCCCGGCCCATTGTCCAGATTAGTTGGATCTTCTCGAGGATCAATATCATAGACGTTATTTATAACACAAAACTATCTCTTTTAAACTTCAAGCCTATCATCTAGACCTGTCAAACGGGTCGGGTCATACGGGTTGGGTTAGATACGGGTCGGGTTATACGGGTCGCGGGTCGGGTTAGGGTCAGAATACGGGTCAAGAAATAATTTCTAACGTCTTTTTTAATCTATTTTTTTAATTAAAAAATAATTTTTAAAAACGTAAAACATATTTAAAATTAATATTTTAATCATATTCAACATTTACATTAGTTATTTCAACATTTACATTAAATATATTGACATAATTATTAAATTAAAGTTTTTTTAATAATTATTTTATTATCAAGTATTGTAAAAGTTATATAAAAATGACTTTTTATTTATATATGTAATTTTTAATAATAAAAAAACAATTTTTTAACAATTTTTTTCAAATATAATATAAAAATATTAATATTTTAATAAAAATCTTGATTTATCTTTGTCCCAACGGGTCGACCGGTTCAGGTCGGGTCTCGACCCTAAAATAACGGGTCATTTCGGGTTCGGGTCAAACGGGTCACGGGTCGAAAAAACCGAGTTTGTATCCCTAAAAAACGGGTCGGGCGGGTCGGGTTTCGGTTCGGGTCGAGTTTTGACAGGTCTACTATCATCTGATTAAGCTTCGGGTTTATCGAGCGTAAACCCACTCTACATATCAAATGAAAATACCCAACAATCCGGCCCATTAAAACAAAGCCCAAAAAACCTCCCAACAAATTTCAAACCAAGTAAAAATCCCAAAGGATATATGCAAACTAGATAAGCCTCACACTCTTCTCACTATCATCATTTTTCTTCAATGGCTTCCAAACTTCTCCCTCAGGTACTCCTTTTCTCCATTATCTTATTGTCATATATACTTGTTCCGTTCCGTTCATTTGTTTACCTTTGTGACGATATTATATAAAGGTAAATAAATGATTAGGACGGAGTTTGATTTGACCAGTCAAATTATTATATGTTTATTATTGTATGCAGGGATTTGTGTTGGTAACTTGTGGTAATAATGCGGCACCACAATTTCCCCCAATTAAGAAGCAGTTAGGGTTTCAATTGAACTCGTTTAGAGGATTATCGCTCTCTAATCAGAAGGTTCCGTCGGTTTTCTCGGTTGCGTCGAGGAATTTCGGTGTTTTGCGGTGTGAAGGTGGTGGTAGTGATGGTGGTACTGCGGTGGTTGAGGAAGTGCCGGAGGATTCGACTTCTGAAGCAGTTGAAGCCGTGGCGTGGAAGCCTAGGGTTAAGCTTGGTGATGTTATGGGGGTATAATTTCGATTGCTATTTCAATTTCAGTTGCTAGAAGTGGTCTATTGCATTCTCGTCTGTCTCAATCGTTTGTTTAGTTTTGATTTAAATACGTCTTAAGAAGAATAATATATAAACAAATGATTGAGACGGGGGAGTAATTGTTTGTCTGCTGCGTTTTTTGCTTGAGGCGGAGTGAGAAGTGCACTGGCGGAGCCAGGATTTGAAGTTAGGGCATTGACTAATTATGTAGTTAGATAATAAAATTGTAACTAGAATACATAGAAGAGTCGGACTAAGACGGTGTGGTTATGGATTACTAACATACTTGAGTTTGCAATGCTCTGAGCAAATTTGTTTGTATTATAGTGTATTTGAGGTAATTAGCGTCAGATGTTCGGATGTTGTGATAAAAAATTAGAGAGGGTGATGATATGTACAAAAAGATTTTAAGGGGGTGATGACTCGTGTAATCATGAGAAGAGCTAAATGCTTAAGCTCTTATGCTCTTGTGAGTTATCTTATCCGAAAAAGGAAATTTAAGTTTCAGTGAGAGTAGCACTTGATGGGAACGCCCCAACTATACTATAGCTTTCAA
The DNA here is from genome assembly GCA_009801015.1 of Silene noctiflora. Classification (NCBI taxonomy): domain Eukaryota; kingdom Viridiplantae; phylum Streptophyta; class Magnoliopsida; order Caryophyllales; family Caryophyllaceae; genus Silene; species Silene noctiflora. The sequence goes on from VHZZ01000004.1 coordinate 1,065,293, forward strand.
AAGCAAATGCAATCCATTGAGGGACAAAACGAGTTTTTCTAGGAGGTTACAAACAACCCAATGGAGAAAACCCGCAATTATTCATCCAACCAAATTATCTTGTCATTTTTTTTCTGCACTGAGTGAAGTAACTAAAGAGTCTCAAAACAGAAGGTAACTCTCAGTCATTCGAGAGCCTAGAGTTAGGTTGTGAATTGAGGTATATTGATTACCTAAAATCCTAAATAAGTGTGTTATATAAGTTAGTACTAGTCTAAACTCGATTTCAAATTTGAAGTGTGAATAAGATTATTTATTTATTTCTTTTAATGTAAGTAGATACTGAACAAGAAAGCAGTTGCCTCAGCAGAAGAGCAGCATGTTATACCAGATATAAGGACTGGAGACGTTGTTCACATCAAATGGGCAAGTGGTGATTTTGATTTTCGTCTTTTCAGTAACTTTGCGTTAGCGTAGGTAGATGGTAAATTGCACAGGATGAACCTTTTACTGGGTTGTTCTTCACAGGAAGTTCAAGGAAATAAACGAAGGTTATCAATTTACAAAGGGATTGTAATATCAAGGCAGAATGCAGGCTATCATACTACTATTCGGATTCGTAGGTTCATTGCTGGTAATGGGGTTGAGATTGTGTTTCCACTGTAAGTACCTCTCTCTCATTCCCTTCTGATTCATTCACAGTTTCCTAGGTTTATCTAACACTAACAGTCAGCATTTCTTTGAGCTGTGGATCCTACTTGATAATTGATATGAATATTTTATATGGGCTGTATTGAAGAGTAAATTTGTTGAATCATAACTGCCACAGTTGTAATAGGTCAGCGATTCCATTTTGTTTTTTTACAATTTCAATTATCACAGTCTCAGAGATCATACTGTAAACCGATTTGACGTGATTTTGTTGGCAGGTCTTTTTATTATTGTTATTTTATTTTGTGTTTGACTGGATTTTTTCAATTGTCAATTGTTTATCCCAAGGGTATTAATTTATCAAAAAATTCTGCCAGTTGATCACATTATTGCCAAGAAAAATTCATCCGAGCTTCAGACTGTTATTACAGACTACAGAGGATTATCAATAATAATAAAATTTTCAAAAAGCACCAAAATCGTATTTCTGTGCGAAACCAATCTCAATCCATTTTCATCAGATTCTTTCATTTACACGGCGCATATCATGGGATATTCATGTTTGCTCCGTTAACATGTATAATGTATTGCTTTACAATGTTTATGAAATACTCTGTTGTAGTTTCCATATATTCTTCTGTGGATACACACTTTTACCCTTCGAGCCCTGTCGTCATTATGCTCATCAGCTGTCATTTTATGGCATTGTAATGCAATTATTTTATGTATCTTGATTGTGTGAGCTTCATCTCCCAACTTGATGAAGGGTGCATATCTGAGCCACAAAATTAGATGGTTCTTGTGGTTAGGGACGTTGAGAATTTTGTAGCTGGTGCATCACAGTGAGATTTTATTACTAATTAAATTCTGATGCATGGACATTTTAAAGCACAACTTTTCGATAGCACTCATGAAAAAGAAGTTGCAGAGTTTCTAATAGATATTGCCAATAATGACAACTAATTTGGAGTATTTTATATTGTTACAGATGAGCCACATTTATTGTTTTGGATAAGGTGTAAATAAATGTTGGTTAACTCTTTTACCATTCTCTAGCTTCAGTCTCGTTTGAGTGTCTATAGAGTTTGATCCTTTAGCCCAGGGATAAAGTTGAATAAAGTTCACCTTTGATGCTTACATGATGTGGTTTAGCAGTATTTCTCATCCCATACAAGTTCTCAGACGACGTCATATCATCAATATGGCTGTGTGTGTACTGAACATTTATCTATGGGGGTGAAGGAGAAAGTCATATTTTTGTCGCAACCTTGCGTGTACGTACGATTTCCAAAAGTCTGTCTCCATGTAGGCAAATAAAAAAGAAAACTGGAAACGAAACTCAGAAAATTTCAAGTTGCATAGTTTGGGATGAAAGTATATCGTCAAAACTAATTTATTCGCCAAACATAGGTAATGTCTGTTTTTTTTTTTCAATGTGAACAGTTTCTCAATTATTATCGTCCATGCCTATATGGCTATATCTATGTTATTCCGTCTCAGCTGCAAATGTCGTGTTGCGCTGAGATATTAGGACGTCAGATATGCGACTCTGCCAAAAGAAATTGTTGAAGTTAGGTGCAGATGTGTGTTGTGCTCTGCAACTTTACCACCTTTATAGTTTATCAATATATAATTATTTTTTTTCATTTAAGATACTAAACCGCCTTTTGGTCTGTAGGTACTCACCAAAAATCAAGGAGATTACAGTGGTTCAACACAGGAAGGTCAGGAAGGCACGGTTGTACTATCTCAGAGACAAACTTCCCAGGTTTTATACTTTCAAGTGAAACTATTCTAAGTGGCCTGAGCCCTGAAGATCTCTCAGCCTGGAAAGTCAATTATGGGTTTTGCCAATTTGTATCATTTGCATATTGTAAGAACTCCTTTTCGTTTAGTTTTAAATGAGTTTTTCTTTCCTTTCTTGAAAACTTCTACCTGTGCTATTGTTGATAGCTGATCCCATTATAGAGTAGACGAGAATACGCAATGTTTTATGAACTTGTGAGAATGTATCAAGTGATAATGTGTTGGCATTTGGGTAGGAATATATATCGTCTATGGTGAGTTGTAAAGCTGGTTACTTTGGATGATTTTGATTTTGTTTATTTCTTGTCTTCTGTTATTTTTTTTTTCCGCTTTTGTACTAATTGGTCTTTGCTTTTCCCGCTGCCCAGTTTTGCACGCCCGGTATGGCTCTAGAGTCTTTTGCTATACCTTGGCTGTTATTTAATAAAAAACATCTTGTATTTCTGGCTTTCCGTCATGCATTCCCCTTGACCCACTTTTCACCCCTCGTTCCTGACAAATAAAAATACCATTTAGGGGCATGGTTAATAGGAATATTTATAATAGTTGGGCCTCAACCATCACCTTAAGGTTTTGGTTGACACGGTTCATCTATCATGGTATCAGAGCCAGTGTGATCGAAGGTCACGGGTTCGAATCCCGGCAACCTCAAAACTCCTCAAAAACTCACGAAGTGGAACCCCAGCACATGGTACGGGGGAGCCTGTGCACTAACCACTCTTCAAGCCCAATGGCCATTTGAGCGAGGGAGCGTAATAGGAATATTTATAATAGTTGAGCCTCAACCATCACCTTAAGGTTTTGGTTCATCTATCAATGGTAATGTATCAGGACTGCAGCATTGCATTCTGACCGTTTTCTGAAAGGTTTTGTACGATATTTTGGCACTGTTTGACGCAGCACTAGTAAAACTTATGCTGTAGCGGCCAAGATTATAAGTGGTGATCATGGCTATAAATGATTATGAACTGTACTGTTCGTGAAGCTGAAACTCCTTTATGAAAATTGTTGGTCGCTGTTGCGACTCAAAACTCTCATATACTGCAGAAGGTTCTCCTGCTATATCATTACGAATCCACCCATTTTGCCTACACGAAGAGGCTGTGTTTTTGTAAGCTTTTTACTGCATAATAATTGGCGTACAAGAAACTCGTAAATTTAGGTGACCTCTGGTCATTTTCCCTTGATTGTGGTTGCTTTAGTTTTGGTATTTTTTCTTGCTATGTTTAGATTTCAAGTTTGTTTAGCCATAGCTTCACTTATTTTCCATTTTTTTCCGCTTATATTACTCATGCTCATTTAGAAGTACCCGACATGGCTTAAATGACGTTTTTAGGCGTCATACACAGATACACTCATACCTATGTTTGAGTGTCGAGTGTCAGATGCAGGTACGGAAGGAAATAAGAAGAGTAATTTTCCGATTGCAAGTTTGCTTAAAGGTAAGTAGATATGATTATGTTAGTACTGTAAGATCATTATCAGCTTTTAATAATGCTAATCTAAGCTGTTAATCACCTACAATATTAAAATGGTGGATTATTAAAGATGTTTTTTTTTTTTTTTTCCCTTTTCGTTTAATAATCTTTTCGCGTTGTCGTGTTTGTTGTTGATGGAAGTGTCGCAATTGACAATGAAACATCTGAAAATTCGTCTGAACTTGTGACGGTTTTTTACCTAATTAAAATACGGGTGGAAATAAAAAGAAATTGTGAAAAGTTTTAAATTAAAAACGGTTTTAAGTGAGACCAACTTATTAAATATTTAAGTATAGTGTATCAAGCACATATTAGTTGGTCTCTCATAGTAATAGTTTTGACATCTGCACGATTCTTTTATCAGTAATTATTGTGTGGGACGGTCTTACAGTGTGAGATACTGAGATGGTTGGCGCGGACCATCTCATTTTAGAATTTGTGTTCTTTTTTATGTTAAAATGTTTTATTGATAGTAATGATGCTTAACCAACTAAATGGTGATTTTATTTAATAAATCGATTTTCGATTGTGTTCAATCTTATTTTATAATTTGTGGAACTTGTAAAGGAAATTGTAAAGGGTGTTTCGTTTCATTTTACAATAAATCTCATTTGTGACCTTTCATAAATCCTTTTTCATTTGCTCCTCCACTTGCCCTCCTACTTGCAGACGTTGCAGTTTGTGAGAGGTTAGAGGTTACAATCTTGTTACTGAAAAATGTCGATCGCAAATGAGAATTTGTGTTGAGTTTATATGGGGTCCTAGTCTCCTAAGACTCCTATGGAGTAGTTTGCATTGTCATTTGAATGCCTACAAAAGGCATGACAATGCCTTAAAGAATGAGGGTATCTCATTGAAGACGGACATTATCCGTCACAAACTGAAGACGGATATTGTCCCTCTCATAATATGCAAGTGGCATTATCCATGGGATGCTCCATTTCTTCCCCATTTGCCTTATTGTGAGAAGGACACTATCCGTCTTCAGCTTATGACGAATAGTGTTCGTCACAAGCAAGACGCTTTGTTTTTTTTAATCAATGATTGCACTCAAGTAATTATTTGGTGTTAAAAAATAGAGTATAATTGATTAATTGACAATATAAAAATTGTGTTCATAATTCATGTTTGTACAGAAATATATAAAAATGATTCGAGATGAGCTAACTAGTAGTTTGTTTAAAAAATAGTATTAAACTGGTGATTTTTAACTCTTTGTTTATTTAATCGAGAAATTTTTAAATGAAAAAAAGGGAAACACAATGATAGCTTCTGAATGTTCAAATCCCGTCAGCATTAAATCGTCCTTATAGGCGTTATACTAACTCCCTTTAAAAAAAAACAATGAGTATACAACTAAAATTAAATTTGATGATAAGCTAATCATTGAGTTGTTTACATCATGTTTTGAACATAAAACCATTAACATTTTTTTTTTTCTAAATGAGCGCACTTATGTTATCGGCGAAACACCAATTTTATGGTTAAAGTAAAAAAACTCTTACCACCTGAACTCTTATTCTCATTAAAATATTTGTGATATTGAGTTATTCGCTTATTTTTATCCAAAATATTATTTCTCGTTACCACTATAAATAGTAATACACCGATTTATTTGGCCTATCAATTCACATGGAAAAACTTGAGAATTTTTAGTTACATTATCCGACTTTCTCAATAAGAATCATGTACGATTCTTTTATCAAAAAAGTTAAGTAGAACAATTTTATCAGCGGAACAGACACAAGTCCAATACAAACATAAACAAAAGAACAACAAAGGAGGACGGTCCTTTTCAAGAAACAAAAAACGAAGGAGGACGGTCCTCTCGAAAAATATACCAGTCCAGCCGTCCGGGCCATATTTAAAGAAGGGAAAAGAAAAAAGTAGGAAGGGCCCAAGCCTCTAAGGTCCAGGCTAGCAATACACCTAACCAAGAACCAAACTACCAACTTCAATTTTTTTTTTTTTTTTTTTTTTTAATTCGAAAAATATAGCTCCGAAATTGTTGTGTATGCAGTTATAAGTCAAGTATGGTAGACGAGACAAAATAAGAATATCTAAAGATTAACAAAATGTTTAGATTGTTTCATCTTAAGACGTAGACTGGTGTCATTTTAAAAGGGACAATTAATAATACAAATATGAGTTTTTTTGTCAAAAACAGTCTAATATATATCTCAATTTCGTAAATATTGCCTAAAGTTTTTAATTTTGCAAGAAATTACCTAATATTTTATATCTTTTGTTGAACACTGCCAAATTAAAATTAATGAGCAAATTCGACACTTTTTTTTTGCCAAATAAACTAAAATTCCGACAAATAAGTCATAATTTCGTCCGAATTAGCCACAATCTTGGTCAAACTAGTCAAAATTGTAGTAAAAAAACTTGAAGTAAATGAGTTAGTAGCTAATCAAAACGGTGGTTAAAAATAGTAAATAGTTTATGTACAATGCCAAAAATATTACTTTTGAGTTAGAATTTTGTCTAATTTGATCGGAAATTTCAATTTGGTAGTGTTTGACAAAAGTTTAAAAATATTAGATAGTTTCTCGCAAAATTAAAAATTTTAGGTAGTATTTATACAAATGAGGAAAATACTAAGTAGTTTTTGACAAAAAAACTCGACAAATATTGTAAAACAAACTCTTTGAAAACTATTTCAGGTCATTTTCCGATTTCAAAAGTTAGTTAAAACCGTGTTACAAGAAACTTGTCCGGAAAAAAACCGACACCATTTTTCTCAATAAAAACGCCAACGTGGCAATCCATCATTACACTTCCCTTTTTCCCTCTTGCTTCCCATATATCTGGGTTTCAATTTTTTTGGGCATCCTATATTTCTGTTAATAATTTATATAAATTTCCCGCAAATTAATCAATTATTTGATTATTTGATGTTCAATTAAATTTTTGAAAAATACCCAATAATCTAAGCTACAATCTAGTTCAACCATTCAAAGATCCGCCATTTTCGTACCTCAAAATTACATCTTTTCATGTGAGTTTTCTCTTTTTTCAACAAAGTTATGATCTTTTTTGAATTTTTTGAATTGGGTTTGGTTTGATTGATAATAATTGTTTTAATTGATTGTAATTTTGTGTTTATGATGTTTGTTGATTAGGGTTTGTGCAGTTATTTCAGCTAATTGCAGCAAAATTAATTTAATTAATTAATAATTAATAAATAAATTAAAGAACAGTTGAAGATGATGAATGGTTCAATGACAACTTCTTCAACTAAGCAGTTGATTTCTGTTCAACCTGAAGATCTCAAATTTGTTTGTAAGCATTTTCTAATCCCTTTTTTTGAATTTTGTATTGCGTTTTTGAGGTGTTGTAATTTTGCTGTATTTTATTTGCTTCTAACTTTGATTTGTATTTCGCGGTCTCCAAGACGACACTTTGACGATATTTTATTGCTTATGTATTGTTTTCTATGTTGAAAATGTAGTTTTGAGAAAAATTTTGATAACAAATGTCAAAATGTTGATGCTGGTGGTGGTGGTGGTGGTGGTGGTGGTGTAGATGTGTAATGCATTCGAAATGTCGGAATTGGCAATGTTTGGGCACAAATTATTGAAGAGCTAAACTCATTTGAGGTTGCATGTTAGCATCCATGGATAATTGAGGAGTGGTTTGATCACCCAAGAGAGTTACTCCTTGGGTCGTCAATTGGGTTTGGGATGGAACCTCCTTTGAGCTTATGAGATTGACATTCTCTATTTGATGTTGTCGGGTTAAACCCTAAATAGTTTTATGGAACTTGACAAAAAAAAAAAAAAAAAATCCATGCTTAATGTCGAAACTGATGATGCCATATACTCTCTGGTCTACCTATTAGTAATTTGTTTTCTGATGAAACCTTTGCTTTAGTTTTAGCATTAAGCTTTTTTGTTGGAGTTATGTATAAGATTCGCGGTTATGTGCATTTCGTGGTAGGAATTTGAGTGTGTTGTTATTAAGGACACTGCTGTTTTGAAAAGTTTATCCGAGCCTGTCGTTTGACGATATTGTCCTTTAGATACAATGTCGATGTGGATACAGCAGATGGAGTTTTTAGGTTCATTAGCTTCTCTTACTCTATTTAGTACGACCATGCGGCAATTTTCAATATAATCTCTCTGTTTCCCGTCTTGATATTTTGACTTGTGTTCATCAGTTGAGCTTGAAAAGCAAAGTTTTTGTGACCTGAAAGTCATCAACAACACAGATCATAATGTTGCTTTTAAGGTAACCTTGCACATACAAAATTGTTTTCTTCTTTTATTCAGCATTTGTAACCCGTACGCTCACTGTTGCTGATTATTTTTTGCTAGGTCAAGACCACTTCACCCAAGAAGTATTTTGTACGGCCCAACACTGGTGTATTACACCCTTGGGACTCATGTGTAATAAGAGGTAATACTTAAGTTTACTTGAATGATATATTGTGACGATGTTATTCAAGGTTTGAGGTAAATACTACCTTAGGTTGGCGTGTAACAGTGTAAGTCAAACACTGATAACAGTTTGTTCTACAGAGACGGTGAGGAAGGGAAGGAAGGGGATCCTTTACCTTCCAACTGTTTTCCATGTTGAAGGAAAAGGGTCCCCTTCCCTCCCCTCCTCACCGTTTCTCTAGAACACAACTCTTTTCTATGTAGGAAGTATTTATAATTTGATTTGTACGAGGGTAAATGGATCTCTCTCCTGATCACTTTAATCCAACTTGCTAGCAAACAAGGGAAATTGTCCCTCAACGCTCTTCCTCTAAATTCCCCCTTCTAAACGATAGGCAGAACAGCTAGTCTTGGCAAAGACATTCACTGTTTAATGTAAATATGACTACCGTGAACTCCATTTTGCTAACCCAACAAAGGAAATCGCTTTCCTCCATTTCCCTCCAACTCTCTTCAAATTCCAAACACACACTGAAGTAATTTGGGAGAAAAATAGATGATGTTTGAAGTAGCTTATATTTCACATAACTATTAATGATGGATTTGCAGTCACTCTCCAGGCTCAGCGAGAATATCCTCCAGATATGCAATGTAAGGATAAATTTCTTCTTCAAAGCACAGTTGTGCCTCCTAATAGTGAAGTTGACGATCTTCCGCAAGATACCGTAAGAGTCTTCTTCATGTTCTAGGTTTTCATGTTCATATTATACATCATTCGCTTTTCATGGCTGACCTGTCTAAATATTACTATTATGTCTAGTTCAACAAAGACAGTGGAAGGGCAATTGAGGAGCGCAAACTTAAGGTTGTTTACGCGTCTCCAAACACTTCTGGAGATAATACAGATGATGACTCTGTGAATAACTCCACAGGTGGCTCAAATGTAAGTACCGTTACTCACATTTTGCACTTGCCCCAGTTTCCCCAACTGTAGCAGCTGTCTGAAAGAAATGTTGGCAAGTTGTGTTTCATCGTATATCAGACATATTATTTCATTTTGCACCTGATGTATTTGTTCAATCTTTCTGCATTTCAGGTGCATGGCAGTTCAAGCACTGAAGATGTGAGTTCCTATACTCAGATTATTCCCATGTTATTCTTTTCTGGTTGTTCGGACAGAATTTTACGAGTTTATACCTCTACACCTATGATCAAATTGATGGCATTCGTGTTAGGACGGAGCCTGAAATATGTAGCTCTAGGATGGTAGTATTTATAACACACCCTCTCGGCCTCTCTGTTCGCCAATGTGTCCATTTTTGTATTAATTAATTTCAGTTAATACATGACAGCTATGATACACTAGTTCGTTGTAGTCTAATACTGGCTTCGATAAACTAGTTTATTTCAGTCTAATATTAGCCAGCATCATGTCGTCCAGGAACAATTAGACTTGTACATGATTAACGCATCTCTGCATCATCATTTTTCTTACTAGGTGAATTTGAATGTTTTTTTTTCTCTATCTTATATCCTACTGACTTGCCACATTTTGACAGAATAAGGCTGTGCAACGCTTGAAAGAAGAGAGAGATGCAGCTGTTCGACAAACACAACAGCTCCAACTGGAATTGGTAAACATCCTAACTCGGCCTTATATGTCGGATTTTCATTTACTAAGACATGGCATAATTAAATGTTGACAAATCTACTCAAAAGGAACCGCCATTATGACAAAAATAATTTAGGATTAGCTGACATGAGCAGCTGTAACTCTGTAAGGAGGTCACTGGGGATTTGGGGGGTAGAAAAAGAAAAAAGAGAGAAGAGAAAATATGGCCGAAATGAAGTGGGAGAAACGGAAAAACTGAGTCGACCAGGAACAATGGTTTTTGCAAGTGTTGCGGTTTCTGTTGTAAAACTTTAATCAGTAATTTAGGAAAAGGTTATCCACAAACTGCAGTTTAGCAACTAAATGATCCAAGCAATGAGAAAAGCTCTTAATTGTGTCACTCTGATATTTACAGGACTCGATGAAGAAGCGCAAATTGCGCAAAAATAACGCAGGATTCTCGCTTAAGTTTGCTCTTTTTGTGGCGGTGGTTGGTATTGTGCTTGGCATCCTGTTGAAACTTTCGTTGTCTTCCCCGACATCAGAATAACTTTGCTTCCTTACTCGCCAGACGGGTCAGGCGGACTAGGCAGACTGCATCATTCATTTTGTTTCGGCTATCGTTTTCTATTTTTTGGTGGTACGCTCGTCTTGTGTAAATTGTTCGTAAATCTTAACTGATCTTCTGTAAATCAACTATATAACATTGTCTCTTATCGAGGATGACCCCAAAATATTTTCCTTTTTACTTCGTAAATGAAGCAGATCAATTTACGAGCCTTTCTAAGACTGCGGTCGTCAATATTTGTAACATTAATTACTTCTGGCCAACGGGATCCCCTGAGACGTATCGAACTATCAACAACCATCCTACCAAAGTGGCTGTCCTAGTTGGAAGAATCAGAAAGCGCGATAAATTGGAGAACTGGGAGAGTGACAGTCGAGTGTAACGAGAGAAACTGTGTGTTAATGTATTTTATTTTGTCTCGCGATCAAAACTTTCATGCATAGAAATATATCCCAATCGATGGCTAATACTTGTGTTTCATTTCATATATTAATTCAACTGGTTTTTACACCATAACTTTAAGCAAGAACTCGAACAGATAAGCGTACAAAAACAAGATTCGATAACTGACATTATATTCTTTGTAAAAAACGCGAAACTAAACGGAAAAAAACAAGAGATAAGAAACACGAAAGAAAGATGAGCAACCGAAATGCCAGAAACTAAATCACAATATCTGCAAACTATACAGGTTTCATAGCATTTGCAGGATAAAAAACGCAACCACACGTTGGCACTTAGGCGCGGTACTGAAGCATAACCGAGATCAAAGTAGAAGTACAAGAGACAGCAAGGTAGTCGTCAAATTAAAATCGTGACAGGGTAATGCTGATACTTCGGAAACTCAGCTGAACTTACCGAAACATAAAGTAATATTTGGTTGGTTTTGAGCCCTTCCATTGTTTGGTTGGAATTCCGTACCCACCTTCCTCCCTTGAATTCAAACCTCGATCAATTTGAATTATTTCCGTTCATATTGAGTTGAATGATTTACAGACGAATGTTTCGATCATAAACGTTGCGGTTTAAACTTAAAGGGAAGGTCTTCCAGTTTACAGATTATAGCATCATTTCAAGCACGAATAGGATATCCAATCCAAAACCCGAGAATTTTGTTATTCTATATCCGAACATCTGATTAATTTTAAGATCAATTTGAAACGATGCAATCTGATTAATTTGACGTCTTGTAATAATTTAATCTTTCACAATTGCAGATCTCGGAATGTTGAGGATAATCTGGTTTAGGTTCTAAAACTACAAGGCTCGATTCAAAATTAGAAAGTCAGTCGTCTTATTGGATCAGACTGAATATCCGAACATCTAAAGTTTGATATCAGTTTAATAAAATTACTCGAAACTAAAAGAAAAAACCAAAGACAAGAAGAATGATGAAAAGACGAGCAACCAAAGAGCCAGACCGAATCACAATATTTGCAAACTAATACACGTTTCACAATATTTGCAAACTAACGTAGGTTTCATAGTATTTGCAGGCTAAGGCCGCAACTGAACGTTGCACTTAGGTTGGTACTTCAAGCATAAGAGTTAAAGGGACGACAACATAACCGGAAATCAAAGTGTCAAGTACAAGAGACAGTCAGGTAGTCGTCAAATTTGCGACAGGAAAGATGATACTTAGTTTCTTCTCTTCTTTTTCCTCTCTTCCTCCTTCTCTGTCGAATTCTTGAGCTGCATAAGGAAATCGTTTATCAGTAACGAGAAGAAACCTATTTGCTCATCTCGTTTCCATTTAACTTTGGGGGAATATCAATCTCGAAACAATTGGAATGATTCTCAAAAGCATGATTCGGATAATTTGTAAGATGTTCTACCTACTGTGCAAAGTTGATGTATCGAACTACCAAAGTTAAATGGAGACGATATATTATCGTGTGACAGAAGTATATATCAGTAGACATTGAATAACTTACCAAAATAATCAAGATCCTCACAAAAACAGCAATAAAGTCGGTGAATAGAGTGAGAGCATGTTTCACATGATCAAGATCACCTTGATGAGCCTTCTCGATGATCATCTGAGTATCAAACACAATGTATCCAACGAAAACCAGAAGTCCGAAGTACAACTGCAGAATGTCAACACAAAATTTCATCAAGACAAGCACTTTTCCCCATTTTCAAAGAATAAGCCGGAAATGAATTCAACACGACAATACTAATTACGGCTTGACCATGGCGAGGGGAAGATCCCAAGCTAGTCGTTTGTCAAAACCCAGAAGTGTAAACAGGAGAAAACTAGAAAAGATATGAAAGTTAATAATATTGACCGACAGGCGACCACCTACCTCAAACTTGAACATAGATGTCAAGCCTCCAAAAAGGGAAGATGCAATCTGCAACCAGAAGAGCATCGAGAGGCCAGATGAACAAAGGGCGCCCACCCATAGGTACTCCTGACGCCTTGCAAGCATGGCTGCCGCAGAGAAGCAACCAAATGCTATCGCACATCCCACAAACGCACTCACCAGAATGCTGCAATTAAAGTTAACACAAACATAAGCCCATGTGATAAATGCTGAAAGACATATAACGAGGCTACAACTTTGAGTGATAGCGATCTCAAACAACATTGATAAGACAACACAAAGACATTGTAACTGGAAGTGATGGTCATCTCAAAGAAACACACGCTATGTTTCGAAATAAAAAAGGAGGAAGGAAGGTGGGTGGATGGAAAGGAAGGTAGTTGGCAGAAGTGTAGATAAACAGAGTTTCTCTCCGAATCTTCATTGTTCTTATCTTGGAAATCGACGTCCTTGATATAAGGAATTTTAATCCAAAAAAACAGTAGAATCCGGCAGAGATGCTAAATAGACTAGACTTAAAGAATAAACTTAAGACTGAAAGGTTACAAACCTTGGGTCAACTGCAACAGCCAATTGAACAAGAGGACCAATTGAAGCCCCTTCAAAGACAGCGGCGGCCATCAGAAGACCAGTTCTCTTCCTCTACAAGGCGAAGCAGAAAAGGTCAATCTACAAGCGCACTAACAAGCAAAAAATGAATTAACTGGCAACATTAACAAAAGATGACTACCTCCTCATGTGGAGAAACGGAAAGTAACCATGTCATGCAACCCAAGCAAGCGAGGGTAGTTAGGAGACCGCCGATATTCAATAAAATATGTAGATACGACCCAGCAGCCGAAGCGACAAGAGCAAAGCATAATGTCAGATACACCTGCAGCCAACAATCTCACACAATTCAGTTCAGTTTTGAGAGTAATTGGTAGCTCAAACGACAATCAAAACAGCAATGCAACTCTTCAAGAGTTTGAGACCAAATTTAGAGCTTGTTGAACACACTAACTATTGTCTATTGAAAATGTCTTGATTAACATACCCCCAAAGCCGGTGGCTTCAACTTACCTCCCTCATTCGAGAGAATTTTTAACAGTATAACTACATTCTCCAAACACCAAACTACAATGTTCTAGACTTCTAGTGCCTCAAAGATCCCCTAAGATCCCCTCCGATTTCCGAATGACCCGTGATGAAATATATCGAGAGTTGCAGCGAAATGACACTACTTTGCATCATATTATAGATCACAATTCACAAACAATTAAGTAATTTCGTTTCATTCAAACACATAGTAGAAAAAAATAGTTCTAACCCCAGAAATAGCTACATTGAAATCCCAAAAAAACATCAAACTAAACCCTAAAGAACCCAACCAAAAATCAAACATCTACCCCCAATAAAATTATAAAGAACATAATAAACCCCAAAAAAATAAACATCACACAAACCCTAAGAAAACCCATCAATAATCAGATAGATGAACAACAACAAACCCAATAAAATTACAAAGAAACCGAAAAATCCCCAAAATAACATCTCTCAAACCCTAGAAAAACCATCAGAATTAGAACTAAATCAACAAATAACAAAGAACCCAGAAAGATTCACACAAACCCTAAGAAAACCATCAACAATTCATCAAACCCAATAATAAATTAAAAATTATAAAACAAGAGCTCAACTTTATAATCAATTGATCAATCCCAATTGAAATTAGAGTAAACTAAACGAACCTTTTGAAGATGAGATTGAACAATTGGTGAAAAGTGACGGAAATTCTTGAAAGTATCATAACCCCATTGATTCCCATTTCCTGCTGCTGTTGATGATTGAAAATACGATGAATATCCTTCCATTTTATTTAATTCTTATTGTAATTCTTCTGGATTTTTATCAGGAAATTGATTTTAAAGATGATTGATTTACCAAATTCTGGGTTAAATTGTATGAAATTTGTTGAAAGATCGAGTCTTTATTTTATAGGGATTTAATTTGAGGTTGATTTGGTTTCCTGGAAATTTCCAGAGGTGTGTTTTGACGGAATTACCCTTTGAATGTCCGATTACGATTTTTTGTTTAAGACGGATAACTTAAAATAAAACGAGTTAAATTATAGACGGAATCATTGCTGTCAGAATCGCGATTCGATCGAACGATTCTACGATTTTACGATCCGAAAATGTTTGACCGATCCTGGATCCTACGATTCTATCAAGGTTGTAGAATCGTACGATCCTATTAATTTTATATTTTTTAGAGATGGGATCATAACACGATCCTACAATTTTACGATCGTACGATCCGATTCCATAATAAAAATATTAATATATATTATTATATAATGACACCGTAAAACCAAAATTTCGTGTAAGTTGTAGAAACATGTTCATAAAATTATACTAAAACGATGAATTACCAATATTTTATGAATAAATATTAATAAATAAGTGTTTTGATCTTCAATTATATGTTTTTACCAAATAAAAAATTATATTTAGTGAGGTAGTAGAATCTTGCGATTCTACGATCCGATTCTACCGATTCGATCTTACCCTCTCCCGTCGATTCAAAGTAGAATCCCAATCCTAATAACATTGGACGGAATAAATGCAAAAGGTTTATTTAAATACTAATAAAGAGTCGTATTTTCCTCAAAGAAAATAAAAATAAAGGTGCCTATTATTTTTATTTATTTATTTTAGTAGTCCGTTTAAATGTTGTGACAGATATGTCGGTTTTAAAAGAGACCGAGTAATTTAGATTTTAGAAGGGTATTTTGGGGATTGAGGGGGTGTCTTGACTCTTGTGCGTGTTCGAGAAAGCTGTAGAGGGTTAATAGGGTCAAAGCGTCTCCCTTGAGACGGGTCGGATCCGAAGACGGATGATGTCACTCACAAAACGAATAGGGGGGACAAGGTGGGGGCACCCCCATGTGCTTCCTTCTCTCCTCTATTTGGACATTTTATAAGACAAAATGGTACCCGTTTTCTTATTTGTGACGGATACCTTCCGTCACCGATGAGAATTTGCCTAATAGGGTCAATGGAGTTTAATTGGTGAAGGATTTGTGAAGACTTTGGAGGGAAGTAAACTCTATTTGTGAAGAACGTGGTTGGACCAATTAGAGATTGACAATTCGGATTTGATATTGGATAGCATTGTTTATTAATTACGGAGTATTATTACTCCGGATTAAATTATTAATTACTTCGGTCATTCAACTTCACTCTACTACTCTACTTTTTCACGTTTGTCACGCGCGTTTTAAGCGCTAGATATTATTAGCTACGTATTTGCAAAAATTATAAAAGTTAGATATTGTTAATGTCCTTTTAAAGATGAATCAAACAAGACCCCACATGAATATATTTCCACGTGTTGTATTGAGTGAAAATTGAAATTAAAGATTTATTTGTGAATAGTGTAGAACAATGAAATAGGTAGGGTGGAGTTGAATGGAGGAAGTATTAACTAATTTTGAATTTAAAAATATTTTTTCAGCCTTGTTTTTTTGGACTGAAATTGTTTGAACTGAACATAACTGAATTTATTAGAACTGAATTTAATGGAGCTGAATTACACTGGAGTAAGAGTTAATTTTTGAAGAGAAAAATTGAACTGAACTGAACTAAATAGAGCTGAACTGAACTGAATAGAGCCGAAATTAAGTCCAAAAAAACAGGGCTGGGAGACTTGTTAAAATTAACTCGATCCTCTAAGTAGGGCCAAAAATTACTTAAAATTTATTATTCTGATACACATACTCTTAATTTTAATTCAAATATTCAAAATTTCCGAGCCAAAGTTAATTGAATTTTGAGTATTTGAATACCTTATTTAATCTTTACATTGAAATACAATTAAATTTGCAATATAAGTACATAGCTTAACCTTAAATTCAAAATAACTAATTGAAATTATACTCTTTGCCATTTTAGGCAAAGTTGCTTTCAAAAGCTTTTCAAATGGTCCTTTCCATGATAAAGATTTCTCAATTATCTCTTAACTTTTCCTAAGAAACAATAGGTGTCACTAACGGATATATCCGTCATAAGCTTCTGACGGGTCAAGGATTACCCACATGGGTAGATAAGACAAAAAATAAAATGCATGGGGAATCACAAATGATTTGTCTTTATTCTTCATATGGGTTTTATTTGACCCGTCACAAACTTATGACGGATATCGATCGTCACAAATGAGAATTTGTGCCTAAGAAAAAGTCAAGCTAGCACATAGCTTCTCCCAAAGTCTACAAATGAGGCCACCGCTTTTTTCCCGGACAAAGCTTAAAGTGGCTAACAGAAATGAATCCAATTAGATCCATGAAAATAAAACTAATTATTCAAAAATAAATGATTTAAAAATGTTTTAGTTAGGATTCGATTTTTCATTTTTAATTTTCAATTTTCAATGTTCTAAGCAAAATCATTTGTTTGCCAAACATGTTTCCTTTAAAAATATCACAATTTTTTTTTTCTTAATAAAGTCATTGTTTCAAAGAGCGAATCCTTACCACCAGTTTTATAATTTTTGAGCATTATAATAAAAATTTTGAATTTTATTTTAAAAACTATGAGTTTTAATAAAAAGTTTATGAGCTCATTCACTAAAACATTAAGTTCAGAAAATTATAATAAAACTCAAAAATATTAAATAAAAACTTAGTTAAATTTGATTTTTAACTGATTTTTTTTTTTAAAATGTAACTTATAAACTTTAATAAGCTCAGAAAAAATACACATGCTCAAAAAAACAAGAAAAATCTGAGGTAATACATCCGATGTATGTTCCTTTTTCTCAGCGATTTCAGATCATTACTAACAAAGTCGTTAGTTCACCTAGCGATTTTGGTTCAAATGTTATTTATAGTTCGAATCTACTAACTAAAATAACTTGGAAGGCGCTCAAATGGTTGTTCATTGTCTGTAACCAGAGTGATCTCCATATATATCTATTGACAAGCTTCGTTTACAGGCATCCCTAGATGCTCATTTCCATTTTCATGGTGACGCGGGAAACTAGGCGCTCCCCGGTAATATAACTCACCCGGAAAAGGATGGTATTATAGACTAATATACATGACCTAGACACCGAGAGCTCACCATTTCTTTCGCATTGTAAACTATATATGCTACAAGGCTTCCATCGACCTATACAAAAAAAGAACAGATTACCCTTCTCAATCCAAGTTCAGAATCGGGACTTGGGGGTTGGGACGAAGGGTAAAGTTGTAAAAACCATAACGAAACGATAAAACATCGTCCGAATAAAGTTGTGGAGGTTGAAAGGAAGTCCTTGTGTA
The DNA here is from genome assembly GCA_009801015.1 of Silene noctiflora. Lineage (NCBI taxonomy): Eukaryota > Viridiplantae > Streptophyta > Magnoliopsida > Caryophyllales > Caryophyllaceae > Silene > Silene noctiflora. The sequence continues at coordinate 1,083,404 of VHZZ01000004.1, forward strand.
TTGGTCAAGCGCGAATGTTAAATGGGTAGGTAGAGCTACTACTCGCACTTGCTTGTTGAGACACGTAACTGGACGCAGGGCAAAGGAGTTCAGCTTGAGGGAATGAACTGTTGGATGGAACCTCGAGAAGCAGGTCTTGGTCCGAGGCTTCATCTTCACAATGCATGGAATCAAGCATGAGGTGCCTACCACCACTACCAGGGAATGCAAAAACGTTCTTTGGAGTTGGAATGAAGTACGGCATTTCATTTTGCAGAGGCGCCTTCTGTTTGTAATCTACTTTCAGAACTGTTCTTTCCGGGCTCTTCATTGTGCATTTTGCCTCTGCAAAGAAACGAATGAAGTTTCATGGGTTTAGGGAGTATATGCAGTAAAAAATTTGATGCCAGTATGATACTAGAACAAAAAAATCTCCCAATGCCCGCGCACCAACAGTTCACATACAGTTCAGGCCATTTCTATTCATGTCCAGAAGTGAGGCTTTTACAAGACAATTTCACATATGACGCTCTTCCAAATCCGTTGTAATTCTCATTCAGTTATAGGATAAATGAATCAGTCGTTCATATAATAGCATCTCATATAAGTTTTTGTGGTAGTTAGACTCCTGAACCCATGTTCGATTTTAGTGTACAGGACTGGAAAAAAAAGCTAATATATCACTATCCTAGCCGTCATACACTATCTTGTGCAAAATCACCTGACATATCAGTCTTCAGACTAAATTAAGAAGCAAAAATGCGAGACAAGCCCAAAATGTAGCATCACCGCTTGGCAAAAAGAAAGTATAAGCATTTTGATAATCAGAATCAATTTAATTTGGTATAGAGAAACACCCGTAGAAAAAATTGACTAACCTGCACCAATATGATTATGTTTCCCCCGGAATCTGTTTCCACTCAACAGTGTACCAGCGGAACAGGTTTTAGCTCCTGATTTACTGATCTGTTCCTCTCTACTATCTTCAGCTTGCTTCTGCTGCAACAGAGGGAAAAATAGGTCAAATTCGAGATGGTGATGAACTGATGATACACACGACCCTTTTCCTGCACCATCTGGTTTAATCTAAATTCAAGTCTGGTAGAACTAAAAGGCAGCAATGCTCTCCCTTCTTCTGAGATTTAGAGAATCATCAGTTTCCATGGCTTAAACACGAAACTCTAGTTAAGCTATATCAAACTATTAACCCCTTGCCAACTGATCTAAGTGCTCATGAGTTGGCATGACACAATTTAAAAAGCAATAATTTAATCCAAACCTTGAACATATTATATTGTTCAACCCATTTGATTTTCGACGAATTGCATAAAGCAAGTCTCTTCAGGACTTTACAGTCTTCTGTTTTAACTCCTGAAAAAGAAGAATCAAACACTCCATCCGCAAGAAGTTGCTGAAAAGAAGATAGGTTCTCTTTGATGTGAGTGCTAGCAAAAATATTTTCAAAGCTGCATGAACAAGAAAAAGGAAGATCAGACATTGTTTTCTTTACTGAATGAAATTCGTGAAATTTGAAGACAAGAAGAATCAAGACTGTTGGATAATATTTGCCAGTCACCTATCAAAACCTGCAGATGTATCTACAGAAGGTAGATACTTGAGCAAACATTGCTGTTCTTCGTCTGTTAAGTAGCCTTGAAATACTTCAAAGTTAACAATTTCCTGCAGCAAACAGATATTATACACTTGTTAGAACGGAGTACAATGCATGAATACATCCTTCAGGGCTAACATTCTATATCGGATGATATAATGATATGAGACGTAAAAGGGGGCTCACCGTTAAGTCAATGTAGCTAAGTGGGGACTTATGATTGCATAAAATCTGAATCGTCTCATTGTTGTATTTGTCCCTGCAACAAAAATATCCATGCACTTCAAAACACTTCTTCTCATCAGATTTGTCTAATTATAGCAGCAAAAATATCCATGCACTTCAAAACATTCCTCAATTAAATTATATGGCTACTGTTTCATCTCACATGTAAGATCGCCTTACATAAATTTTTGTGATCAATACTTACCTTTTAATTTGCCCCAGCTGCGTAACTTGACCATTTAGCCTTTTGACTTCTTCCACTGGAGAAAAAGAATTATTCACACTCTTGCTGTCGTTGTGTGACAGCAACGATGCAACATTTGAGTACCTGTCATATGCTCTACAAAGCTTATTATCAACCGAAAGGGAACTTGCTTCAGATTCCTCTTCTTTTGCCATGGTACTTGGGTGTCGAATGAGAACACTTCCATGCCCTATTTCTACTGATACCATAGGGGCATCACTCTCATAAAGCAAGTCTTCCTCGGAAGACCCAGAGAACTGAGAAGCTTGCTCATGATATATGGTATACAAATCTTTTGTCAGCTTTTCCACTGAAGATTGCTTGGGACGAGTCACACATGTTCTTTTCCTAGACGGGATCATTGAATCCCAGACAACGGATTGTGATGGACCTGAAAAATACCACATTTAAGACCTATAGAAAGTAAATCTAAGCATAATTATAATATACTCTCTTTGTCCCAATCATTTATTCTTTGTGAGGGATATTTTAATCGAAGGCAAACAAATGATTGGGACGGAGGGAGTAAGTCCCATCATATAATTCATTAACTGCAAATTGAACATGTAAACAAATGATTCACTTCTATATATGCCACGGGTGGGAGAACACTTTTAAGTTAAAACAATATTACATGTAAATAAGCGATGAACATTATATGGAGTAGTCGCCTCTCCATAGATACACTTCCTAGATTTATTTTTGAGGTGTTAATTAAAAAGGAGTGAACTTCTCACCTTGGAATCTTTTTCATTTTTTGTTATTTAGCGTTCATTATAATTTGACCCCACATCTTTGCTCAAATGCACTTAAATCAACATCTTAGTGTGCACCTTAATTCTCGCGAAAGAGAAATTGCGAAGTTCATTCATGACAAAGGAGCTTTATATTTCAGAATCTACACGCTGAAACCTGAATTATGATACAGCCGTGGGGTATAACAGCAAAAGATCCAATATTTCCTTCTATTGACTCAATCGTTCCCCATAGCTCATAAGAGCAACTAAGTAACTAGTACGCCAGAACGCCACCATTGAATGTTCCCCATAGCTCATAACAGCAAAAGATCCAATATTTTCTTCTATTTCCTTCCATTGACTCGAATGTGGCCTCGTCTCTTTTCTTTCCATAGACATAGATATGTTTATATTTAAGTATCATCCACTCCTAGACCAAGAGCTATAGAGTGTAATCAAGCCTCATAACATTAGCATCGTCCTCCAAAAAAGCGAAAATAGTACAGGCATATAAGCTTCTGACCTGTCAACTCACTAGCATCTGCACTGCCAAACTGAGCACAACTTTCTGAATTTGATACGGCTGAGCCAAAACTTGATCGATTACTCATATCCTCATCTATGTTCTTCTGGTGACCCTGGCTATAGTCCGGGGTAAACTCTCGGTCCATGGTCATTGTATTTTCATAATTCAGCTTTCTTTTGTTCAGCTTTTCTTCCTTTTTCTTCAGAGAAATGCTCTTCATTCTCCCAATTCTCTGATCCTCATAATCTTCAGGATCAAGTCTAGAATGGAGAGGGGTGTAATTCACAAGAGTACCCTTTGTTCTCCATCGCGACCCACATGCATTGCACAGAACGGGTTTCTCCGGGGGACCATTGCGCCAAAGAGGAGTGCCTGTTGTAACATTGTTGTCAGAAACTATGACGTAAATCATCTGTCCCAATAAACTTAATGAGCATATATAACAATACAAGTGAAATATATATCAAACCTCAACGTTAACTAATGCCAACATCAATGCTATAACTCAAGAACAGATTTGCAGAGCTTATTGGACTGACCAAGATTTTCGCTTTAACAGCTGTCCTAAGATATTTTAAAGCTATACATAGTTATGGAGTTACGGTTTTCCTTGAGTGACGTTTAACTGTTTATGCAAGCAACTATATCCGTCAGCAAATCATCACGTAAGCGCATACATGTAACGGTCTAAACTCTGTGCATTTATTAAACATAATATGGAAACATATGCAATACACGGGGAACGAAAAGTGCCATAAAAATTCCACATCTTCGGAAAACTACCAAATACAACAGAAAAATTATGGTAGAATTCAGCGATTAGATTATCAAGGGGATACAACCCTAAAAAACCACTTAATTAGATTAGAAATACTTGTATTTTTCTAGCTCAAAAACACCTAGCCACCTAAATGGAAAGATTACAGAGGAAATGTATCAATGTTACGAATAGAGATACCAGTCGTAGTTACTATAAACAAAGTTGAGCAGGAAGCAAACAATCATTTAGCAACAGACTACATGTAGAATTTGAGGCTTCAAACTTAGACAAGGGCATCAAGAACCTATAAATCATGGTTCAAAAACAGCTGTAATGGCAGGAGGTTGAAATTCAAAACGAACCCATCCGACAAAAAATTTGGAGGCACCAGATAGGTTACTTAGACTTGGTTAAATATCAGACAGTGCATATCCAAGTGTTGAGTATTGGACATGTGTACGCAAGTTTGGGGACAATGCACAAGGCACAAGGAATGATTAGCTTGGCCATAACAGCTAGCATAACCAAAAGAAGGGCTGCCTGAGCATTTAGAGACTCTTTAACTACATGCAAGGTTACAAGCTAGATTATGCTCGCCATGGCATCACCCACCACAAACAAGGACTACTAGACAGTGGCATCATGGAGTCGCTGATAGGCGATATAAGGAGGTCAATGGTAAGAACTGACAGAAAAGAATGAGTGACATCTACTGTCATTACAATTTAGAATGACCCTTATGTGAGCAACAACATTGGCACTTTGTTGCGCTTGCTCAATGCAGAAAAGATAGGTAATAACTCCAAACGAAACGATTTTGAAGAGGAATAGCAACAAGGCAACAAGCCATCAAGACTCAATTACAACTTAGGTTGATCATTGAACCATGGTCCATCATTTCTGATTGAAGCATTATATCTTCAGGACATCAAAATGCTTATGATCAACAATCAAGCACCCTAATGTGATTTGATCAGGTTAAGGGTTCTACTCAATTTGTAAAACCAAACTCGATTTTCAACACATAATCTCAGACACAAAATCAAAACAACCTAACACCTCCACATTCATTTGTTCATACACACAAGTTATACACTCAAGAAACTCTTAGTTCTTGTTACTTTCCAATCCAATCCCACTTCAAACAGTTTGTCTCTCTTAAGACGGGCATACCCGTCTGCCCATCTTAAGATTAAAACGGGTCAAATTCCACAGACATTTCAAAACATACATTAATCACAACACATTCATCATTCATTTGATTTGCTTATAAGTTCACTAGTTCAGTCCAATTCCCTCAGCTTGCAAATCTAAAAAAGTCAAATTTATAATCTACAAAATTTGCAAATATCCTGAACCAAATTAACAACACAAAAACAAATTCCTTAATCATTCTTTTCTTGAACAATCAAATTCAACAAAAACAATTCAATAACAAAAAACTCACTTGCAACACCACAGTGATAGCAAGGTCCTTGCTTTCCCATATCCTCCTCCTTATTTAATTCAATAAATTATAAAAACTCAAATAAAACCTTGTTTTCTGAATAATTTTTTTTTTTTTAAATCCAACTTTTTTCCCAATTAAAATAAATTAAAAACCCTTTATTAGCATATACACTAAACCCAGATAAAAATTTCAACAAAAAATCAAAATTTACAAAACCCCATGACTAAAAATTGGCTTAAAATAGTGAATTAACAGCAAAAAAATACAAATCATGTACTAAAAATTTAGTCTTTTACCAAAAAGATTGGATTTTTATTATGAAGGTTATGTATATGAGTCAATTAAAAGGTAAAAAATACAATTAGAAAGGAATCTGAAACAAATGAAGGAAAAGAAAGAGAAGGTTAGAAGAGGAAGAAGAGGAAAGGCAGGTTGAAAATGGAGGCCATGTATTTGTACTGTAATTGTATAAAAAAAATGGACCTTTTTATTTTCTTATATAATTTCATTAATTATTTGTATATATTTTATTTTATTTTCATAAATTTGTATTCGGTCAAATTTGTAATATTCTGTAAATGTCGTATGACTTTTTATTAATAAAAAAAATAAAAATAAAAAACAGCTTTTTTTTTATTAATTAACTTTCATTTCTAGGTTAATTTGTTAAAAAAATAATGATTTTATAATTTTTTTATTAGTAATTATAATAGCGTTACTTACTCCATATAATATTGTTTAGTGAGTGTAATTGTTTCTTATATCGGGTGATATTTTTAGCTTTTTATTAGTAAACTTTTATTTCAGGGTTGATTTGTATAAAAAGTTTACTGATTTTACAACTTTTTTAATTAGTAATTAGTGAAAGTAATTAGAGGGTAACTCTTTTTTTTTTTAATTAGTAATAAGTGAAAGTAATTAGAGAGTAATTGTTTGTATAATTATTTTATGTTTGTTTGCTTGTGGGCTTGAGTCATGGAGGAAATGTGCTTATGTGCAGTTGGTAAATTAGTAAGAGAGTGGATTATTTAATTAGGATTTAGGAGTTTTTAATTTAAAAGGGTAGATAGTGACATGAGAGATGGGGATGTGGTGGTTATGACTCTTATTGAGTGTATTATTAAATACTTAAAAATCTATACTAGTATAAATCCCGTACCACAGTACGGTATTTGTGAGGAGATGTCTAACATGTGTTAGAGAAAATTGTAATTAAAATTAAACATTTTTACATTTAATAAATCTACTATTATAATTTTTTTATCAAGACGAATTTTGAATCAGCTAATAGTAAAATTGAGAATTTATTTTTTGTATTTTTTATGAAATTTGACCTACATGGGAGTTCATAAAAGGTATTTTAGATGCCTAATAATTATGTTAAGTTGATTTGGAAAAAAATAAAATAGAAATTGCTTTAAAAAATTTAACAAATTACATCTCTATATTTTTTTATTTTTAAAATAATAAACAAAATTAATTAATGGAATCAGATTAGTCAGAAAGATTTTGTAAGAATAACAGAATTTTTTAGCAAAATTTTACCAATTAATGAAACCATATTAATGTACTAAATATTATTACTGAAATTAGAAGATAATATTTATTAATTAACGACAATATATTATTGCTGAAAATAGAAAATGATATTTTTCGCAAAGGAGCAGTTGAGCGGGAAAAATGAGCGGGATTATCTTAGACTTGTTAAACAAAAGGTGGTATATTTGGATAATGAGCTTATAAATGAGCGTCATTATTGGCAAACGTTGTGTTAACATGAATAATTAATAATTGGAGAATCGACGTACAAAAAATTTAAGTCGCTTATCTGATGAAAAGTAAAGAAAAAGGATTACGCATCTGAGACAGCTCGGACCTTTTAATTTTTGCATATACGCATTGTTTCTGAGCATATTAGTATTTTTAAATATAGTTTTTAAGTAATATTGTATTTTTTTCTAGTTTAATATTTTAAATGAATGTACTCAAAACATAATACTACAAACTCATGATATTTAAAATAAAACTCATAAACTTTAATATAAAACTCATAAAATAGATATTTAGAGGTAATATCTCATATGTATAGTCCATGAACTGTGAAAAGTATGTTACAAAGTATAATTTAACATGTTAAAGACAATATTGTAATGAAATTAATTTAATATGTTAAATGCGAGAAAAAGGAATATACATCGGATGTAATACCTTGTATTTTATCTGTTTTCGAACATTTGAGTATTTTTCGCGAGCTTACTACCTCAAACTCTATTGTTTTTGAGCATATGTATATTTTTTCTCTGAGCTTATTAAAGTTTATAAGTTAGATTTTAATTGTTTATCCGTCAAAATTCAAATTAAACTAAGCTTATATGTAAAGTTTTTGAGTTTTTTTTTAATTTTTTGAGCTTAATGTGTAAGTAAATGAACTCATAAACTTTATAGTAAAACTCATAATTTTTAAAACAAAACTCAAAAACTTTATTATAATGCACAGAAACTATAAAACTGGTGGTAGTATATCGGATGTATAATCTATTTACTGGTTAAAATAAGGACAACAAACATAAATAAGATGAAGATGATAATGGTTTTAAACTTTTATTAGAGTAATTAATACAAATAATAAAAATTAATAAAATAGCAAAATATTATTTTGTAAATTTCAGTTGGGCCAATATATTTATAAATCGTACTCATTTTGACCCAAAACTTATCCAAATACAATATATTAAACTGATTTTTATCCCAAATTTCCAATTGTCAATCCTAGATTTAACACTTTGAAATTTGCCATAATGTTCGAAATCATAATTATTATTTAGGCCGAGCTCTTTTCAGTTAAACATAGCTCGGCTGAAAAGAATTGAATTAAATTGAATAAAACTGATCTGAACTAAAATAAGCTGAAATTAAATCCAATATTAAAAAAATTAGTATAATACAAATTAAATGTTTATATTTCCGAAGAACAATATTAAGAAAATTATGTAGTTATGGGTATGGCTCACGGGGTACTTATTTGGGATGACCGTGGGTCATGGGCCAAAAACTCGACCCGTTTTCCATCAAGTCGGGCCTTAATCCACCTTAAAGAGGTGTAGACTGTGAGCGCGGATTATTTGTTCCATCTCGTGTCATATTATACTCTTTTTGTGACATCATTAATTTAAGAGAAATTGCTATCATTTTTATTAGGTTAATGATGATGTGTCGCAAGATAAAAGCAATGGGACAGGATATGGGACACAAAAATGGGACAGATGATCTAAACTCGTAGACTGTAGACTCATATTTTCCTTCTTTAATTAACTTTCCTAAAGAACCGTTCTATAGTATGGAACAAGCCTAATGAAATAAAAAGTCCAGAATAAATACTATTCCTTCCACGCAATCGTTTTCACGGTTTCACCCCATTTGTGATTAATATGTGAGGAGTATTTTATTAAAATGGGGTGAAAATGAGTGTGTGGAAGGAGTATAATTTATTAGACTCTAGGTTGGAATACTGTCATAGTTAAATACTAAACCTGACAAACAGGTCAATCGAGTTGGGTCATTTCGGGTTTGTAGACTTTGAGTCGATCCGATTCAGGTCGGATCGGGTCATTTTCGAGTCAGCTCTTATCAAACCGTTTGAGGATAGATAATAATCAGTTTGCAACAATAAACATTTCATCCGGCTATACCCGATTAGGCAATTAGGGCTCGGTCTTGAGTTCTGAAATGCAGACCCCTGACCCTACCCAAACTCATCAACTTTGAAAAAATTGCACCAGCTAGGCCAGGGAGTAAGAAACAAGTTCACGGGTGATTTTCGCCACTCTTAAGCTCAAATCCTATCTCCGTCACTAAGTACATGTTTACGTTCATAAGACCATAATACATATACGAAGTACTTGGTAAACAAGTAAACGAGTCAATTCGCTCGGGTTCGGATCAGAGTTCGGTCATCTTCAGCTAAGCTATCTATACTATACAGTTAAAAGGCTAGTAAAAATATTTAATTTTATTTCATGTCATTATCAATAATTACTAAAACATTTAAAATTTATTCCATACCATCATCAATAATTGCTACTACTCTTAGGCCTGTTCTTTTGGACTAAAACGGATCAGTTTAAACTGAACTGAACTTAACTAAACTTATAGGATACTGAACTTATTGGATCTGAACTGAACTGAACTTATAAGATCTGAACTCAACTTATAAGATCTGAACTCAACTTATAGGATAATAATAATAATAATAATAATAATAATAATAATAATAATAATAATAATAATAATAATAATCAGCACCCTTATTATTATGAAATTATAGGGCCTTAACTAGTTATCATATTATTATTATTATTATTATTATTATTAACGATGATGAATACTGTCATAGTTAAATATCCAAGTCTTATACTAACAATGATCCTACATAAGACGTAGTATAAGTTAAAATTATAAATTACTTGTGCAATTCCATTAACTACAGAGTAATTGTAATTTATAACGCAATTTAAAGATTCAACTATAAGAACTAGCTATTTTTTTTTATATTAATTGTCAAGCTATTATCGTATTTTTTTCTTACTTTAACCGTAAAAAATTATACATCAACGAATAATATAATAAAACAACTCGAGAAATAATTAGATTTATGGGACGCAGACCTTACCCAAACTCATCAACTTTGAATTTGGGTTTGAAAAATTTGAACCCAGCTAGGCTAGGTATGGGTCCATCGAGTAAGAAACGAGTTCAGGCAGGACCCTTATGAAATTTACCTGACCCGAGTCATTTTGCCATTATTTCTTAGTACAAGTTTACGTCCATAACACATAGACTTGATAAACGGGTCTATTTAGTGAATTTGGTTCAGGTTAGGTTAATTTCGAATTGGGCTATTTCGGGTCTGCAGACTACGGATCGGGTCAGGTATTATCAAGTTAGGCTTTGTTCTTTTGGACTGAAACGGATCTGATCTGAACTGAACTGAACTTATAGGATTTGAACTGAACTGAACTGAACTTATAGGATCTGAACTGAACAGAACTTATAGGATCTGAACTGAACTGAACTTATAGGATCTGAACTGAACTGAACTTATAAAATCTGAACTTAACTGAACTTATAAGATCCGAACTGAACTTATAGGATTTGAACTGAACTTGCAGAATCCGTTAAATTAATTTAACTTATTTAATTTAACTTTATTATTATTATTATTATTATTATTATTATTATTATTATTATTGGTGTTGTTGTTGTTGTTATTGTTTTTTTATTAGGTAAGGAAACCTTGTTATTATTGTTATTGTTATTATTGCTATTACTATTATTGTTATTGCTGTTGTTTTTAGTATTGTTATTATTACGCAAAATTTTATTAAGACTAAACAAAAATTTTACAAGAAGATTAGTGAACAGCTAAGAGAAAACATTGATAAGAAAATATGGTGTAAAACGCAAGGTATATAAGATAATAACATTTTTCCGCTTTATATAAAATTGGTTGTTCATACATTATACTACGATTACATTACGATAAAAAATAATGAGAGAGGGTGATAATTTTGTTTTAAAAATATAACGTATATATGTATTGAATAACTAATGTCAGATATTTTTACATCGATTTGTAAAAATAATACTCCGTATATAAGTTTTCTACACTAAATTTATAGGATCTGAACTGAACTGAACTTATAAAATCTGAACTGAACTGAACTTATAGGATCTGAACTGATTTGAACTTATAGGATCTGAACTGAACTGAACTTATAGGATCTGAAGTGAACTTAAGTTAAAGTTAAGTGACTTTAAGTCCAAAAGAACATGACCTTATTTGTTGATAATAATGAGCTTGTAATAATAAACATACGGGTCGGGTTATATAGGACAAGTTAATTGGAGTTCGAGTTCGGGTTATTTAGTTCCTGTCGATTTTGTGTGATCTAAGCAATATACCTGAGCTCGATCTTTTGGACTTAAAATCACTTCCGATGAATTTGACTTAAATTTTACGAGTTCAGTTTAGAAAGTCGTAAAAAGTTGTAAAAAGTAAAAGTGGCTTTTTACATAGGAATGTATTACATTGAGAAACATGTTAGTTATTAGGACGAAGTGCTTCAATCTTACCTTTTTATTTGAATACCCAATTACCCAGGTTCGATTTTCCCTTAATTATCATGTTTTTAATCTTAATTCTTCATTAATTTTGTTTCATTGATTTGGGTTAATTTGATATTGTTATAGCTACATGTTCTGTGATTTTAAATTGATTATGATGATTAATTGCTTCATGAATATGAATGTGATTAAATCGATAATTATTTCAATTTTTATGTGATGGGTATGGATTAATTTATCCAGTTTTTGAAAATTGGATGAGGGTTTTGTAAAAGTTTTGATTTTGATTAATCGCTTCGTCCCAATCACTTGTTAATTTCTTAATTCTACGTGGCCAAAGTGGGAGGTATAGTAATGAAAGGTAAACAAATGATTGAGACGGGTTAATTTTTATTTATTTTATGTGAGGGGTATTTTAATCGAAGGCAAATGATAGAGACGGAAGGAGTGTTTCAATTGAGTGATTTTTCAGTCCGTATCAATGCAATTTGAGTGTTTCAATTTGAATGATGATGAATTATGATGTTCATATCAGTTGTTTGGTTAACGATTTCTCGAATCCAGGTGGGTTAAAGTGAATCTAGGTTAAGAATGATTACCTTGAGACTAGATGGTGTTCGGATTTGGGAGAACATTTTTCATCACAGTTATTTATTGTTCTTTTATCTATATTGCATCATGTGTAAATTTGTATGTTATGTTACTTCGACTCCATAAAAGTATCCAACACAGGTATGTGCCTTACTGCCTCATGTCAGATTCGGCTGCTTTGTGGACATTGTACGAGTTGATGGGAAAACGATTTGGGTTGTGTAATGTTGGTATGATTCTTGGAGAAAAAATGTCTGCTGCAAAATTATTAGGCTCTTGTATGTTATGCTTCTTGAGTTTGGCTCAAACTACTAGTCGGCCAACGCAATATCCTTTATAGGACTTGTTAATTTTATTCTTTCATAGTTTTCACCGTAAGTGAAGTATCAAATGTAAATGTTTGCGTTTGTACTGTAGTCTGAGCTTGTAGTTTAGCAATGATGTTGTGGAGGTGAAATGCTAATTATTAGAACTCTATCATGTTTTGGTAGGCTTTTTTAAGGTGAGAAAATGGGCTCTATTGTCGGTGAGCTGAAGAATTTCGAAAATGGCGATTCTTCTTTGTTGATACCTACTCCAAAATATAAGAGGCGGAAAGTGTATGCTAAACGTACTTTTCCTCCTGGTTGTGGCCCAAATGCCGCACCACTATGCAAACAAACCCAAGCTGAGGTGGTCCAAGGGGATAAAGAGATAAACGTGGACGATGTTGTGAACAAGGTTTTGCAAAATATCGAGAATGGTGGTGAAAAGGGTGAAGATATTCGTGAAGCGGAGAGGAAAGAACCTCAGGAACAGCCTGGTGTTGAAAATGGAGTTGAGTTGAAGGCGTCTGATTTGGTGACTTGTGGCACGATGAAGTGTGTAAATGAGGCATCAAAAAACCTTTCAGCTGAGAACACCGATACATCTGTAGAGATTCAAAACGTTGAAGAAAACCCTATTTTAGTAGATGATAAACATGATCCACTGAATGATTTGGTGGAAGCCAAATCGGAGTCTCCAACTGCACGCAGGGATTCTGGTATAGTCGACTCCAAGGAGCTTACTGATGTGCCTAGTAACAAAGTGGAAGATGAGGGAACTAGTGTAGAACAATGTTTATTGCCACATTATCCACTTTCATCAAATCTTGTCTGGAAGGAACGGAAATATCCACCTCCAAGAAGAGTTTCTGCAGTTCGTACTTTCCCTGCTGGCTGTGGCCGTAATTTGACGATCTGTGGTGACAATCGAGTGGTTGAGGATAAGTCAGATACCAAGATGCAAGAAACAGGTGTACTGAATCAAAAAGGAGGAAACCTCGAAAAGAACAAGAGCTCCGAGGATAAGATACAGGGTATGGTTCCTGAAAAAAGTGGATATACGCATGAACAGATTTCAGAGCCTAATGAAGAGGTTGCTGTAGAGATGGTTACTCAAGCACCTATGTTAGGGCAGCCTTGTGAAATTAAGGGACGAGAGGAAAATCTTGAAGACAACAATGATGAACATCAGGATATTGAACAATCAGGGTATGAAGGGAAAGATGAGATGGATATCGGGAGTTTACCTGACAGGTTGAAGCACGACATTGTGGTTTATGTAAAGGATAAAGATAAGAAGAAAAAGCCAGGTAGTGTTTCTATTAACGACATCAAGTCGAAGGAAGAAAGTAGCTTTGGTAATAAAATTGAAAGACCCATCATCGTGCAAGGTATAATGTCTGAAGCTTCTTGTCCATGGAGACAGGAGAAGGGTTCTGCAAAATCTGGAGTTCGTGCAAAAGAAAGCAATAGAAAAAAGCGTCCTCATAGTAAATTTGAAGACAGTGCAGAAAAGGTTGAAGAAAAATGTACAACGATTGTACCTTATGTCAAAGACATCGATGTAAATGAAGATGCTCGACCACTGCAGGCTATTAGATATGATGATGACTCTTCTGAGAACGAGGAACATAATGACTTCCAGTTCCTTCCAAGACCACGTGATTGCGAGGTTACCCCCCCTCCTTTCATGGCTGGGTCCTCAAGTGACAGAAGTCCTCGTAGTAAGGTACGAGAGACCCTAAGGTTATTTCAGGTACTTGTCAGAAAAATACTTCACGGAGAAGAAACAAAAGAAAAAGAAAAGGGAAAAGCTGGTAAAAGGGTAGATATACTTGCGTCAAATATGATGAAGGCAAAAGGGAAATATATTAACACGCAAAAAAGAATAGGGGCTGTTCCTGGAGTAGAAATTGGTGATATATTTAGCTACCGCTTAGAACTTGCAGTTATTGGGCTACACACTCCGCTGCAGAGTGGTATAGACATTATGAAGCATGGCAAATGTTCTATTGCAATAAGTGTTGTGGCTTCTGGAGGCTATGACAATGACGTGGATAACTCTGATATATTGATATATACTGGTCAAGGTGGAAATCCTACGGGTGCTAATAAGCAGCACGAAGATCAGAAGCTTGAACGAGCAAATTTAGCGTTGAAGAATTGCATTGATGAAAAGAGTCCAGTGAGGGTGGTTCGAGGTTTCAAAGAGACAAAATCAAAATCCACGGATAAAGGGGATGGAAGGTCTAAAATGATTGCTACATATACTTATGACGGACTCTATACTGTTGAAAAATACTGGACTGAGGTTGCGGCGTCTCATGGAAAATTGGTTTACAAGTTTGAGTTGAGAAGAATTCCAGGTCAGCACCGGCTCGCTTGGAAGGAAGTGAAGCAGTCCAAGAAAGGTAAAAAGCGGGAAGGTTGTTGTGTAGATGACATTTCGGAAGGGAAAGAAAAATCTCCAATTTGTGCTATCAATACCATAGACGATGAGAAACCTCCACCATTTACGTATATTACTAGCGTGATGTACCCTGACTGGTGCCGGCCTATACCTCCTAGGGGCTGTTCTTGCAAGGATGGATGTTTGGATACAGACTGTTGCTCTTGTGCAGCGAATAATGGAGGAGAAATTCCATACAATTTAAGTGGGGCAATAGTCGAAGCAAAGCCCCTGGTCTATGAATGTGGTCCTTCATGCAAATGTCCTCTATCTTGCCCCAATAGAGTTAGCCAACATGGTATCAAACTTCCTCTTGAGATCTTCAAGACGGGGAAAAGGGGGTGGGGAGTCCGGAGCATTTCTGCTATTCCATCTGGTAGCTTTATATGCGAATATATCGGAGAACTTCTAGATGATAAAGAAGCTGAAGAAAGAGCTGGCAGTGATGAATACTTATTTGATATTGGTCAGAACTACAATGATTCCAGTCTCTCTGATGGAATTTCGGCTCTCATGCCTGAGACACCTTCAGTCGCTAGTGATGTAGTTGAAAATGTTGGTTTCACCATTGATGCTGCTAGGTATGGAAATATCGGTCGGTTTATCAACCATAGTTGTTCTCCTAACCTTTATGCGCAGAACGTCCTTTACGATTACGAGGACAAAAGAATCCCGCACATCATGATGTTTGCTGCTGAGAATATTCCCCCTCTGCAGGAGCTTACTTATCATTATAATTACACTATTGATCAAGTTTTTGATATAGAAGGAAAGATCAAGAAAAAGGAGTGCTATTGTGGCGCATCCGAGTGCAGTGGTCGAATGTACTAATAAAATTGGACTTGGCTGCTATTTCACTTGTAAGTCTCATACTCTCATCGATATAATTAGTTCTTTTGACGATACTTTTCCATCTCTTTCATCGCTATCTGTGTACTTTTGCTTACGGGTTTCAAGAGATCACAAGTAATATGTACCGATGTACATCCTCTGTATTAAACACGTATACTCGTCTATTCTTAATGAAGTGACTGCATTTTCATTTTTCTTTGTCGCAGGGTAATTGATCTTGTTCTATACACTACTATAAAAGGAATCAAATGGAGCCATGGAGGTCAACATATATGTGAAGCATAAAGAGGTATACAGCGTACTCTCTTTCCGCCTTTTTCTCTCTTACTCGAACATATTCAAAAGCAACCTATGTTTTCGGGATAGGAGGACCTTTAACATTCATCAAGTAGAGTACACTAAGGTGTGCGATATTTTTTGGTAAGCATGAAACCATGTTGTCATCGCTGCTAATTTTTTCTCGAAAAGCATTTTTCTTGGTTGGTGCAACTCATGGAGCATTTCGGTTGGTCTAATCAAAATTGATCGACAAGGTTCAAAGCTCACAGACCAAAGAGAAGCCTTTCTTCTGTTTTAAGAAACTGACTTACTCGATGATACGAAGATGGTCGTTACATGACTTGTTGATGCAGGTTTTTAACTTGAAAAAGGCCGGGTTATAATCTTTTTCTTTTTTTGTCGTCTCAAATAGTATAAATGTATAATACCAAGTTTTTCGTTTTGTTTTATACGGAGTATAATCTTTGTAGCACATTAGAAGCAGGAAGTGTTTCTTGGCTTATAGTTGTAATAATTAATAAGGATGCTAAGCGCGAGTCGAACATGGGATGTGACTATGTGAGGGACAAATAAATACTACTGCTTTGCTACTGAGTCCAACTTCTTAATTTCTGTAAAGAACTACAATACATAAAAAAAAAAAAAAAAAAAAAGGTCTGTTCTCCTAACAACCAAATTTTCGTGGGTTCTATTACGATAATTTTTTTTTAAAAAAACACGAGTGTTATTAAATTGTTTTATTTTTCATGCATTATTTCTTTTAAAGGTGATTTTTTCTCGGTCTAAAATTGACACATTTATAATAAAATGTGATCATTTTTTGATAAAAAATTATCAAAACAATTTTAGCGGTAAATCTAGCTGCAACATTTTCTCATTAAATGATGGCAACATTTTCCCGTCTTAATTTCTGAAGGAAAAAGACTCGTCTAAAATGAGATTTGCCAATTTGATCACAAAAGTGAAACGACAGTGGCGTAGGCGTACCCCTTTCTACTGTCTATCCTCTTTACATGAAAATTGTTATGTATTGGATGAAGTGTATTAGATGAGATCTTGATTATCGGTCAATTCCAAAACTGCGGGATCAGACGGTCAAATATACTTTCTCCGCTTCATTTCTTTCCCGTCAGAAATATAGAGGGATTGTTTCGATAGTAAAAGTCAACAATACAAATATAACGAAAAAAAGTAATCGCTCTTTCGACCTAAGCTCAAGTTTGAGGTCTTTACATATCTCTTCGCCAAAATCTTGGAATGTGTTGAACCCACATTGTCGATTCTGATTCCTGTGACTCGATATTCTCATCTTGAGATTAACTTAAACCCGCCAGATACATATACTTGTATAATGTGTCCTACAGAACTAGTGAACAAACATAAAACCCTCACAATTTCGATTGTAGGCACAAGTCATTTTGATCTCTGTTGACGAGTATATTCCCAGACTGCTATGGCTCCACTGACATGAACGTTAAGCGACCGCACAACTCCCAACTGTGGGATCTCAATGCAAGCATCCAGAGCATGAATTATGTCAGCAGGTATGCCCTCTTTTTCACGACCGAGAACAAGAACCTGGGAGAAAATAATAGCGCTCTTACTCAAATCTACACAAATCTTACGCAGCTCAAACTGGAATACTTTTACACGACTCAAAAGTTATCAAAACCTTGAGAAAGGATGGGATAAGAGATGAAGTTTCATTGTATTGACATTTTACCGTTTTCTGGGGGTAGGTATACTTGTCGAGGAGGACGCTATTTGCAGTTTGCTCCAATCCCAATATCGAGAAACCCTCTCGCTTCTTTTTCTCCAAAAAGTTTTTGACGCTGTCCACAGGAACCTCTATGATGGGTACCCACTTCTCAGCCGTCACACTGTTGAAGATAAGTAATGAGAGGCCAGAAAAATCGAAATAAAAAAAAATGTTTATGGAACCACTTTTGCTGACTTGGTTCCTTAATAATTAGCCTAAATGATTGTGTACCGGTTTTTCTAATGTGGGGATCTAAGGGCACATGTTAAAGTCACTTAAAAAGGAAACTTTGCCAATGAATGTTACATGTATTATACTACTATGAGCAGGATTGATCTATCTAATTATAGTGGTAACTGGTTAGGGCCAAAATCAAAAGGGGTATGAATGTATGATAAATCATTGTATTATGGTCTAGGAACCACACCTAGAGCTGATAGGCACAGATGAAAAATGCCCAAATCAACATGAAGATGCTTAAAAATTACAACTACAAGAGCAACGTAACCCTAGTGTCTTAAGAGCTCTGCCAAATTGCAGGAAAGGGGAGTTTGGATGTACGGCCTTAACCCGCTGACACAGAGAGGTTGTTTCTACATGACCCAAAATGAAAATTGCGTCAAGAATCGCATCGAATTACTGTGAGACATCTTGCTTTATTTCCATAATAATTGAAAAACAAAAGGAAAAATAAAGTAGGGAAAGAGAGCAGAAAGACAAAAACCTTATCAGCTGGAACTGTTTATCCTGTAGCACACTAGCATCAGCCACTGTCAAACCACTTGCTTTGAAAACCTACCAAAAACATAGAGCGCTTCTCTTTACAAGGACCGAACATCAAAGAGTATGACAGAAACAAAAGGCCCACAGTGTTGTACCAAAGAAATATCAAAGGATAGAAAATGAAAATGTACAACATTTAGGCTGGTAATACAGTAGCTTATCGCATGGCTTAAAAACACACCTCACAAGTCCTTGCCAAACCAGCAAGATTAGGTATACGATCAATAAGTGAAGCTACAAGTATGATCTGCTGTCTATTGGCCTTCATCTTCTCCATAGATGTGTTTCTCGAATGCAGTATTTGCTCAAGGAGTTGATCCTCCTTTTCAATCTCTGCCAGCAGAGACTAAGTTTAGAGAGAGAGAAAAAAAAAAACACCAACTATTCAGAACACGAGGTACAAGTTATATCTTTATATACATGCTGTGTAAAACCTCATCTAAGCGAGCCAGATCCAAGTCCATTTCTTAACACAATCTGATGAATAGCTACAAGGCTAAACTTATCCATGGCAAAAGCATGACCTAGTGTAGCTGAACCAACTTGACTAAGACGGCCCTATTCTAAATCTAAGGTAAGACAGAAAGATGTTGATCAGGCCTGGTTTAACTCGATTGAACTAACTTCACCAGAAATTAGTCTGATAATGATTTAACTTTCTTGTAACCTATTCATAACAGGCTCAAACAATATTGACCTGAAAACACTGAGGCAGAAGGCCCTACACGTATCACTAGTTTGCCAGGGACCCAAAAGGCAGACAATACAAATCAACACAGTTTGTAACCATATTCCCCCTTCACGATGACTAGAGCTTGAATCATGTGAACAAGTAACCCAGGACAGACAAGACAGTTTGTAAGCACATTCCTCCCACCAAAGGCACTAACCATCTGGGACTTATCTAAAGTCTAAATCTGTCGAAAATAACTTACTAGAATGAAACTTCATCACTCACGTCCGAAATCCTCTCCACTTTTAAAACCCAAACAGCTCAATCAACATTTCTCATCAGCACAATATTCTGATATGGCATAATGCTTATGTACTGGACTATCATCATCATCTAAAAAATTTAATTGAGCTTCATCTAAACAAAGACAATCAATCATCAAAATCATTACCATCATGCAGCATGTCATGTTTTGACAATGTGAACTTCTTCTGAAAATCCAAAGAAAATTCACTAGATGGAAAAGGAAGCAGCACATCGTGCCCTGAATCTGTCGAAAAACTTTTAAGATCCTCGATGGTCATTAAACTCTCGTTCTTGAGAGTAACTTCGTCCTTAGCCATTGAACTTCTAAGCTCTTCTCTGACATCCTACACAAAACTTCAAGATGAGACCGACCAAAAAGCACAAAGCAAGGAATGGTAAGTGGAAAAACTTACATTCAGAAAAGTCACCAGTTGCTCCATAAGAGACATCGGAACACACTCAAACTCAATATCCTACAAGATACCAAAATGGGAATCAAAGTTTATAGAGAAGAGATCTTACAGCTCAGCAAAATAGTCTATTCCACATGAGATTTCAAGTTCGAGGTTTGCACGTTTACACATGCAACAAGATAAGGCAAGCTTTAATGTTTTCAAGAAAGATATTTACAGACATGCTTCTAGAGTAACCAGCAATCAGAGAATAGCACTGCATGTTATTCAGCAATTCATAATAGCCTTAGAAATGATCAAGTTTCAATAACTTTATTCCACAAGGTTCTTTAGCTCTCTTACGCTCATGTCCTGGTATGTAGATAGATTTCGTGACTGCCCAGTTAGTTCATACTCTGATAACTGCTAGCCAAACAATTCCAAAATGACAAGAGACTGTAATTCGGAGGGAAACACAGGCAAGCACAAAAGTGTATCACGAAACTCTAGAGCATATATGATTTACAAAAGTAACCAGGATCTAAACTGAGGCACTTCAGTAAAAAATTATCAGAAAATATGTAAAGAGGACTTGATATGAGTGAAATTGGTCACAGGTTGAAAATAGAAATGTTCATTAGGTCATGTCCATCCTTATGAAGAAGAATCTACCTCAACACGGTTAGAGAAGATTCCTGCAGGTGTAACTGATTTATCCGGACAAAAATCATCAAGATATCCCTCCATTGAGGCTCGCAATCTGTGAGCAGTAAGCAGCTAATGGTCAGGTACTCAGGTATGCTTATGCAAAACTATCAAACAAAAGAACCCAGAGCTGCACAAATATTTGATTGTAACAAACAAAAATTTCATCCAGTCCAAAGAGCAACTGGGAAAGACATGGATCAAGGAGAAGATAAGTGACATCAAAACTAATTTTTTCGAGTGAAAGTAGCACAGGAAAACATGGATGAAACAGAGCTCTTCACTGTCATAAGTTCAAACTGTTTACTTTTGGTGAGAATTAGCCTTTGTTTTTTTTCCCAAGACAAAGAAGCAGAAAACTACCTCACACAATCAGGATTTTGAGATAAATATGTCCTCAAATTGCATAAGCACTTCTTTTCCAGATTGATGGAAACAGAGCTAGTAGGCAGCAGCTTACAGAGGACCTTATATACTAGCAACTGAAGATTGGAAAAATGATGTAAGCATGCAGGCTCAGTTCACATGCTCAACGTAAATAAAGACAAAAGTAGAGCAGGTATACTTGAGTAAAACCACGCAAGGTATGATGATGAGATGTCAACAAGGGAATTATTGGAGGAAGTAATTCATCCAAATGCCTTGACTGAACTTCAGCTTTTGCATGGAGCATGATGTTGGCCGCAATAAACACATAAGAGGATAATGCCTGCATCCAATTCAAAAGTTCAGTTATCTTAATCGTATATCTATCCATGTCCAATGTATGATATTAGACTAACTCTAAAACTTGATATGCGTCACAGATTTAAAAACAATCGAAAAGAATGGACACATACCAGGAAAAGATGCAGAGAAGAAAAGAGTGTAAATGAATTTATGATATGCTAATGCCATGCAGGATAGAGAGCACAATAACACAAAAATATTCAAAAAGAAGTACTCAGGCAAACCAACTTCGGAACAAATATGGATGCTAGATTGATAATCATAAAAAAATGTCAATCATTACAGACAACTTTCTGTCATGGGAAGAAATAAACAAAAAAATATGTCACAATGGCAGATGCATCCTAACACTTAACTATAGGAAAATTCTGATTTCTATCTCTATAACAAAAAGATTTCAGCACACTAATAATGATGATAATTTTAGCTCCTTTCAGTGTGCAAAAGTATGAATCTCCAACAGCAACAAAATTACCCTGACCCCTCAACACCTCCCCATAATTGCGGGGTAAAGAGGAGTCGGATATACACAGCTTTACCCGTACACTGAGAGGCTGTTTCTAAAAGACCCGAAATGAAAATTGTCGATAATAATATATGGCATGAAACTCTGCAGCCGTGAAAAACTCAGGAGAATGACCATGCATCACAGTACAGTGGCCGGTGAGAAAGAAATTATATGCATACCTGCGTCTTCATATCATAATCACATAAAATAGGAACTAGATGCTTTTGTACCTGTAATGAAATTAAAGCAAATTCAGCCAACTGTATTTCTTCCTGAATCCTAATCATATGCAAGGAAAGCAGTTATATCCTGAATTAGTCATGGGCATCCCAATAGGAACAGTATGATCCATTTAATATGTATCTGTAACATAAACCACTCCATAATTCACAGTTTAATATTTATTTTACGTGACTACAACAATAGTACTTACTCCAATTCTATATGTTCTTCCTTGTTGCTTATTGTGAAGTTTCATTTGATCTTCTCGTTTCCTTTCTGGGTAATTATTTCAACATGTCCCAAGTTACAACAAAATTGCTGCTACTGGGAATGGAAAAATAGGGAATTGCAATAGCTTTTATAGCCTAACACCACTTACACCAGGCTGCATGTACCGGAATGTCGGATACGGTTATTTCCCGCGAAATTTTGAACTTTTTGGTCTAAAATGAAAGTGTCGAAGTGCCGTGCCGTGTGGGACAGGTGACCAAAAGTGAAGTGTCGGAGTAACACGTGTCTACCACAAAAACTATAATGTCATAATTTTTCTTGAGTTTAACAATCTATATACTGGACATTTTTTTTAACAATTGGTCTCTCCAAAGCGGCAGCTCAAATGCTATATCACAGACTCGCCGCGCAAAATGGCAGCTCTTCTTCATACACAGCTTCTAAAATCCACTCCCAAGTCCTACATAGACCCTATCGTAAAATGTCGCAATGCGGCCCAAAACACAACTTTTATTTTCCTAGCATTATTTCTAATAAATATTCAGTATTAACAGTACGAAATGACAACGTTGTCATCATAAAGTGGCTTTCTGAGTACACTATCTCCTCTATTAATAAGCCCACTTGCACATTGAGTTTTATTTTACCAGTATTCTTAATCTTTGTGCCAATTACTATGGGAAGAAGTAAATCTGGAAATGGAGGAAGTATTTGTAAGATTAGTTTGGAAAGATAGGTGTCTTCTATGCACATAAAGAGGAGAAAATTGAAAGTCATGCTTTTAAGATGCATTAAAATTTTATCGAGAATTTCCTCAAAAAAAAAAAATTTATCGAGAATATAGAAAGAAAGAAAAAAAACCATGTCTCTTTTGAAATGCAGAACTTGATTACAGTTTCAAAAAGAGGAATAAAATCCTAAATGTGGACGCAGGAGAACCAGAAAACTAGAAAACATATCACACCTGATATAACAGAATATTTACATACCAAAAATGGAAAGTCGAGGTAAACACGTATCGCAAAAGTTTCCAAGTATTGTCGAACTGCGGGAAAGTTGTTCCGCTGCAATAAGTGTAGCATAAATAACATTAATTGATTGAAGCTTAGAGCAGAAAGTGACTACTACACAAGATAAAACTATCGTGTTCTTTTATACGAGGCGGGGAGATAAATATATGTACCGTCACATTGTACAAACACAAGTTTCAATAAATTACTTCATGGTTGCGAAGAGGCCACCTATAAAGACCTTTAGAAAAATCAAATAGTCAACTGTATTTTCATACTTTCTCTTCTTTCCTGGGCTTTCAGTCACGAAACAGCTTCATCATCCAAAAGAGAGAATATAGTGGATGGATCAACTCATACATAAGTAATAGTAACCTTCTACGCAACCAAAGTAATAATTTTAGAAAAAAAATTGAACTTTCAAAAGATCAGACTTTTATTTTTGTTTTTTCAAGATCTGCTAGAATTGTGCAGTTTTCATAATTTTCTCGAAATTTTCTGATGAAGCCAAAAACGCTTAAAGTCCTGATGCTGACGAATAAAAATTAAAAATTTTCCTCATTATAAGCGAATCCACTTTCAAAGTCACAAAACCCGTGAATCCATGATATTTGACCAAAAAAAGTCGTCAAAACACTCACTTTTCAAAAAGAAAAAAAAAAACAGATTTGCTGCTTTCTTAAGTATGTGTCTAGAAAACCTAGCGCGCCAAAATCATCACTCACATAAAGGCATGTTGATAAGTAGTCTATCACTCTCTGAATAATGTCTTGACGAACAAATCTTGATAGAACGCATATCATCTGCCAAGCACGAACTTTCCGACGATGAATCTGTTTCACACAAAAAGAAATTGTATCCAAAAACAGATGTCTCAGTTATATAAGTGAGATCCTCAATTCCAAACAGCAGAACTAAAAGAAGTATTTAATGTTCACTTCTGATCCCAACCATATATATATAGCAACAAGTAGTGCAGCCTAGTTCAAACAGACCTACAACTCACCGCACTATGCTTTTTATACAGTTCTTTTGAAAGATCCTTGTCATTGACCTGCATCAATGGATAAAAGCAAATGAAGTTAATTAAGCGGAAAAAAAAAGTAAAAAAAAATGGCCTCACGGCATACAAATGCAACCTTTTCCAGCATGGAACCTAGACAAAAATGAATTCTGATAGTTCTTTAATGTCAAACAAATCCAACAAAAGTACTTTATATAAAAATAGAAGCTGTACCGTAGAGTCAAGAAGCTCCAATAAAAATGCTTTTCCAGATTCAAGCGCCGCGCAGCAATCAGCACTTTGTTTCCCTGATCCAACTAAATCAGCTAAATCTGCTAACTTGTTAAACAGTACTGCAATAGAGACTCGAGCATACAGCTCCGTATTGATAAAGGCCTGAAATGATAAGTCAGTCATTGAAACCCAATATCATATGAGAGCAGGAATATGAGAGAGAGTCTAAACCACTTATTAATCCTCTTACAATCTCAATAATTGACCAGACTGACCATATGGTATCTTTTGGTGCAGACACCATTTAGTAAAGAAACGTTATCTGTATCAATTTACACCAGATCCAAGGCTATCTTGTTATGACATCCAAACAGAGACTAACTATATTTTAAAAACTACTATGTATCTAAGTTAATGTGCCCAGTCCAGCGAAATCAGGGTTAATGGTTTCGTAGAACTACTTAAAAAATGACACGAGCCTCTAGTTCTTGTTAAGTGTGCAATAAGATTCTTTTTGAGTAATCTTAACTGAAAAAATACAGAAAAGTCAAGTGCCAGTCCATAAGGAGCACTTGAAGCTAACTAAATAGGAGGCTAGGGCAGAAGAGCAATCTCAACTCTCGACGCGTAGGAATAATAGAATTTACAACATCAGACTTATCGGTAACATTCTTATACTCATAGGTGGTAGTCTGGTACAAGTGATTTATAAGAATTGATTTCCAGAAATAAATAAAAAGGTCACATACTGCAGTCATCTCATTGTCTGAAAGCATTCCCAACAAAGACACTTCAGATTTTGCTTCACCATTTTCCAATAGTTCAGCTTCAAAATCTTCGTCGAAAGCAACTGGACAGAGATAAATCCCAAAAAACTGTACAGTTGTTCTACATCCATAATCTGAGAGCAGATAATGAAGAAAATCTCAACAATAGCCGACTCACCAGAACCATAAAGAGTTAATAGCTTTAGCTCTTTCATATAGTACTTTATGACCCCAGGATTAGATAGCCAAAGCCCTGTCAAATGTAGGGCTGTAAGACGGATAGTACGTGGACTTTTTGCGCCTTCTTCAAGAATCTTTTCACAGAACTACAGCATATAAATCATGCATAAAAACCCTTGAAATAACGTAGAGGGGAGATACAATATTCAATGCTAAGTAAAAATGTCAGACGTACCCATTTGAGAGGGCCAGGTGCATTGTGAACCACATGCATGTCTTCATCTCTAAAACTCGACACATGCAAGACAGAAGAGAGAAGTGCTGCAATTGGAGCAACTCTACGCTTATTACAACTAGTGTGCAGGATCCACGAAGACCTGACCAGCTGCCATATCATCTGGTGATTAAAAAAAATCAGTAAAATATGTCATACGTTTAAGGATAATAAAATAGAAATAATTGAATAACATCCCTGCTTAGTGCAGTGAGTACAGTACAGAACAGAACAGAACAGAAGGAGACTTTTTGGAGGCACTTATATAATGATTAGTGGCGG